>CM067371.1:116445956-116485630 GCA_034401795.1 Chaetoderma sp. LZ-2023a
CGCATGACACGTGTGTTGAAAGTCAGTCTGGGCTAGAACACATATTCACAGTGTTTATAATTTTCCAGCATGGCGGACAAAATCCAAGATGGCCGCCAGCGACTGTAGACTATTATATATGTTTAGTTCTAGAAATCACGGGAAGGTAAATGAGGTGTCAAAATAGTGATTTTCCATGTCACTGAAACAGATTCTGAGTAAGAACACATACTCAGTGTCTCCGACGTTCCAAAATGGCCGGCAAAGTCCAAGATGGACACCAGTGAGAGTAAAATATTACATAACTCTACTGGTAGAAATCAGACTTTAGGCAAAAGAGGAATCAACATAGGAGTTTTCATGGCAACAGAACCAGATCACGAGCTAAAACAGCTATACTTATTTAGGTTTTTTACAACACTAAAACCGAATCTGAGCACTAACCTATCTTTTTGTTGTGCGTTTATAGTTTCCATTTCATTTCATTTCATTTATTACACCCGAACTTTTACAAGTATGTGAGGAACATATAAACATATGTACATCTGAACAGACATAATACGAGTATAATACGGTACCACAACCACAACTACTACATTATATTATCATAATAATAATAACAACAACAATAACAACAATAACAACAATAATAATAATAATAATAATAATAATAATAATAATAATAATAATAATAATTATTATTATTATTATTATTATTATTATTATTATTATTATACAAAAGTTAATATATGGAGGTCATCAGGCGGGGGGGGGGGGGGGGTTGGTAGGGGCTGGGGTGGGGGTGGTATTGATGTCGGACATTAAATGTTCAGATATACACTGCTCATTATAAAAATATCTGTATATTATATGTCTGTTCGCCACATCGTCTCCGGTACGCGCCCACCCACATCCTCACTCAGTCACAAGTTACCTACTTGTCCATCGGCGTCATGCTGGGTTGCTTCTCATCGTTTATGGATATGGATGGCGGCATCCGGAAACAATGTGGCAATTCAATTCGCGAGAGCGACACACAGTCCCCCCCCACCCCCACCCCCCCACCCCCCCCCCCCCGCTCCTCCCCCTCCGCCTGCGACCATAAAATGCAATTCAAAATAATTTAGTTAAACATCGATATATGAACATAATAATCTTTATCCGCATTTGTTCAGCAGTATTCCCTACACATTCACCATTAGTCACTCAAACGTTCCCTGTCATCAAGAGTAACCTTTCGTCCATTCTCCTAGATTCCGCGATAAAACCAAAGAGAAACGAGGAGTGGGGCCAGGTTTACAAAATTAAAGTATAACAACCCTCTCCCTCCTACCATTTCACCACTCCCTGTCATCACGAGTAACCTTTCGTCCGTTCTCCTCGATTCCGCGAAAAAACGAAAGGGAAACGAGAAGTGGGGCTAGGTTTACAAAATTAAAGTATAACAAACACCTCCCCACCCACCAACAACAACCCCCCCCCCACCCCCAACCCCGCCAGTTCACGCTTTCCCCGTTAATTGTCTGTTTGCTGAATTCCTGCAGACTGCATCTTCCATGGATACGAAATCTTACATTGCTTATCATCACGAGCCTAATAAATGTAGTAGTAGTAGTAGTAGTAGTAGTAGTAGTAGTAGTAGTAGTAGTAGTAGTAGTAGTAGTAGTAGTAGTAGTAGTAGTAGTAACAGTAGCGGTAGCAGTAGCCTTAGTAGCAGCAGCAACAGCAGCAGCCGCCGCCGCCGCCGCCGCCGCCGCCGCCGTCGTCGTCGTCGTCGTCGTTGTTGTTGTTGTTTTAGCAGTAGTAGTAGTAGTAGTTGTTGTTGTTGTTGTTTTTGTTGTTGTTGTTGTTGTTGTTGTTGTTGTTGTTGCGGTAGTAGTATGGGTAGGCCGTGTGTTTGCCTCGATTAGAGATATTGTCATTGTCGTAGTCATGGTAATTAGCTGTAGGTTTTATCATTTGGAAAAATGTTTCATAATTTTTCTAATAAAAAGGCACATTTTTTTAAGTAATGCTAGCTTTTTAGTGTCCAATAGTTGTTGGATTTTGAAGTAATTCGGTCTGTTTCTATAATATAAAGGTAAGTATGTTTACCGATCATCAGAGAAATGGGTGCATATTAAAAGGTAATGGTATTCATCGGCAATATCGTTTGTATTGCATAATGTGCATTTACGATCTATTTTTTGTGTATTGGGCCAGCTGCCAGTTTCAATTGGCAGGCGATGATTTGAGGTTCTAAATTTGCAAAGCGCTATCCTGTTATATTCATTTAGTATTGTTAAATACCTTTCTACACACCATTCTGTCTTATATATATTATACACTGTTCCTTTCGATGATCTATTTATTTCACCCTCCCATTGCTGTATAAACTGGTCGATTAGTCTTCGCTTTATCTGGTTTACAGTAGTCTTTTTATCGAATACTTGTTGTGTGGTTCACAGAAAACCGAATCTGTATCGTTTAATATTGTTATAATAGAGTTTATCCATGGGTATTGTACGCCTTCCTCCATATAGTGTTTATACATGTAGTTATAAAGTTTAAATGAGATTTTATTTTGACTACCCATTAAAACCGTAGCCCAATATTTCAACATTCTACATTTGATAGTGATTTGGATTGGGTACCTTCCAGATTCACCATACACCATAAAAGATGGGGTAGTCGTCTTTATTTTTAGTACTTGTTTTATGAAACTGCAGTGCAATTGTTCTAAGCGTTGGTAGTTTTCGTAGCGCCATACTTCGCTGCCATAAAGAGCAACCGGTATAATGGTTGCGTCAAAGAGTTTAATTTGGCAATTTACCGATAGATCGAGATTTGCGATTCGACGATTCAGACTATACATGGCTTTCTGACACTGATCATATTGATGCTTTATTGTATCAATAAACCTACCATTTTTAGTGCAGTTTATTCCTAAATATTTATATGTTTCAATTACTTCTACACGCCCTGTTCCTAAGCTAAATAATTCCTCTGTGGCCTTACGTCTGCCAAAAATAATTATTTTAGTTTTGTCTACATTTATTTTCAGATTCCACACGGTTCAGTATTTGTAATATTCATCCAGCATGGCTTGTAGGTCTATCCTTTTGTCAGGCATAATAACTGTATCATCAGCATAGAGCAGAGCTAACATTTTCAGATATATGTTTAGATTTTCCATAATTTCAATACCATTACATTGGTGATTCTCGAGATAATCCGTTAGGTCATTTAAATATAAACTAAAGAGAATCGGGGACAGGATTTCGCGCTGCCGAACTCCCCCATATGCATATGATCTCAGGAGAAATTTCATCGTTACGGGAAATTTTGGATTTTATGTTGCTGTACATATTTTTAATAACAGCCAGGACTTTGCCATTAAAGTTTTGTTTGATTAGTTTATCCCATAAGGCTTCCCTCCATAGTATCAAAAGCCTTTTATAAGTCAATGAGTAGTAGTAGTATCGGGATTAAAATGATACCACCTCCCTCAACTGGCCGCTGTTCGAAGATCCGTGGCCCCACATCCCTCTCAATCCCTGGGGGCATAGGTTGTTGAGACATGTGATGGTGGGTGGTGTATGCCTCTAGATGGTGTTCTTCCGGACCCCACATGTCCAGGAGAACCTACTCAGGATACCGGCCAGTGGCCGGCCTCTGTGTAGGCTCAGACAAACACGTAGTCTCTGCCAGAGTCGCATCAACATGATGGGACCGCCCATAGTGTCTTCCATCTACCTTGACAACGCTCACCTGGCAGGATGCTAAAGTGCTTAGCATTTGCGCCATGGCAGACTCTGGCATGTTCACATGTTATGCAGAGAATCCGGTGCTGAGCAGGTGTCTCCAGAAGACAGCCACGTCCTACCCTCTCCACACCATAGAAGTGGCAGACAGACTCGATCTCCATACGTGGGTGAAAGCGGTCGTAAATGTTTCTCCGCAAGGGGTCGACCCAAGGATTGTACTGGGGGGGGGGGGGGGCATGCCGGAAGTGGGCCCACTTGACATCCAATATCATGGCAGTCTCAGCGCCCTGTGCCACTGCTGTAGAAGTCAGCACCAGCAGTATGATGAGAATCATGGCTATATATGAAGAGTTAAACTGAACAGAGTGAACCCCTCGAGAAATATCTGTATCCACACTCATACTGGAATCAGCAGCTGAACTTTGCCGTGTGGTGTGCCACGGCAGGATGTGGAGTAAGTTCCACCCTGCTTCACTCCTATTCTGATACTCCTGAAGCTGTGCTCATCGCCAGCTGTCTCAGATTCCATGTGTACTTCACGGTGCGACGAATCCTCCATGAGCTGGGTGCAAGCCTTCCTGATACAAACGACTTTGACCCACAGCTCAACAGTCATAGCGTCTCAGCGGCCAGCAGACTACAGAGAGAGTTCAGCGCTCACCCAGACTATCGGTGGCATGGTGGTGACAACAGTGGCCTAGGGGGTATGTATGGTGACCCGAGACGTGACTACTCAGGATTCCCCTATCGAACACGGAAGACAGCGACATTCACGTTCAATCCAGACTCCGACCCTGGAGCGCTGGTGCAAAATACGCACATCACTGGCTTGCGGCAAAACTATTCAGATGTGTGGAAGTACTTTGGCCCACACGCTACCTCAGGCCTCACATCGGCAGGGATCGTTTGGATCAACCAGTCCCTGGAAGCACTGTGCTACTGCCTCCTTACAGCACAGACCAAGCTGCGTCATTCCATAGATGGTGTCAGCGGAGCAGAGGTCCAGGCCATGTTCATCAGTCTTGTTGAAGATATGATCATCGTGGCAGATCCCAGCAGTCTTATTGCTAAGTTCCAGCAGGGGTTGCAGAAGGCCCATCGCAAACTTGACTTTGCTATTTCACCACACCTACGGTTGATTCCGAGCAACATGATCGTATACATCGAGGACCTCCAACTAAGGGGATATAACAACATGATAGTCGAGGGGAGTTCCCCCGGTGTCCACTTCGGCTTCAACACTGATATCAACGCACCTACGCATAGTACAGGCCATACAGTCGTTCCGACGCTGACACTGCAGCCAGTCGACATGACGCTTCCCATGGCAGCTCCGACCCCAACACTGCAGCCAGTCGACACAACAGCGGTTCCTGTAGTAGCTGTACGAGTGTTGTCAGGCCTAGCTATCGTGGCGCTCGGGATCAGCCTACTCCACCGCTAGCAAATCAGTTATAAGACTATCCTGACTCTCTACAGTAGCAGTGGGGACCACGGTGAGACACTGAACCAGCTTGGCCTTCCCTACATGCCCTATACACGCTGCCAACACGCACATCCAAGGGCCCAGGCGTGAGTCTAGACCCTAGCATTGGGAACTAGCATATAAACGCCTTGAATATTACAACACACAACACACACATCCAAGGGCTGGATGGTTCCACATCACATCCGTTTTCCAGCTTGTAGTATCGCAGAGCCTTGTTCAGCTCTGAGTCAGGTGAGGCCATGGAGGTCTGCAACTGCTGGAACACATCTGACAGATACTCCCGATCCTTGTAGAAACCTTTAGCTCGCAGGAGCTGCTCGACGATGCTCCCGCCCATGATAAGGTATTCGAGGAAGCAGAGCTGTCCCTTACCAAATCCTAGATAGAGCTTCACAGCTGTCAGCTCCTCTGTCAGCTCAGCACCGGAGAGCTGAGCGAGCTCATCTGGGGTCTTCTTCTTGTAGTCCTTCAACTCCATCCGGAAGACCTCATAGTACTCCTCGCATAGCATGAGCCCGGACATGTTTAAGATGTCTCAATAGAGAGATGAATATTCCTGAGCACCAACCTGGCCACCTGGCAGATGCAGACTGGGAAGATCTTATTAGCTCTCTCGACAGGGGATGGAGACATTTAACAGCGTTGTATACTCAGGGCTTAAACAATGACGTCAACTGTACAGATCGTGAAACAACTGCCCGAGAGGCAGGCGAGTCTTCTGAAGGTGGAGAACCTGCTGCGAACCAAGACACAGAAGTTACTGACCAAAGCAAAACCTCTGGCAGTCCATGTCGCCAGTAACGTGGTGGCGAATGTGGCCGTGGTGAACATGACAGGGGGAAATGAGGTTCTTCCTGCCGCCACTGCGGCTGTCCTCGCTACAGTGGTGAGTGGGGTGGCTGGGCACTGTCTCGGAATAACTCACCCCATCCCAAAGATGGCCCTCAGTGGTGTCTCCTACACTGTTGCCGCCAAGATCATGGGTGAATGTGTTACACTAATTGAGGCCGTGGTTCTAGGGCTAGCAAAGAGTGCAATGGCTGAGATCATCGTCGCCTATGTTTAACCCCTCTGAATAGTGAGAGATGGATCACGAGACCCCTGCAGCATATGAGGCATGGCGTGCCAGAGGGCGGTGTGTAGCCCATAGTCGAGCACGTGGACTGAGGATCGCCAATGCCCGGGAATGGTGGACCGCCCACAAGGCATGCCCCTGCAGAGAGGACCAGTACCCTGACCACTGCTACCTATTCCCTTGGCCGACTGCGTGGTCCTCCTATGCCCAACTATTTCACTGGTGGTATGACTAGTAGGTTTAAGCCGTGTATATAGCACTATGACTCTGTCACTCACAGACCTAGAAAGCAAAGAGCTAGGCGATCTTGCTCACTTGGGTGAGGCATGCCTCAGTTCAGAGGACACTGTTGCCCCTATCCCCTGTCCAGACTTCGATGAGAAGGGAGAGCCGTGGGAGATCTCATCGGGAACACTGATATGGTAGGACAATCGGCCATTAACAAGGGCAAGACTGTATACAAGGGGATGGGCATCAAAGACAGGGCAACGATGCGAGGTATGCTCGGAGTCGATGAGGCTGGTGCCATCAAGGTTATGTCTGAGTCCTATGCACAAGACCTGGTTACGGATCTCCTGAAACCACGGAGCTCATTCCAACATGATGGAGAGAATCTCAGGGTAGGCACCCTCGGCCTAAGCCATATCACTGTTGATGGAAAAACAGGTGCTACCACCAGCCTCCAGCTACCAGAGGTGAAGAAGTCTGGGTTCTCTGGTTTGCTGTTTAAGACCACAGGATAGTCATGGCTTCCCGTGCATGTATCATACAGATACTGGATGTGCTAGACACTGTGGGTGCTGACACAGGCCCTCTACGCTATCTTCTCAGCTGCTGCTGGGATTTCCTGCTTGACACCTCCATCACATCCTTCATATCTGCCGGAGGTGCAGGATTCCCCACTCTGCAGGTGAAAGAGCTGGTGCAGGAAGTACTGCAGTTTAGTCTCCCAGATATAGATGAAGCTACCGCAGACCAAGTGCTAACCATCCTCCACACGCATGTCTGTACCATTCGGCAGTAGGCCGGCCGATGCTGGCCAGGTGGTGCTGATCATTGCCCCATCAGGACACGGGGAAAACATCTTGCTGCGGGCTCTCCTGGCCGAACATCTACACTCTGAATACATCCTTCTGGTGTCTGACTCCGCCGCTGAGGTGGTTGACAGTAATGACCAATGGTACAATGGCCCAAGCACCAAGACGCAGAACCTGCAATCACTGATGGAGAAGCTGCTGGCAGCCCGACTGACAGAACCACTTGTTCTAGCTATCGATGACCCTGCAATGGACCAGAAGACAGTCACTTACCTCAGCAACATCACCAGGTGCATCCGGCACACAAAGATAACTGTCTTCAACCTCTTTCAGAAGTACACCCGCGAGATCTCACCGGACATCCGCCACAATGCACCTTTGCTATACTTCAGCTCCATGTGTGGACGTGCCCTGCTCGAGACCATATACGACAGCCTAACCCTCAAGGAGACCAAAGGGGACTTTATCGCAGGTGTACAGAGGGCAGCTGATCTGTACCGCTTCATCTTCAGCAACAATCAGACAGGTGAGCTGTCACACTTCAAGCCATCTCTGGAAAAGGCACAGACCTTCACCTACAAGCTGAAACCAGCCAGGAAACTAGCCTGCTCTATGAGTCATCGCTGACAGACTGTCTCTGCTACTTCGTCAGATGCTTGAGGAACTTCGTCAGAAGCTTAAGGAATTTCGTCAGAAGCTTGAGGAACTTCGTCAGAAGCTTGGAGAACTTCGTCAGAAGCCTGTTGCTGAAACTCTATCCACTGAGGGTCAGAGTCTAGGACTCTCTTCTTCTGGAACTTCTCACGGAAGACCCACTTTTTCCATGCGCGACTAGCATCGTGCTTGCGAGTGGATTTGATGAGGTAGTCCTGGAGTTATCTGGGAATTTCAGAAATGCTGGCAGATTACTGGCCAATCTCCTGTGCCCTCTTTCGTTGAAGATGTGCTCAATAGCCTCCTTGCGGCCAACAGTGAACCCCTCATGAGTACCTTCTGCATGAACGGTGTCGTGGCTCTCCGCTACAGTGGCACTGGCCTCCTCCCTGAAGTAGTTATTTGCCCCAGACTGGAGGCTATCCAGCATATCTCGCTCCTCCTGGCGATGGAGACTAAATATGGCAGCCCACTTCCCGACCGCTAGTAGATCTTTGAGATCGACCCTCGCCCTTTGGAGAGCTAGAATAACAGGACTGTTGGTTTGGGCCACAGGTGGGTTGAGTGCCCTGCCCTGGGTGCTGTCAAACTTCCGGTAGAGTATCCGAGTCAGGAGTTCTTTTGTACTACGAGCTGGCGCTCCTTCCTCTATGGTGGCCAGTATCTCCGCATCAGACGGAGATGTAACCTTGGCTTGCTTGTGGATAATGTTGATGTCACGATGCAGTCCTCGGACCCTGTCACAGTGGGACAGTGCACGCCATGGCTGTCGTGCTGACTGTCATGCCGACTTGTCCTGCTGCCTATAGACAATCTGCTGGAGAACTTTACCAAATATGGAAGCCATTTAAACCCTCTATATACCCAGATTTTAAACATGCTGCAGTATGTGCAACATCCAGATGGGGCCATTGAACCTGCGACATCACACCACACTGATCCTCGGAAGGACTGCCTGATGGTCATTCGACCCAGTATACACGATGAGAACCCGTTGTCCGCTGCTGAGAAGTACATCGACTTTGCAATCTCGGCACAGATCCACGAGATCAAGAGCATGACACTCAGGTTCAAGCTTCAGAGCACAATAGAACAGACGGTAGAGCTCCCGCAGGTTCTGAACAGGTGGGAGATTATGCAGAGCAACATCACTGTGGACACCACCTATGTGAACGATGAGTACCGAGTCCTAGGTCCGCTGGCTCGTGGACCAACCTTCTATGCGAAGGGAAAGGGGTACTACGCTCTGGGGTGCAATGAGGGGTTCACGGAATTTGAACTACAGGCAGGTGTCGAGACACCTGTGGCAGTTCCACTCTTAACCCTCCTCGAGAACACACACATGAATCCGGCTGCCATGCAGGATAGGCTGTTCCTCCGGGTGTACACTGAGCAGCTCGCAGATGCGATGATGAATACTCCAAGACTTCATGTCTGGCATGACGAGAATGACCAGGAACTGAAGCAAACAGGTTCCAAACAGCGGATCGTGCATGTGGAGCGAGAACACCAGCAGGTCCAAGCCACAGCTAACCAATGGGTAGAGCTGACATTGCATCGTGGTGCATCGGACTGTGTTGCTGTTGCGGTCCTGGTTCAGAAGGGAGGAGCCATCCAGCAGGTGGATAAGCTAGACGACTTCAAGCTTGTGGCTGCTGGGACCAATGTTCTTGGTGAGGTACGCGAGCTGGCTGACTGCCAACTCCACAGACAGAAAACTAAGTCACATGCACTTCTGCGACTAACAAGTGGAAGCAATGACCTCGAGTCGGCACTCGATGGCCGTCACCACCTCGGGGGCATGAACATCCCACCTACTCAGGGCAACTGGCTCAGCTTCAACATCGGAAACCTCATAGCTGGGACTCGCCCCTTAGGTATGACGGTACTTTACTTTGGCTATGCTAAGGTATGCGTGTCGAACATATCAGGTATTCAGCTTGAGCGTGCATAGAGCACGACTCCTGTCATCACCGCTGCAGCTGCCACCACTACTATAAGCTCTGCTGTCTTCTGACCTGTCGATGCTTCATAGTCGAGCGTTGGCTCAGATATCTTTACAGCCTCGTAGTACTCATCGAGACTCTCATCTGCCTCTTTGAGGCTCTGGTTGGCCTGAGCTCGGAGTTGTCGTCGGCGTGCCTCCCTCTGGCACATATGCTCGAGTGCTTTGCTGTACTCAAACTTCTCCTTAGACAGCTTCTCCATTGCCTGGTTATTGATGCTCATGCTCGACCTCTGCCGCCTTCTTGTCAGTGAAGCTGAGTCCCCAGTTCGCTAAGGCAAACACGCCCGCATTCAAGATTGCGGAGGCCATGCTATAGACTACAGTTTAAAGCTACTATATATCCAGTCGAGGATATAGATGATGAGGACTATGAGGAGGACTATGATTAGGATGATTATGATGCAGACGACTACGATAGTGAGTATGATGATGTAGAGCCTGAATCCCGCAAGCCAGTACACAGAGCGAAAGGAATCTATTGCACTTACGTAAAAGGTTCTATCGACAGCAGTTGGGGCTCTGATCGCTCTGTTCACAATGAAGGCTGGCGAGACAGTCCGCAAGATCGACAACAATGCTCTCCATGGTGTGGAGAAGATTGCAGAAGCCATACCAGCCATCGCCTCAGGAGTAGATACGTTCTTCGGCGTCGCAGGCCCTTGGCTACCATACATTGCCATAGCACTCGCGGCCATCTGGGCCGCCGAACATTTAAGCCATGCTATATAAGGATGGTGTCTGTGCACGACCTGGTCAAGATACTTAACTTCCGAGGATTAATTGATAAACTACCGTTCAGTGAGGATCCAGCAGAGACTAGACGCCGGTGTATGGAGGTGTTTGAGGAGGTCTTCAGTGATGTCGAATGAATGGCGGCCGTCTGTTCACCATGCATGACAGGAGGGGAGTGGACGTCAGTGATAAAATCACCCAGGCTGTGCGTGACAGGACGGTAGTAGACGTCAGTGATGAAATCAAGTGTCTTTCTTGAGGAACTCTACTATCAGCCTGGTGGATATTACCATGAGCCCCCTTAACTACTCGAGGCTGCACGTCGCAAGGGCCACAACTTCACATGGAGACAGTTAGCCAGTGGCTCAGCTGCCAGGCGATGTGGCAGATATACAGACCTCGTCCACGGCACATCAGGCATGCCCATTTCGAGGAAACTGTCCTGAACAGAGTTGACCAGGCAGATGTTCTATTCCTTCCGCATGACTCGGTTGGTCGTAAGACCTACAAGTATGCCCTCATCATCGTCGATGTCGCCAGCAGGTACAAGGCGGCAGTACCGCTCACAGACAAGTCAGCTGGCCAGGTGTCTACGAGGCTTCGGAAAATCCACTCCAGTGGCCGGAATTGTTGCAGGTGGATGAGGGTAAGGAGATCAGAGGGAGAGTGCAGCCCTCATGCGGAACACGGTGTGGCAGTTAGGCGAGGCAAGGTAGGGCATCACTGTGCGCAGGCTATCACTGAGCGGTGGAATCGGACACTGGCAGAGACACTGTTCCCACACCAATATGCGCAGGAAATGGCCACGCCGAGTGAACGTTCTAGAGTATGGGTGAGAGTGCTGCCTGCTGTGGTGGAGCGATCCAATGCTGAGATTACTAGGCTAATCGAGAAGAAGCCGGTAGAGGCTATCAGACACTTTGCTGGTCACAGCTCTAGAGGAGTGAACAAGGGAGAGGAGTGCCTACCACCTGATGCTCTGGTTCGGTACCTGTATGAGCCTGGTGAGCTGGAAGGTGGTCAACGGCGTGCAACAGATCCTAACTGGTCGATAGATGTTCACAGGCTTGACAGGTATGTGGAGGCGGAGGGGCGGCCTACACTGTACTACCTGGCACCCCAGCACGGAGTGCCTAGGCGACCATTTGTCATAGAAGAGCTTCAGCTAGTCCCTGAAGACACACAGCTACCAACCCCTAGGGTGCTAACATGATACTCGATTGGCTCGGTATGGACCCCACCTGGCAGCACATGACACTTATCATAGTAAGCGAAGAGTCCGAGTTTTTCCTGTGCATACGTCTCCATACCCAGGTTGCGTAGGCCTCGGTTTTTAGCTCTGTCCACCCCGCCATGTATGGCACTGTAGAACCAATGCCAAGAGATCTCATTCTGCCACTTTGACATTCCCTTAGCCGAGCACTTACATGCAGCTGCGTTCTCCATGTAGTAGCATTTGGAGCAGAGAGCGATGCCATGAGAGCCTTCGAACTCGAGCTTGAACAGTCCCGGAGTCCGTCCAGACCATTTGTCCCAAGCTACCCAGTCCCGCTTATGAGCCTCGTACTCTACTCGCATCTCATGACGAATGACGTCATCGAGGTTGGAGCCTACTATAGCGATATACGCGGAGTCAGTGACCATCTGCAGGTACTCAAAGCTGTCATGAACTATATAGCGATCGAGGAAGTCGTAGTAGAACTCCAGCATTCGCAGCTTCGTGAGCTCATAAACGGCTACCCCCACCTGGAAGGGCCTTCGAATAGTGATTCTCGGCTTGCGACTCTGGAGCTCGTATGACTCACCGATCTCCTCGAGATCTTCGAACCATGCACTATTCAGGGTCTTGTCTACCATGCGTTCACCCTTCATGAAGCTGGTGTTGCTATGGCGTTCTAGGGCCTCGATGTGCTTCCCGTAGGCACTGTTGCCGAGGAGTTTGAAGAGATCTGACAAGAGCACTTTGCTCTTATCTACATCTCCCGAGCGGCGGGCCTCCGTAACATTCTCCACGAACCACTCAAATGGGTGCTTGGCCTCATAGTCTATGGTACGGTATACAGCAGTGATCTCCAGGCCATGGGGTATATACCACTTGAGTGTCGGTGCGTACAGCAGCTGCTTCTTGCCATAGAGTGTGCCAACCAGCTTCTGGGTGGTGGGTCGCTTCCGCCCTGTACGTTCTAGATATGCCTGCATCTCAGAAGAGATGGCCTCTACCGGGATCTCGCGGTTATAGAAGAGTGGCGGCATTTCCTCGAACTTTGCCCACAGAGCCTTAGGGACCTCTATATCTACCTCAGCAAATCCAAACCAGCAGTCTACTAGGAGCTCCTCCTTAAAGCTGGCTACACCACTGGCACTGGACCACAGGGCATCTCTTTGGCCATCATTGACAGGTACAGAGCATTTGCGTCATAGCGGAGTAGACGTTGGCAGACCCGCTCACTCTGGCGGATGCGTGTCACACCTGCCTCATGGTATCTGGTGAACACGATGGTGGGCCCTCCAACAACCACATCCTTCAGCATCTTATAGGCCTCCTTGCCCGGAGAGTAGAGGCTAACATCCGGCATGTGCTGAGCAGTTCCACGTAGGAGGTACTGCAGTGACACACCTGGGAGAGACAACGCATCTTTGAGGATGTCTATTTCTCGTTCTGTGTAGAACTCCCGCATCCACTCTAGGGCTTCGATGAATGGACTGACGTCCAGGTTGTTGTAGTATCGCAACCAGTCGGCGAATCTCCACATTCCGTGCTCGCTGAATGTCTGATTACATTGTTCCCACTCCGTTCGCATCAAGACGTAGCCACCCTTGAGCTTAGATGTCAATGCTGAGTAGTCAGGAACCCCTCGATAGTTGAGCTTCTCATGTGTGTCAAACCATTAATACGGGAGCCAGCTCTTCTGCTGTGTACACCCGTAAGCTTTGACCCATACCTCACACAATACTCCTGGGCCGAGGTAGTTCAGCACATCGAGAAACTGTAGCTGAGGTGTTATGAGGAACATGGTCTGACTAGCCTTCTTGGCGACTTTCACTGCACCTGTACTGTCAGTCAGCTCTTCGACAAAGTACTTTTTGATGAGGTTCAGGTCATACTGCCAAGAGTTGAACGCCAGTACAGGCACTTGGTCACACCACTCATTGATCAGTCGCTGCTGTCGCTTTGGGAGCTTGTCCAGGTCTGTCGGTATGTACTATGCCCTAACCCTTGTCCGGATTAGAGATGCGTGCCGTTGGATCACCAACATGAACTCTCTGATCAGTTCTTTGGGGTCAGGATTGCGGATGTGAGTGAGCTCACTCATGGCGCCCCCTAAGGAACAGCCAACAGACACAGAGATAGGTATGTGAGTACTCTCGATCGTGAGAGTCTCCATAGGATGAGTCTTGATACCATCTAGGAGTGCTTCGAAGTCGTAAACTATGAAGTGTGGGTATGGAACAGTCCGAACTCGTTTACGGACGCTTGAACAGCGTTTTATACAGCACCCCCACTGTACCACAAGCGTGCATCCAGACGATCTCAGTTTCTCCTCTCAGGACTGTCTTCTGGTATCTTTGTTCGGCATCCTCACCTCGCTGGTGTTGGCAGTCAGATCATAACCATCTATGGGAGCACCCGCAATCCAACGCTCTACACTGTGCCCACACTCTACATTGTGTATGTGTACACCTCTATTTCTCGACTCATACTCGATCCAATGAGTAGCCGCTGAACCGGATGGCTGGGGCGTATAGACGCCTTTCTCATATGCAGACTGTGGCGCCTCAACCTTCTCGCCAGGACACACGATTGTTGTTTTGTCACCTGTATAGCGATCAACGTGCCATTGAAGATGTTGACTGCAGACTAGTGTATGTGCCAGCTTGGATATGTTCTTGATGTAGAAGGCATGGTGGTCCCACACTCCGATGGTCATGGTGTCACGGTAGTGAGCCACTTGCCTGATCAAGTGCCAGGTGCCCTCTTCGGTTGGTTCATACACACGACACGAATCCCGATCTTGGCAAAGAACTCTACCTTGTCCAGCTGATCCAGCGAGGTCTTGGGGACATCAGATTATGTCACTGTCATGCCGTAGAACTTTGTGGCAAGCTCTCGTGCAGGAGCTTTACTTCTATCAGCTCTCGCTCCTCGGTGGACTGCTCGACATCTCCAGAGACACATGTTGTCCCTGTAGGTGTCGAAGGCAGTCATACTCTTCTTCTGTCGTAGCCAGTCTGGGAGGGGGGGGGGGCTGTCCCAAGCAGAGGTTGGCGGTCGATGACAGCCCTGACCTCAATGTTGATTGATCGAATGAAAGCCCACTTGGTGTTGTCTGGGTCGAGGCGGGCTTGCTCTCTTGCTGCCACAAAGTCCTGAGCTGCTCCTATCGTGTTCAGCCATGGGCTCACTGGAGCATTCTTGTGGAAGAGCGTCACCCTACCGTCTTGGATGTGACGGAGGCGATAGGTATGGGTGTAGCGGACGTAGAAGGCGTTCTGGACAGTCTGCTGGATCTTTTGCATGATCTGACCTGTGAGGTCTCCTTCTAGACCTCTGAAGAATGTCCAGCATACTGACCGGCGTCCTCTATCCTCTGTCTCCCTTTCGCCGAGACGCTAGTCGAGAATGTGTTCGCCTTCTCGCCTCATGCTCTGGGCTAACGGTTCAGACCTCGACCCCCTCATCACTCGGTTAGTGATCCTGCATAGGAGAGGTAAGCGCTCAAGTGGATGGTCCGCCCTCCGCCTCACTACAGTCTTGGCTCGCAAGCTAGCAGTCACCTCCTCGTCCAACTGATGAAGCTCGCGTATCCGCTGCGATTTCTTGTGGGGATTCCAAGGATCATCTTTGGTATGCACTGGAAACCTTCCCATCTTCATTGCTCGGGAGAGTCGCTTCTACCATTCCTCGGCACGGAGCTGTCTGATAATCTGGAGCAGGTCAGCTTTCTTGGCCTTAGGGTAGCCTCTAAGGCCGAATTGCTTTGCAACAGTGTGAAGCTGTGCAGCAGTAATCATGGTGTATGTCCCTGTGGATGCCTGTCTCTAAATGGGCATTCAGACCCTATTATGTGTGGTGATCACAAGGCGATCAGTACCTGTGGGGTGGACCGTCGTGTGGATGTGATGTGGATGCTTGTCTCTAAATGGGCGGTCAGACCCTATTATGTGTGGTGATCACAAGGCGATCAGTACCTGTGGGGTGGACCGTCGTGTCGATGTGATGTGGATGCTTGTCTCTAAATGGGCGGTCAGACCCTATTATGTGTGGTGATCACAAGGCGATCAGTACCTGTGGGGTGGACCGTCGTGTCGATGTGATGTGGATGCTTGTCTCTAAATGGGCGTTCAGACCCTATTATGTGTGGGGATCACAAGGCGATCAGTACCTGTTGGGTGGACCGTCATGTCGATGTGATGTGCATGCTTGTCTCTAAATGGGCGTTCAGACCCTATTATGTGTGGGAATCACAAGACGATCAGTACCTGTGGGTGGCCCATCGTGTCATGTGATACCGACGGAGACTATGTGTGAGAGAGTGTATGCTTATATTGTACCGAGAAATCACTTTATTCTCGTCGTTCTTGGTACCAATCAGGACTGGAATGAATCGAGAATTTCAAAACTGTTTACCATTTTAAAATCGGACCAGAAGTGGCCGAGTTATCCACAAGTGCTAATATTGAGATTTGATCCTGTGATTTTAAGTTTGCTAATAAACACAAAAACGTGGATCTAACGTTAACTACCTCGGCCATGTATTAGTATCATTGCTGCCCTACATGTGTGAGATGTGGTCGATGTTCAGGAGCTGATACGTGGGAGTAGTGCGTGCATTGAGAGGTTGGTGGGCGAGGGATCACTGCATTATTTCTTGTTTCCGCTCTTGCTCCAACTCAATAGCAGCATCCACATGAAAACTGCAAACCGTTTCTAAATAATTCATATACTTGAAGAGTTTGTCCATCGCTATCACAGTCATCGGATAACGCGTAAGGCATGTTAATGGAAATGACCAGCGGAATGTTAGGATCCCTGAGCTTCTCCTCCATTTCTTAAGATTTCGATCTGCATAGTTGCCCATATCACGCAATGTCCTGGGGACTTTTTCTCGCCGCACCGCACAGCCTATATCATGCATGCATGACATAACTCTTCAGGCCAGCCCATTGTGTGTAATATTGTCTGCAGATGAGCGCTTACATGTAGTTGAGTGCTTACACATAATGTTGTGTGTGTATGATCGCCGGTATACCAATGGATGCTGCGTCTTGATGTGATACGTCTTACGGGGTAAAGAGTAATTGTAGACATGTTTACCTTTTGCTAACAACGAGATTTGAAGCTGTGATTTTACAATTTTAAAAGTGAATGATACAACACACTTACTCTCTCGGCCATGTATGTGTTAGTAAATAAAGCTGATAAGTTTTGTGTTCACAGGTTACTGCGCTATCAGCATTCTAGATCTTGACGTCACTTCAAGATAACACGTATCAGCGATTTCACAACTCAAGAGATAAAATTACTAAGCCACGTATCAATATTGTGAGAGAGTGTATGCTTATATTGTACCGAGAAATCACTTCATTCTCGGCATTCTTGGCATAGATTAGGACCGGAATGAAGTGAGAATTTCAAAACTGTTTACCATTTTAAAATCGGACCAGAAATGCCCGAGATATCCACAAATGATAATAGCGAGATTTGAACCTGTGATTTTAGGTTTGCTAATAAACACAAAAACCGGATGTTACGCCTTAACTACCTCGGCCATGTACGCATCAGTAATTATAGCTGATAATTATGTGTTCTCATTGCTGTATTGCTGCGCTTATCAGTCCCTCTGGGTCTTGACGTCACTTCGAGATAACATATATATTATAGACTGTAATTTTGTAGTTACCAGGGTTATTGATTTGTTTGCTATTATTGCACAACAATTAGTATCATTATTTGTGATCTAATTATTGGTTCTCTATTGGCTCAGTTGATAACAGCGCTGAACTCTAATTAAAAAAAACATCGTTCATATCTCTCAAAAGACCTCAGCTAGATGTTACCAAGTTCGAAATGGTACGCACTAGTGTAGGGGTACAATGACACAAAAAAATAGGTGCAACGGAGAACCACCAAAAAAACCCTGCAGCAATAGAGAGAGAGAGAGAGAGAGAGAGAGAGAGAGAGAGAGAGAGAGAGGCTGGTCAGATAGGGCCGGCGATAATAAGCGGTGGTTCTCTTGAAGAGGTGGCGTGGGAGTTTTATAGTTTTTTTGTTTTTTTATTTTTTATTTATTTTTAATTTTTTGTTTCATGACAGTATTACTCTTTACCCGTCGTTACCCGAGAAGCATGACATCATGTCAAGACCTTGGCTCCAAATGGGCGTTCAATTAGTGGGATACTATCTCCCTCTCAACAACCTATGCTCCAGGGATTGAGAGGGAGGTGGGGCCCAGTTTAGGGAGATGGTATCATTTTAATCCCGATACTACTACTCAATGAATGCACAACATAATTGCTTTTTAGTTTTGGCACATATTTGGATAAGGGCATGGAGCGAAAAAATATGATCAGTTGTAGAGTAGTTCTGTCTAAATCCAGCTTGTGCTTCATTTAAAATGTTTGTGGTTTCTAGGTAGTAGTTGATTCGTGAACTTATTATGGATGTAAACAACTTGCGTAGGCAACTGACTAATGTTATCGATCTATAATTCTTTGGTTCCTGGACATTTCCTTTCCCTTTATAAACTGGTTTTATTAATCCCACTGTCCAGATTTCAGGAACTTCTCCAGTATTAAGTATATTATTAAATAGGCAATGGTATATTGGTATCATAATGTCTTGCGTCGATTTTATATATGCATTTAAGATTGCATCAGCTCCAGCCGCCTTCCTATTTTTCAGTTTTCCAATACCTTTTCGGATTTCTTCTTCTGTGATTACATAGTTTAATCGTATATTTTCTGGCATTAGATCATTTTCTGTAGGTGTATTTCAATGGATTGCAACAACATTTGGTGTATCCCCTTGACCAGAAAGACCGGTAAAATCATAGAAAAGCAAATGAGTACCACAATACGGGTTTCCACGGTCACTGAACCAGATCACAGGATAGAATAGCTAATCTGAGCACTAATCTATTTTCTGTTGTGTGTTTATAGTATCCATAACCGTCAACCACATTAGGGGTATCCCCTTGACCAGAAAGAAAGATTTAAAGAGTTTCCCATTGCTAGGATTGATTTGCATAGGCTATATACCTCCATCTGAAATGATTTTATGTGAGATACCCTGTCCATGCTTAGCATCCAGCGTTGAAAAGCAACTGTTAATCACCCCCCACTCCCCCTGAGCCCATCAGGATATTGTCTTCTTGGTCATCATCTTGGTCGATTGGAATGGCAGAAAATAGGTTACTCGTTTTGGAAAAGACCCATTAGCCCTGTGTGCGAAACTTAATGTCACTGATGTGCATTGGCACCCACCCTGCATAGTTAAGATGGTCTAAGGCAAAAATACATTTGTGAGCTCCTCAAGAACTATACACCGTGAGAAATATGTCTCTATGAGTCCTAGCGAAGATGAGAATGATAGTATCGTATTTCCTAATCAAATTTCCGGACTTAAACGTAAGACTCCTTTTCTGCAAACCATTTTCCCAGACTAATCCAGACGCATTGTGCTTTGGTCCATTAGAGAGTATGAGTTTGGTTAGAGTTAGGACAGTGATCTTGGGACATGTTTGGTTCGTGTGAGATGTGCTACCTTGAGGAATGAATCACCAATTCCAGAAGATGCATATTAGGCTGCCCATGCAGCGATATCTTCATGATCGAGTTTTCCCTTCTCTTCAAGTGATAGTACATGTTCAGTCCAGCAGCGTTCTTTGTCTGTGCGTAATATAAGCATGTCTCGGTGAGCCTCACATCATATTCTGGTACAGCAACGGCTGTGATCTACACATCTGCCACTGGGACAGATGCATAACTAGCAGACCGAGAATTTGTTTATGTTCCAGGTGCTGGTATTAGAACAGGTGGCCTGCTGACACCAGGCTGTGCCTGAGTGGGAAACTGGAAAAGGCTAATTCCCGTACCATGGAAGGCTGTCAGAGATGTGGTTGAACTCGAATTTTGATCGCCGTTGTCAAATATACCAATCGTGAACAAATCCTTTCGAAGACTAGAAGGGACAACCACGCCATCTTCTTCAAATCGCTCACTGACAGAGGTGGGAACCCATTCATCAAGCTCCATTATCCCTATCATATGATATGCTGATGCCCATCAGGTATAATTAATGGGCGAGCTTCTTTATTTTCGTCTGTGCACGAACCTGTATATTACTCCAGATAAAGATGGAAAAGGGTGGTTCACGTCCCAATGTATGTCTTATCTTCTCATTATTGTTGCGTGTTTGCTTCTTTACATTGCACTTAATTCTCTGGCCAATGGTGAGGTAAGTACGTGACTCCTGGCAGTCTTGATCCTTTAGATTTGGTTTATTGATGCTGAGGGAAAGGAGGGAAAGGAGGGAACGTAGGGCTTGGCGGTGGTGATTTCTCTTAACAACATGATGGGGGGGGGGGGCAATCAGTGAATTTATAACATGTGTGGCTGAATATGTCTTTTCTGATTATGGACCAGCTTTAGCTAGGATAAAAGCATCTTCTCAGATGTCTCGTATCTTCAGAGACTCCTTCAATATATTTCTTATCCCTTCTGTAAAAATAAGAACAGTGTATCTTCCATCGTAATGCTCTTGTGGCTCTGGAAGATAATACAGCAAACTGCCCATTAGTCTAGTCTGAATTCCACAGTTTTCTATGCCCAGTTCATTTAAGCGATCGACATAGAGAGTGCATAGCCCTGGCTGCTTAAAGAGACGTGTTCCGGTGTCTATAGCTTTTTGGTGTAGCTTGTCAGCTCTATGGCCTAGACTCATTGACTTTTTCATCACAATTTTCTCTGCTTCTTTCTTATTTTATGTTCTATTGTGGCTTCGATGGCGATTTGGCAGCTTGCCCTGGCAGTTTTAAATGATACTTTTCCGCCATTGCAATTAGATCTCCAACAACAATCCTCGTGAGAAGCTGAGTGTCCTGCATCCCTGCTACCATGGTTCAAAGATGTTTGTCAGCATTAAATGTTGAAACTTAATACAGGCCACCTTCTTCGAGTCGTCCTTTGCAAAAGAAACCGCTTTGATTTTTCAGTGACTGGGCACTAGTTGGCAATTTAATTTCAACATCGCCACTCTTAGGTTCTTTTCTCCTCGCTGGTTTTGTCAGCTTAGGATTGTTGTATCTCGAATAACAGAGCATATGCAAAACTGTCAGCCCTGCGATACCTTCCAAAGTATTAGTTCTGTTGGCAGCAAGTCGATCCCCTGAACTATTCTACCTATGCGAAGAATGATATATATGCATCTGCCTTATTGTCACTTGTTCCTAGTCTGCCTAGTGGGCATTTTAATGGTTCAGAATTGTCTTTTTGACACATGATGCAACGATGCCAATCTAAATCCATGCTGTCCATTATCTCACAAATTGAAAATATACGTCTGTGTATAGATATTTGGTGGTTGTCATGCATATAATTACACATGTGGTTATCCAGTATCTACATTCGGAGTCTGAGACCTCAGAAGCCATATTTAGATACGAACCTTGCCTTTCTACGACGCCTAGAATTCGAGACATGTAATATTTTGCATTATTTGGTGGCCATCTTGGATTTCGACATTTTATGAGAAAAGGCGGCAAAATTCAGGTGGGCTCTTAGACCAATATCAAATAACAGACGCCAAGGAAACCTTATGCCAAATTCGGAAATTTTATCCGTCAAGTACGGCAATCATGATTTTGGGGGATATGTCGCCTGACTAATCATATCATCGATCTTGATGGTGTCTTCTTGGATATATACAATTCATCAGAAGCCATCGCATCTGCATTGTAGGTATTTGCCCTATCCATTTGGAAAACCTTAGTGTCAATTACCTGCTCATATTCATACATAATACGCGGATGACACACTGTATGCTAGCTCGTCGGAATATGCAGAGGTCAAAGACCGCGCAAGAGACAAAGAGCGTACAGCAATCTTAAATGCGTGACATCATCCATAACGGAAACAATGACTCCTCCAGTGGCCGGCCGCGCTATCATGATCATTGAACCCTTGATCGGGAATCATAGGCAGAGAGGTGGGGCATGCAAAGATACTAACTGAGGTGTTTACATCTATCCTAATTCGTATCCTAGTACTGCGCATGGAGACTGAATAGAGGTCGGTGTACTGGAGGGACAACACGTCGATCTAGAGCAGAGACTGTTGGCTTCGACTGGGTGCAAGGTAAGAATATTTATATCTAAGTAATAGTAACAAATTTCCATCATGAACAATAATTCTGCCTTCATTGACCTGGATTAGCAAGCAGGCGTGTAGTCTAATTTAATTGTAATATCAATTTAGGAATATTTTAAATCATGAAAGTTATGCCAAAAGAATGTGTGCATATTCCTTGGTAGTATCGTGTCAATACAATTATTAAAATGATTAAATACATGATAAGCACATTAAGAATCCATTATGAGCGTACATAGTCAGTTACCTAATCTTCCCAAAGCCATCAAGGATAACAAATAAATATTATACTGTATTTGATATAAATATAGGTTTACATGTGATAGCATGTACACGTGATCTTACCTGTCCTATATACTTGGAATCTCTGGAATTGGGTACCAAGCAACCATCACTCTCACGTGTCATGAAGCCGTCGTGTGACCAATACGAGTGGTCATAGTGGAAAGATTTGTTATCAGATCTTGGATCATCCGGGTTGATAATGGTAGTAGTCTTTCCGGTCATTGTGACAATTAGACTGCTGCCCTTTTCCCTTTCGCGATCATTCTGTGCAGGTATTAAGTTAAGGACGCATATTCCTGTTTTGATCGATAGCGTATGGGCACCAAAAACTTGTTGATAGGACTCTAATATTAGCCGCTTATATACGGCAGTGGGCCGACTTCAAATATGAGAAGGACTGAGCTGGGCATGAGTCTATGAGGTGTACACTTCCACAGTAAGTGGGGCTGTGTGTCTTCCGTGAAAATTCATTAAAGATTAGGTTCTCTGAGAGTGTCATCTGAAGCCGTTTTAACAATAGGTTCAACATGAATCACTCTTTATTCGGAGGACATCACGTGATGTACCATTAACCCCTTTTGTGTTAACAGCGTCTCAAAGCGCCCAAATGGAAGCGTAGATCAATTAACAATTTTAATGCTCCAAATTTCCCAGAAAAAAAAAAATTACAGGCTAAGGAGAATATTACTTTGTAAATTTACAAAAAATGGTTTTCTGTTTGGTCTACAAATGGACATTTCTCTAGCCAATGCAAATACCGTCCATCAAATAGGTATTGATAAAGAAAATTACACTTTTCTCTTAGCCAGTGGCCATTTGCATTCCAAGAGAAGAGTATTTTTGAAAATGTATCACTGGAATAACTGGCTCGGCTACAGAACCAGTCATTCCCGAGGTAAATTGTCAAAAATTCTCTTCTCTCCGCCGGCAAATGGATAAGCATGGCCTCACAATCACTGCACATTTTATGTACGTTTTTTAACAGCTTGGTGATTAAAGGGTTAAGTCGAAACAAGAGGGGTTAAATAGAGGAATCCTATCTCTCACTCATATATGTTACGTCATAATTAATTACGTCACTAATTATCTGACGATGTCACAATCGTAATAACGTGTCTAGCTCCGTCATGAACATCAAAAAGTCTGTCACGTGTAAGGTGTTTGTGTTTTTGATGGATTTGCAATTCAATAAAACATTCTGTTGAATATTTTAAAACTAATTTGACTGGGAGTTGTTGCTGCCATAGTTGCAAACTATTCAACAGCTTTCCTGTATAGAAACCTTGAGACTTAGATTCTCGGAATACAGGCGTCAAAGTTTCAAACCTATTCCACGACGCCTAAACAGTCGTGGCTTAGCTAGAAATGGGCGGGCCATAGCTAGATATACAGATGGACCCATCCATCAGGCACACAAAATTTAAAAATGCCATCTCCATTTCTGTAAACATTTATTAGGCGTCAAACAAAGTACACCAAGCCGTATGGTCTATGGTGAGCTCGGGAGGGTACCACTTTACATAACCAGGGAAATTAGAATAGTGAAATATTGGTTCAAATTTCTAGATTTCGAACCAAATAGATTTGCGCGATGTATATATAACGTCCTATGCTTTGATTTACGCGAGGCTGATAATAATAACAACCCATGTAAAAATTGTATAAACTCGTTAAGACATATGCTCGGTACTAGAGGTTGTATCGATGTTTGGTTAGCGCAAGGTAATGGTATTGACAAAAACCGTTTCGTCGAAGCCTATAAACAAAGGCCAATCGACAATTTTCATCAGGAATGGCGGGGGAATCTAGATACGGGTAGCAAAACTAGGCTATACAAACGCTTTGTTGATGACGGATCATACAAACGTTATTTGGATATGGTATTAATAGCCAAGTACCGACAGTCCTTGTGCAGACTACGAACTAGCTCCCATAAACTACACATAGAATCAGGAAGATGACTTAAACCATTACCAACCCCTATCTCAGAAAGGAAGTGCAATGCCTTAGAAGATGAATAGCATTTCATACATGTCTGTCCAATT
The DNA here is from genome assembly GCA_034401795.1 of Chaetoderma sp. LZ-2023a. Classification (NCBI taxonomy): domain Eukaryota; kingdom Metazoa; phylum Mollusca; class Caudofoveata; order Chaetodermatida; family Chaetodermatidae; genus Chaetoderma; species Chaetoderma sp. LZ-2023a. Next base: position 116,470,374 of record CM067371.1, read on the forward strand.
AATCAAAATTTAAGAAAACTTATATAAAACAATATTATTGGGGAAAAACATCGTCTTTAAACTGACAGAACTACTTCAATCAGGTAATAGTTCATGCATAAGGAGATTGGCCGCCTTTATATACCATGCATTTACATTGAGAGACACACATTTCACATAAGCATCTCACCCCCTCACCCCACCCCCCACCCCTCACCCCCCCTCATAGGTACGAACCATAGATATACTCAACGTCCCGAAAACGACATGGGGCATATCTAGCTATAATTATTATTGGCTCAGCGCAACGTTAGGTTAGGGTACAGGTGGGTGAGTGGTGGTTAAATTACACTCAACCTGTTTCAATTTATAGTCTACACAGCATTGTCATCACAATTATTTTTACGGCTTAGCCTGACTCGTTATTCATAGATCTTAGACATGCTGAATACAACAATTGTGAAAATGATGATGATGGCGATGATTGACGACGACGACGACGGCTGCGACGACGACGACGACGACGACGATCACCATGATGATGATTTTTGGGATGGTGGTGATGATGATGGTGATGATAACGATGAAAATAGTGATAATAACGAAATAATTACAGTTGTAATGTCTGCCACATTCTTATATTATGTCATTTACACGCAAGGTTCGAATGGGCCTATTGTGAAATAAACTATCTATCTATCTCTACATCCTATATAGCGTATTTTACAAAGGAAGCTACTTCATTAGCTCACGGCTGCTCTTTCAACATCACTACAACCCACACACTTCACGCACACACGCACGCACGCACGCACGCACGCGCACGCACACACGCACGCGCGCACACAAACACGCACAAACGCAAACGCAAACACAAATGCACGCGCATGCGCACGAGTACACGCACACACGCAAACACAAGCACACACGCACGCAAGGGCACAGGCACGCACGCACAGACGCACGTACTCACAGGCACGCGCACGCACATACACAGGCACACACGCACGCACGCACACAGGCCACCACACAGGCACACACACACACACTACTACTACCACCACCACCACCATGTCATTGGCAAACACTACCTAACTTATTATAAATGGAGGTTCTGTCGACATACTGGCAATCAACTACACACAAACCTGTCTATAACGGGCACTGTATGGTCCCTTAATGAGTGGTCACTAAACACAGGTGGTCGCTTAATACAACACATTAGCTACGATGCTTAGCTTTTGGGGCCAAATGATGGTATCAAGCGTCCACTATAGACAGGGTTGGCTCTATTTGTACAACCATAAACAAACTGACAAGAACAGAGCCTGTACTTTCCATATTTTCAATGTAACACTAGAGGCTATGAATATGCTCAAACGCAGTGCGTGTGTGAGTGCGTGCGTGCGTGCGTGCGTGCGTGCGTGCGTGCACGTTTTGCTTTCTCAGAATGTAGGCGATTGCTTCTCAGAGCGTCTAATTAAAAAAGAATTCTGCTTTTCAGATATTTCCTATAACACTAAATGTTATAAACATTTTTACAATCTCAGTACATGTTCTTTTTTCTTGCTCACAATGTAGAAGTTTGGTAATCGGCAAAACAAATTTTGCAAAATTATCATCGGAAGAAACACCCACCCCACCTCATGTCACGGTCTTTAATTGTAGTGAGAAAGGATACAAATGGTCGGACGCGCACAGCCACTTTGACATTTTCAGGCATTCTTTATTCGGATCGTGTTCCTGTAAAACAAACAGAGGATGCACATTTCATTAAGTAATTTGTAAATTATACTCTATTCTTACTGAATTCATGCATTTTTATAACTGGCACATATTTGAATATTACAGTTGATATCGATATTGCTGTGTCAGATAACAACACAGTTTGCGTTGGCGCATTTTTCTTCAACACACGCTCTCAAAATTAAACACCCGCGTGAAATGGCCACTTGCGGGAGTAATTAGCACTCGGGATAGAATTATAAGTTGTCTACTGCTTTATTAATCACGTGGATTCTTAAGTAGATAGGCCTATATATTCGGAATTAAGTAAGGCTTCCTCTTATTTCGCTTGTTCTATGTTCTATTACGTCATCCACATAGGTACGCATGTGCTGATGACGTCACATTAATGTTTTCTGTTATAATGGTGTTACAGAGAGCATTGGCTTTTAACCCATCTTGTTTCAAATTAACCCTTTAATTGCCAAGCTGTTTAAAAACGGACTATGTGCAGCGATCGTGAGGCCATGCGTGTCCATTTGCATGCCGAGAGAAGAGATTTTTTGACAATTTATCTCTGGAATGACTGGATCAGTAACCGAGCCAGTCATTCTAGTGATAAATGCTCAAAAATACTCTGCTCTCGGCATGCAAATGGACACTTGCTAAGAGAAAACTTGAATTTTCTTTATTCTTACCTATTTGATGGACGGTATTTGCAGTGGTCTAAAGAAATGTTTATCTGTAGACCAAACAGAAAACAATTTTTTGTAAATTTACAAAGAAATATTCTCCTAGGAAATTTTGATCTTTAAAACTGTTAATTGATTTAAACTTCCATTTGGGCGCTGTGAGGCGCTGTTGACGCAAGACGGGATAAGAAATAAGCGCATAGATCTCGACATGTACACCAGGTATTACACCAATGAGCATTGAAAAGACGGGTGTCAATTCATCAATAAACGATATGCATTATTTGACATACTGTCAATTAAAACTGAAACAATATAGGCCTAACATTCTATGTTCTTTTTCAACGAATACGTACGCCTTCCAATAGCTACGGTGGTTATCCACGATTCCACGTGGATTCCACGCTGAACAGTTCTTGGAACAAACCAAGAACCACAGCGAGTACATCTGATTACATATATTGGCACATACAGTACGGCCCCGAAACACGATAACCCGTTTCCAAAGCAGAAACTGCAACATGTTAGTAAGTGTAAGTAATACATGTTCTGTTGAAGATATTTTGAATGTAATTATTGAATATAAATATTGAAGCTATTACTGCCTTAGATAGCGTTGAATCCAATTATGTTCAAAATACTCAACAGTATGTTTTATCTTGTTTTGGAAGCGTGCCAAGTTATTATTATCTGTACTGTACACGCACATCTGTGCTTAATCCGGACCAGTTTCTAGACATGAAAATATTTGGTGAGATAATTCACCTTTCCAGAGTATTCCATCTATCAAACTGACGTCATTTGACGTCATATTCATCTAAGCGGCGTGTAGGATGACGTCATAATCAAAAAGTCATAAATGATTCTATTTGACCCGTCTTTAACTCTTAATAATCCAACACGTTGTTCGAATTGTATGTCTCTACTATTTAATAAACATGCTGTTGAATATTTTGAAACAAATTTTACTGGGCGCGGCTGATAGGCAGCAACAGCACCAAATCAAATTAGTTTCAAAATATTCAACAGCTTACGTGTATAATTTTCTGGAAATTGATAGTCAGGCAGTTCAGAGATCGATCGATCCCAACACGATCGATGTATTGGCGGAGCTTAGCTGGAGATGGGCGGGGCATAGCTAAACCTGGAAAGGTCTATTAGCATGAATGATCACATCAGCCGCATCAAGAATGTGTCATCTCGGTGTGGAAATCAATACAAATACAAAATGGACATTTCCAGTTTTAGCCATGCCCCGCCCATCTTTAGCTAAGCTCCCCCAAACTTCGCCACGTTGGGATTGATCGATCCTTGAACTGCCTGACTATCAATTCCTTGAAAGACTATGGAGGTAAGATGCTGAATATTTTGAAACTAACTTGGCTGGTTATTGTTGCTGCCATATGTTGCTGCCTATGGCAGCAACAGCGCCCAGTAAAATTTATTTCAAAATGTTCAACAGCATCTTTATTAAATAGTAATTCAAGACATGAAATTCGTACAACAACTCTTAGTCCGTCATCAATTAAGCATTCGCGATGAACATTTCTACGTCATTCATGACGTAATTGTTTATGACGTCATCCTAAATGTCACGTATTTGATTATTGCGTCATATGATTGATGGTTAAACTGGAAAGGCCCATTGTACTTTACATATATGTGCAAATGTTTAAAGACTAGGCTCATTGCGATACCGTTCAAAATTGTATACGAATTTAGTCATTGCTTATAGCATTGAAAATTACAACACATGTGAAACAGCGTGTATACATACACAGTAAAATATCATAGTTAGCACCTACTAATAATTGCACTGTACATGTTCTACGAGTATTTTCTGTAAAGGTGTACATATACCTCGAGAAACAGTGTTTCTTACTTAACATTTACTGTAATATTTAGGAAAATTAGAAGATACATCATCTGACGTATACAGAATGATGATGATGATGATGATGATGATGATGATGATGATGATGATGATGATGATGATGATGATCTGCATTCTGCCTATACAATAGATAATACAGCACGCAGCTGAAATCATGCAGTCCTTATTTTGAGCACTGATTATTGTCCTCAGCCAGAGTTCGTAACCCACTCATATTCCTCTTGGTCTTCAGTATAGACAGGCCTGCTTCTTTTAGGGCAGTACGCACTATGCAGCATATTGAGCAGATTTGTGCTATCGCGACATCTGTGAATTTACGAGCTGTTGATATCACGTAGACTCAATGTTAAAATTTCAAAGCCTCTCTGTGTATGCGTATTTAGTGTCATTCTCGCGACGTGGTAAAACGGATGCTGTCGTTGACTGTCAATGACGTGTGCCCATGTTCCACATCGTGTTCATTGCGTATTGGTGATTATGCTGTCCTACCAGCGATGTTGGGTGCTGGTACGGATGTGTTTGTGGTGACAGGTATCAATCCTATCTAGAACTGCCTTTGGAGCTGGTCATCTTGATACACATATTGCATCCTCCAGGTGTAGGTTTGTGGCCAGAGATATCCCTGGTCCTCTGATCTACAGTCGCCATGAGGACTGGCATGCTATGCCTACCACCACTATGTAACGTGCATCCATGTCCGATGAGCTGCATACCACCGGGTATTTTTCTCTTTGATCTTCCTCCATTCCTCCCCACCATTAAGCGGGACGCCTTTATCCTTAAGTTCGTCTGTATCTGATAGGGGTACACGGGTACACTCTGTCTTAGCCTCGTCCTTGAAGATTCTCATTCTTCTTGTGCAGCTATGGTGAGAAGGTCATTTAGAGATCACCATTTTTCGTCTATCAAGCTTACGTTTTCTGTGTACTCCATCCCTAACGGGAGTCTCGGTGTCGATACTGATGGCCTTGGTCTGGTGGAATGGTCTCGGCCATATTACAGGACTTCGGCAAGGTAGCATGGAAGCAGCACCGGAAAGAGGCAATCTCCCTCTGGATAACCGATCGAGATGTCGAACTCTGGAGACTGCACACTTTGTACTTTCCGTTTGGTATATCTCAATAGCAGTCTAACGTGGCATGGCGCTTCATCATTAAATCCTTCCTTGCTTAATAATACCTCGAGCATCATAGATAGTTTAATGGTGTCGAGGGTCAATAAGACGGTAATACCGATCCTCAGAATGTGCCATTGTTTAGACCGGAACACTGAGACTTCATCTATGCAAATCTGGCTAGCTCTGTCCTCATCCACAGCCGATCTGGCAGGCTCCAGTGAAATAGCCTATCTTTTTATTATGCAGCACAATGTTGCACCGGGAAAGATCGTCCGGATGCTGCTGAGGAGCCCGATAGGTCGTAGATCTACTGATAGTTCAGGTGACTATTTGAGTTTGGAAAATGCGATAAGGGTACCTTGACCAACACCTTCAATGAGGAGATCTTGCATGAAGCTTGAATTCGTTGTGTGTCACTTGTTTGGTAATGTTTGACTTGCGCAATGAAATGGCACATTGCTATTGCTGCTGCCTCCAGATGCATGTTCATCCCTCTGGACCTTAAGTGCCTTCTTAACCTCTGCTGTTTCGAACGATGTTTGCCGTGGCCTGTGATAGTCTACAAAAGGACGCAATGGTTCATTGTCTGAGTCCGTGGATAAACCCTTATGGGGACAGAATTAATATCGATGGGTGCTCTCCTCTCTCCGGGGATCTGCATGCATGGCATTTGGCGGTGGTGTTACTGACGAGCCTATCTTGGTCATAGTTAAATCTATCACGTTGGTTTGGATGGCGCTTACGCAGCAGGCCAATGTCCTTCGTATGAAGGTGGGTTGTGGTGTTTGTTTGTGGTCAGAGTTGAATTATTACATTCGCGGTACCTTTGTACATAACATAACCTATTCTTTACAGACAACGGTTAATATCTTGGAGCATGTTTGTGCTCTAAGCCTCGTGATGAGTCGTCTCCGTGTTTTGGGTGAGGACATGGCTATTTAAAGACAATATGTGTGGCAGTGAAGTCATGAGCATTGATGAAAGCTGCCAATGCAACTCCGGTGGTGTTACGTTTCCCAATAATAGGCTCCCATGCAACGGCTCTGCATAATTGTCAGCTTTTCTGAGTTTGACTAGCTTAGAGCTAAGACCACCACACACGCACCTAGGTGTCATCTGGCTGGAGTGATGATGGCTTATCGCAGTTCAGCATGGGATGTTTCAATCAGGGGAGGATCTTTCTTGGCCTTTTCTGAACTCATTTCGGACGGCAAGGTCCAACGTGGTTTGGTAATTACATAACAGACAAGCCAGAAAGTGTCATAATCTACCTATGCATTGTTATTTCTAAGAAAAGAAAGAAGATAATAATGTAATACATAAATGTAATCCATAACTGGCCCTGATTCTTCTGAATAATTAGACCATGATATCCAGACCATGTGTTCCTGTCACAGTCAATAATGTCATCACCGTGATGTCACTGTTATGGCATTGTGATGTCATAGTGATGTCACTGTGATATCACTGTGATGTCACTATGACAAGAGCACGTGTACATGAATACGCCTTAAGAAGGCCTCATATAAACAGTAATTGATCATATTCTAATCACACCCACTCTCCACTTATGAGCGCTTAGCCGATATAGGACATAGGTCGTGCAAGCAAATGACCAGTATCCGTTAATTAGCCGTGTATAGCAAGCGACGACTCGATACCAATAATCATAGCGTTATTGTTTGAATTCAATTAAAACCCGGCATAACATGGTTGTCTGATTCTGCACACGTAGTGTGGTGCTCATGACACGGCTTGTCCTTACCAGCTAACATAGCCTAGCAGCGGCTGACAATATTAATTGGTTGAGTTTCCATAGGAACACAAATATGGCGGACGTCACTTCGATCGTTAGGTCGCCGTGTCGCTTCACAAGCATGTTTAATGCGCGTTGTTAAATCCAATGCGAAGCATATTTAGAAATATCAGCTTAAACGGGGGAACGGTCATTAAATAAAATAACGTGACTACGTAGGCATGGCTATGTGTTTCAATCGTAATGCGAGTTAACGAAAAGCATCCTTGTTCACAGACTGCAAGTCATCAATGAAGCATCATTCTTTACAAGTATTTGTATGTTTCCATGGTGATACACATGGTTTTGACACGATTTCTCATGACGATGCTAGATTTTTACCTATACGGAATACGTAAACTACACAGGTATGTAAGTAAACGATATGGTTTGTCGGTCTAGTTAAAGTCGGTGTTATTAAGTGTACGTAAACAACGAGTCAATGCAAGGTAAGCAGTTTTCGCAGTTAGGTCTACTGGTGAATAACTAAGATAATATTTTTAAATGTTAATTGTGAATGAATTTTGTACAAAGTAACGTTAATTTGAAAACGGTGTCACTACGTACTTGTGACCCTGGCATTAACTATGATTCATATAAGGATGCGAAACCTGAAACATCGACGTAGGCCTAAATATTGATTGATCATGACCAGTATATACAACACAACAAACTAGGCTATACACTTGCCTCTTTTAGGTGGAGAACGATAACCAATGTTAAAAATAGTTAGGACGGCATGAGTAAGTAATCAAGGTTGACTCTGATATTAAATAGATGTGTGAATGAAGGTACGGATAGAAGGACGGATAGACGGACGGGCGGGTAGATGGAATATCTAATCAAGCTAGTGTGGATGGAGTGAGTGTGGGGGCGCGGAGGGGGGGGGGGGGGGGGGGGTGTTTGAACGAACCACCTAAATTTGTTTCCATTTTTTATTAATATCTGTGTATTGAATTTGCTTATATTTGACAGCAACAGCGCCCAATTAAATTATTTACAAAATATTTAACAGAATGCTTATTAAATGGTAGACATACATTCCGTACAACCTGTCGAACTATTAAGCGTTAAAGACCGACTAAATCGTGTAATTCATGACATAATTCATTATGACATCATCCTACACGTCTCGTAGTTGATAATGACGTCATATGACGTCATATGATGGATGGATAAATTGAAAAGGTCCATCTTCTCATCTGACTGATAGATAATAGCAGATCCACATATACCTGCGTTTATGAGATATAGGTAGGTGATTCTTGACGACGATTGGTTATACAACCCCACTATCTTTCTCTCACCCCACCCACCTATACGCATCCCATACGCACCCCACACCCGCCCCGTTTTCAGAACGTCAGGCTTTTGTCTCCAAAAGCAAATGAGTTTTACAAAGAGACCACCTGTCTATGAAAACCACTTCCCAATGGCCCACACAGTGCCCGTTATAGACAAATTCTTTGGTACATGACATTCATTATTTCCCATTTACGAGAATCATATTAGGCCTACCGCTTGATATATTGCAAAAATTTTGAGAATTGTGCCCACAACTACTTTCAGCCAAGCTCTTTCCAATTATTTAACATGATTTATTTTTTGCAAATGTGTGGTCGTTTATCAGTGAATCCTGAAATACGTATGCTTAATATAGACAGTAAAATTATATTCCGTTTCCGTTACAAGGTGGATTAATCGATGATTCTAAATTAGTTTTATAAAGTACCTAGACGGAAGACAACAATAGGTATATATATCGTGCATGAAATGTCTCTTCTAAGTGGCTAGGAGAGACATTTCTAGCTGTGCCCTGGCCGTTTATAGATAAGTTTGTACGCGCGTTTCAGGTAAATTGCTGAATATTTCGAAACTACTTTGATTGAAAGCTGTTGCTGCATATTGCAGCAGTACCAGTAAAATTACTTTCAAGATCTTCAACAAAATGTTTAATAAATTATGTAATTCGTCAAAGACATACATTTAGGCCTGAGTTAGTGATTCAATATATAATAAACTTAGTTATTTTTATCACGTTTCCCATCGCTTCATTCACATGCAACCCGTTTGTACAACCAACCGGCTGTTTACTCGGTCAGAATAAATCTAATTTTGCGGAATCTAGCCCTTTAAAAGGAAATCTTAAAGGTGCATATTCACACCAAAATACTTGAAAATAAAATTGTTGAAATAGTATAATTTTAGAGGCTTAAATTTTGTAGCTCGGTGTAATGGAGCGAAATAAATCTTAACATATATGGTAATTGATCGGTCCAGAGTAATGACGTCATATGACGTTATAATCAGCTAAGCGGTGTGTAGGATGACGTCATAATCATTACGTCATAAATGATTCTATACGGACAGTCTTTACCTCTTAATAGTCCGACATGTCGTAGGAATTGTATGTCTCCACTATTTAATAAACATGCTGTTGAATATTTTGAAACTAATTGGACTGGGCGCTGCTGCTGACTGGCAGCAGCAGCACCCAGTCAAATTAATTTCAAAATATTCAACATCTTAAGCTGTATAGTTTTTAGGAAATTGATAGTCGGGAGTTCAGAGAGCTATCAATCCCAACACTAGCGAGGTGTGGGTGGAGCTTCGCTAGAGATGGTCGGGGCGTAGCTAAAAATGGAAAGTTCCATTTCATTCCGTCAAAATGTATATAATTTATTTGTTTGTGTAGCTGAATTAGGGACTCGTGTTTCTAATTCAATTTCACAAAAATTTATATTAATTTATACGGAATGAAATGACCATATGTTATTTCGTTTCATTACGTTTAGGCGCACAATTTAAATCTCTAAACGTATACCAATTTAACAATTTAATTTTCAGGCATTTTGGTGTGAATATGCAACATCCTACACACGTCTTTAAGACGTAATTCTAAATCGGTATGTCGACCGGAAACCGGATCAGTTGAACATCTTTCAATTTCGTGACTGCACGTTTCACAAGTAGGCCTTAGTACCGCTCAAGACAAACTTTCTTAATACATAAACGTGAAACATATTTAGGCACGAAGGTTTGATAGAATTAAGAAAGCTTATGTTATCAGTACCAGAAGTGAAAACAGACAAATAAATGGTGTCTACAAATGCCTATCATCGCATGTTTTATGCTTCAACTATCACAGTTAACAAAACGTAATGTATCGATTAATGATCAATTTGAGTCATACCGTCAATTTGTTTCCAAACTACTACTATTGTGCAACGATTGCCTTTAGAGACAATGCTGTCCCGAATGGACACTTGACCTTTGGTAGTCACAATATGGTTGTTCTTTTAGACACGTGATCTTCCGACCACCCACATTGCGTAACCACACCATCTTGTGACCAAGGTATCATTGCACGTGAGGTACCGATTAAAAATAACATAATAAACAAAATAAAACGTACTGTTGAATATTATGAACATAACTGGATTGGAAGACATTGCTGGCAGCAATGGCTATTTATGGCTTCCAAACAAATTAGGTCCAAAATATCCAACAGAGCATTTCTTACATCATGCTCAAGCTTGTAATAACTAACATTCTTCTGTCTTTGTTTGGTTTTGGAAACATGCTATGGTAAAGTAGTTGCTTTGTATTTATACCACAGATTTAGTATATATTTGCTAGATCGCTCATGGCCCTCTCAAATGCTGCAGAGTTCAGTATTCTCTCACCGGATGTATAGTCGCCAAAATAATATGTTTTTGTTACAAAACCTATTACGCAGTCGGATAAAGTGTCAGATTAATATAGCCAATACAATTTTATTTATGATAAAAATATGTAAATTTGCGTCTGTTCAATTTTGTCTTCAAATTACAAAAAGACAATTTAGTTATATTTGCTGAACTCACATCACCGGCGTCGCGACAACTAGCCCCCGTAGTGAGAGTATGAACATGAGCGATCTAGCCAATATATCCAAATCTATGACCTACTGTTATTTCTCGTCAATAAAATATACGTAATAGTATTCTCTGTTCACAGACAAAACAAACATTGAAGACGCAATGTGGAACTGTGGAAGACCTGGAGGAGGATGTTTTCATAGTCTGTGTCCTGACAACCGTTGCCATCACACTGTCGGTCATCAGCTGATTATTGATCTACCTTGGCGGCTTTAGGCACGTTCATGATTAGGTCGATTATACGCGTGCACTCGCTGTCCCTACCAGGACAATCGCCTACGTGAATATCTACCCGTGAATCATCATTTAAGAAATGCGTATCTGAATATAATTTATTGAAGTCTATTCCATATAGATATGTTAGATGTGTGTGGACTGCTGGGTATTTGTGGTACAATAAGCCAATACACATTAAAGCACAACCTGTATTCAGACCAGTGCATGAACAATTGGTTACCGTCATGTTTTCAAATGGCTAACAAACATCAACTTTACGACATATAGAATCTTATGAAACCATCCAGGCGTGAATGAATTGCGCCTATCAGGTGTAATGTTGTAAATCTATGTTTGTTAAATCCGAAAGTTAACCCATCTAATTCTCCAGAACATTTACAGATCGAAGTGTTAGTCATAGCCATGTTTAGAAGAACAATAAATTCGAGTGTCGTTTAATCATCTAATATATGTCTAATCTAGATTCCAATGGCATTGATTTCTGTATATTATAACTTTGGCCAATATATGACTATTGGAAAGTATGGGCAGTAGTTGTAGCTGTCTCAGTCAGCGCTCTGTAAGCATCATAAATACACTACATAATCCGCCTAACAAAAACAGAACGGCAACAGATGTGGGTTGCAATGAAGGTGGTGCGACTTCGTGTGAATCCGAAACAGACCACAACAAAAACGAAAAGATTATTGGCAGTTGGCATAATGAAAACAAGAATACTGCCAATTATGGCCTGGATAAGAATGTATCGACCATTGTAATAAGCGATGAGATAAAGCAGAATCCTGCCTCGACACCTGGCTTCAAAGAGGACGCTATATCTTTGACATCAAAGACAAGCGTCCATACGTTTAAATATGGAAGTTGTAATGACAGTAATATTCTCGGAGGTCACGGGTATGATCTAGCAACACCACGGACCCCTCCCGATCACATCGAACACGTGTTTGTGCCAGTCTCCCAGCGAAATCGTCCTAAAACAGCTAAAAGACGGGAATCTGGCAGAACTGCAAGTGGCGACCCTTTGGAGATAACATCATCGATAGACAAAGCCTGGAATGATGACGGGTTGTCTTCTGATGACGATGACGACGCGGACGTCTTGTCAATACCAGATGAGACACGGGGAAGCGACTCTGAAAGCTCAAGCTGCTCCACGTTAGGCATACCCACTGCTGTGCCAACGCCGGACTTGTTAGGTGAAGCTATGGATATAGTTCCAGACGATATAGTAAAGACATTTCCCAGCTCGCAGTCAGATGAAGCTGTCGGATGTTCCGTCCAATCTGCCGGTCACTCTTGGAACAGCCAGGGATTGAGGGTAGTACATCCTGATCACATGACTCAGCCATTCTTTGTTTCTCATGTTGTTGATGTAACGGCTGATGACGATGTCGGAGGTGTATCGCAGATCGAGAAGAAAGCCAGCGAACGATCTATATCCAGCATCATTATCGGTCCAATGGGAGAAATGGTCGAGTACCCGACTCCCAGATCCACCACCCTTGGAGGAGTTCCAGTAAGTATATAGTCAAAATTATTGCCTGCATCGCCTCATCTTGGCATTGTATTATATACGTGGTTCTCAGTATAATTGTCCTAGAGGACTTTTTATACAGACGCTCTGTATCTATCGTTTTGTCTGTGCGTATGTACGTAGGTTCGTGACATCACACATCTGTATTTCATTCTCGAAAATGCTAGCTTTGCTAACCATCAGAAGCCAATGGATCTTTCCAGTTTTAACTATGCCACACCTATCCATAGTTAAGCTCCACCCACGCTTCGCTCGCGTTGGGATCAATTGATCCATAAACTCCCTGACTATCAATTTTCAGAAAGCTTTACAGGTAAGCTGTTGAATATTTTCAAACTACTTTGACTGGGTGCTGTTGAATGTTTATTAAATGGTAAACACAGACAATTCGTACTCCTGTCAGACTAGTAAGTGTTAAAGACGGACTATCTCGAATCATTCATGACGTAACGATTATGACGTCATCATACGCGTCACTTAATTAATTATGACGTCATATGACGTCTGATGATCGATAGATAAATTGGAACGGTCAATAGAGGGACCCATTTCTAGCCTGTTTACGACCATACCTACCGCTAAATTAGCGCAAACTTACTATTATTTTCTTAGCAAATTGTGAGAATAAAAAGAAAACGAATACATTTTTAAAAGTAAAATAAATGATTCAAACTTCCCCCCCCCCAACCCCACCCCACACACCACCCCGCCTACCCCATCCCCACCCTCATTCGGCGCAAACCTTCAATTATGTATGCCCAACATCCCTACTACCGATAAAGCAAATTCCTGGATATACTTCGGAATGGCGAAAGAAACACGTTTTTTTGCTAAGATATAAAAGACGACTGTAAATAAATATACATAAATACAACATATTTCGAATACATTAATTTATATTTGCTATATTTCAGAACGTATTCGAAATTTGAACAATTTTTCTCTATTCAATATGTCTACAGAGTCTTGGCGATGTAGAGGCTATGATTACCGGTGACGTCATGTATCGTAGAGCTCATGGTTTAATGACGAAAGCAGATTTTGAGGACATAGTTCGTTCGTATCGCAATATATTGACCTCTATCGTAGAACTTCGTCTCCATAAGGAGCTGGGCAGTAAGATATCTGAGGCAGCCATGGTACCAGATATTCAGGTAAACTACACACTTTTATTTGTATTGTAGGGCTTCGGAATAATGATGCCGCACCTCAAAGTCACAATTTCATTTTGGCCATACCATTGCAGAAAGACTAGTTCTCGGGTTGTATAAATATTTTATTGATACAATACATCTCATAAATCAAGTAATATGTTTCCAAAATAAAAACAGGCTAATACAATTTCGAACACGATGTAAGAAATGTTCTGTTGAATACTTTGGACTTAATCTGATTGGAAGCCATTGCTACCTTAGTCACCAATGGCTTCCGATCAAATTAAGTTCAAAAGCTTTGTTGTGTAAACATGCTAAGCTATTTTAGCTGCACTGTTGTAGAGAACAAGAGAAATATTTCCTCTGGGAGGATTTGTGTGAGAGTCTTCAAGAGATCCGGATATGAATGGATGAAAACGACCTAACAACGAATACTTGTGCCAACTGGATGACTAGTAACAGCGATTACTACAGATATAACAACTCAAGGCGATAAACTGAAGGAAATTCCAATTTCTCTTTCTCAGAGATCCAACAATACTTACCATTACCATTACATTACTCATTGATAATACAGCTATCCTTTCGAGATTTAGAAAGCTTTACCGGCTCCTGGAATCGGGTACCTGGTTCCCAACAACCGGGTACCCGCCTGCCAGAGACACTCATATTGTTTGCATAGCTACCAAAGAAGAGAATACCCATGGCTTGCCTCCGTGGGGCTGGGAGGCAGGGTCCGTAATGTAATGGTAAGTATTGATCAATACTTACCATTACATTACTCATTGATTTAGATTTAGTCGGTAACCTGGTGGGAAGGGGCAAGCCATACAAAGCCTCTTTTACCCATGGAGAAAGAACTTAGATGTAAACTTGACATACGGAGAGCCAAAAGGAACCTCGCATCACCGCACCACCAGCACCACCACCCCCCCACCCCCCCCCCCCCCCCCACCCCCACCCACCACCACCCCCCCCCCCCCCCATTTCTCCTAAAAAAGGGAGAGAACTCACAAACATGCATCTCGCCTGAAAACGCAAATGTGCGAAGAGGGTTAACAGCTCTTTACACATATAAGCGTGGGAATGAGCATGAATACATAAGATGAATGATCATGATATATAAACATAATACAAAAAACTGTCAAACTTGAATTACCTCATGAGTTTTGGATTCCAGACGTGGAGCAATCAAACACACGTGTCATGC
>CM067371.1:116486130-116881501 GCA_034401795.1 Chaetoderma sp. LZ-2023a
CCTTTCCAGCTTATTGCCAGAGCGATATCGATGGCATTTGGATCTGGAATCGGTGAGATATAAGTCATGATTTGAGCATTTTCCGTTGTGGCTTGTGGTTGAGAGACCATTATGTTGGCCGAATTCTCTGTCTGCGAGACAAAGCATCTGCCAGAATGTTCAATCGCCCACGAATGTGAGCTGCTTTCAAAACAACTGAGTAATTCCTGCACCATTGAATCAAGTGCCATACCTTCATACACAGTGTGGGTGACCTGGTCCCGCCTTGGCGATTTATTTATGATACTACTGTCGAATTGTCAGACTGTATCAATACGACCTTGCCCCTGTCTTCCAGAAGAAACTTGTCCAATGCCAGTTCCACTGCCATCATTTCCAACATATTGATATGCAGCTGACTCTCTTACAGAGTCCATGTTCCCGAAACCTGGTGATCTCCCAGGCAGGCCCCCTCCCACCACCCTTTCAGTGAAGCATCCGTGTACATGGTCAGCTGGGCGTGGGGTAGGTGAAGTGAAACTCCTACTAGGAGATTCTGACGCTCCTTCCACCATGCAAAATGCGACATTATTGGCTCCAAATCTGGTACCAGCTTTGAGAGGGGTTCTGTTCTCTGCTTCCACAGAGACATCAGATACAACCGGAGAGGGCTTCGCATTAGAGCAGCTTACGGGATTACCTGCCCCATGGAAACCATCATTCCCAGCATCTGAAGAAACCGCCTCGCCTGAATGTGGTTTCTCAATCGAAAAACTCTTGAGGATGGCTAACAGAGACCCCACACTGGGCTCTGACTGGTAAAGCCTGCCTTCCTCGAGATCGAATCGCATCCCCAAATAAACGAAGTGCTGAGTGGGTATCAACTCCGTTTTCTCCCTGTTGACTATCCAGCCTAGATTGAAAGCAATTTCAGAGTCAGAGCATTATCCGCTCCAAACTGGCTGGCAAGTGCTACGTTCTCTCTGCTGAGAAACGCTGTCACCGCTAGGACCACTCTGGTGAAAACCCTTGGGGCTGTCGACAGGCCAAACTGGAGGACTACAAACTCCCATACCTGATTCTGAAGCACGAATCTCAGAAACCTGTGACAACCCCTGTTCATTGGAATGTTGAAATATGCATCTTTCAGATCGATTGACACACACCACATTCCTTTCCTACCATTACCGATCTTGGAGTTTCCATCTGAAACCACGGCATATAGATAAACCAATTCAATGGCCTGAGATTGAGTATGGGTCTCCACCACCTCCACCCCTCTGTACTCTTGGGGACAAGGAACATGTTTGAATAGAAGCCTGAAGTGCTCTGGTTTGCTGGTTTTATTCCTCCCTTCAGAAGCAAACCTGACATCTCGTTTTGAATGGCTTCTAACTTGTCTGTCTCCCTTGGAAGTCCAGACAGGTGCCTAAGACAACTTTTGTGGCGGGAAATCCCACCACTCTGGCATGTACCCCTGGGATATCCCTCCCAGGACCAGACTGTCTGACGTCACACCTCGCCAAGCCTCGATGAAGCGCATTAGCCTTCCACCCATTATAGGTGCATTGACGCCTAATGCAGGTGTCTGGTTCGTGATCTGCTACCCCCACCCCCACCCTCTTAACGAGGCAGAGAAATAACCATTTTGGTCTTGGCTTGACTGGTCTAACTGGCACCGCTGTTCCTGTCGCACACGCGCTGTCCAGACGGATACGAAGGGAGCTACCATACCCTCAGGTATGATCTGCTCCTTCTTTCCACCCTTGGAGGACTCACCTTTGCCTTTGCCCTTCCCGCCTCTCGGGCGATCAGGGCCAGCACTAGGGTGGGCAGGAGCCACCGCAACCTTCCTTGCCTTCTTAGCCACAGGCGGCTGAGAAGGCCAAGCAATAGCAGAAGGAGCTGGCTTGGCTTTCGCCTTGCCCTTATAATCCTTATGCTTCTTGGAGGAAGGTTGATAGTTAGCGGTTTCGTAACAGCCCCTAGTGCATGCACCTGACGCACTAGCTCCAGCTGAAGATGAACTGCTAACTGACTTTGCACGATGTTAGCCATGTCCTCTAGGATGGCCCGCGCTTGGCCAGCAAAGATGTTCAGGGGCGTTCCAAGCAAATGCTCCCTAGAGGCCGCAGGGAGCTGGAACTTGGTCAGGAGTTGCTTGGCATAAATAGCCTCAAGCAACTCCTTGAACTTTGGATCAGTCCAATGGACTGAATCCGAGCCGCGGGCAAGACCCCCTGTCTGAATCATGCAACCGATGGACGAGGCATGTCTTCCTTGGTCATGGCAGAGACCACGGACGGGTCCATCCTGGCTAGCCAAACCAGAGCATTGGACCAGTCCGCCTCCGAGGAAGACACCCCCATGAACACATCACCCATTGATGTGTTCATGGGTCTACCAGCAGCGGCCTCCCGCCAAGGAGCCACTGCTGGAAATCCAGGAGCACCAGTACCACATGGTTCCGCCGCCACTCCATGAAACAAACTGTTCAATGGAGTAGGCCCACATGGAAAACCGTGCGGACCCTTAGCGGTTATGGAACCGTGGCCATACATCGACGCCAACGGCACCCCATATGTGGCCGCTGGACCAGGCGAGATAGGTGAGTACCAAGCCTGGCCAGCCTCACCCGTCACCGTGTCGGTTGGTGGCAAACCAACCAGCACTGGACAGTTGCCCGGTACCGGTGTGGCCTCAACCATGGGCGGAGTGGTTGCCATGGCTTCCGTCAAGCCAGACAGATGGAGGGAAGTTCCGTCCAAGACGGAATCGACCTCCATGCGCTCCACCCACGGTATCTCAGGCCACAACAACCTCTCCTCTTCGGCCTCCTCATCCTCAGACTCCGATGAGTCATCACCGGATGAAGAGGCACTGGAGCCGTCTTGGCGAATGGCTCCCATGCCCGATGGACCGGCTACCGCTACTGGACCACCCAGAGGTGGCCATAGAGAAGCAGTATCCGCCAGGCCGGAGCCCGATGGGACCGCCAGGGAGCCATACAAGATGCCCCCCCCCCCCCCGGTAACCAGTCCAGAACCCTGTCCAAGGACAGGGTCTGTACCGGACATGGAGAGAGATTGCCCTACAGTCTTCAGTATCAGGGACGAAACCAGCTTGGGCAGGACGCTATGCAAGAAGCCTTGCATAGCGGGCCCAAACCACGCTGGGGGTGCCATCTCTCGACCCTCCTACTGCAGACGAGGAGTGGCCCCAGGGGCCGAAACGGACGCTCATCGATTTCTTTTCAAACCGCCTGACCCCGCTTCAGACCCAGCCAAGTCCTTCTGGGCAAGGAACTCAACTAAAAACTCGGCGGGCGACACTGCACAGACATTACACCTATTATCAATCACAGATTTCATCTTGAGAACGGCTCTCCAAGTGTGATACCAGCGATCGAAAAGAAGAAGAAAGAAGAAGATCAACGTTACATTTCGAACACCGAAAACAGACATGGTCCTTAAATGCGGCCTTGGCGAATTTGTGACACTCAGGACATGATGGCGGGGTAGATTGGCCTGAAAGTAAGCACAAAAACTAAAATAAGCAATGGGTACAGAACAGGAATGGAAGGCAGACAAATAATTTTCAAATATTTTGACAATAAATTAAAAGTTAACCCTCCGGCACGCAACACCCGCAACGTTACAACCAAGATCGTGTAAGCTGGCGACAAGAACGTGAGCGGGCCAATAATACACCCATAAATTGATCCTGCAGGATGTATACCCACGGAACCAGGAACGATATCGGATGCATTCGCGGTATATTCAAGAATTCATTTCAAAATTATACTACTCAAGCGAAAGCCAAAACGATACGTGAAGGAACAACAAAATGAATTAATATACTGCTGTAGAACACGGTAAAACCGCAGAACACACATCTTAGTCAAGAATTTTGAAATCATCGATCAATGCAAACAGATCGTGATTACACGCAAAACTTTCCATAATTCTAAAGTTTCTCGCACAAAGCACACGCAGCACCAAGAATAAGATGCGCGAATTAGTGAAACATTTCCTTCACCAAATAATCCGAGAAATAAAAGGATGTGACGTCACCCGCTCGGACCATACGGTTGAACGACGTAAGCTGATTTTAGTGTTAAAAACCGTAAGCCAACGTCTAGTTTCATATTACTGCCCGATCGCGTTGGGATTAAACGAGGCGATCTTATCTGGCATATTTCTTTGTAACCACACGTCCCAGTTCCGGGGTCAGAAAATGGGACATGCAACAGACGAAATTTCAGAGACATAAATCTCCATAGAGAAATAACATGAAAGCATAAGACCTGAGAATCAGTGGCTCCCTCCATAGTAAATCCAATAATTCCAGATACGAAACAGCAAATAGGCACACACAAAAACACAAAGAAAACTAAGATTTCTCCAAGCAAAAAAGCAGTGTATCCTCTTGTTGCTATGCAAACAAGAATGAGTGTCTCTGGCAGGCGGGTAGCCGGGTGTTGGGAACCGGGTAACCGGTTCCAGAAGCCGGTAAAGCTTTCTAAATCTAGATTCCTAGAGCCAGCTATCAGGATAGCTGTATTATCAATGAGTAATGTAATGGTAAGTATTGATCGAAGAAGAAAGCCACACTCACACCCGACGCCAGCAATGTGCATATTTCAATCCCCAAAGATGCACTAAGTGACACCAAGTTTCGCGCAATGGAACCTGAAATCTGCTCAATAAAACGTTTTGTTTTAGATTTAAAATTTCATCGTAAAGTTTAGATTTAGTAGGCCTACTGTGTCGCTGTCTTAATAATTCCTTTGTATAGTATTTATACTTTAGTCCAGTGATATGTGTAATGACTTTATCTGCAGGAATCGGCAAGTGGATTAGAGGAGGTTCCGCCATTGATGACGATTAGCACATTAACAAACTTCTCCATATTTATTTTCCGGGAAGCATTATGCGTAGATGTTCATCATTCTATTTAACGACTCAAATAAACAGTTATCTTTTTTTTACTGACACCAAATAATAAAACGTTCGCGAAATCGAATTATCAGTGGTCGATCTTCCGGTAGAAAAGTACGTTAATTTTAATTGATCCAGGTTTAGTTATTAAACGACGGTTCTGGTTTCATGAAGAGACATGGCGTGCTAGTCACATATACCGAATGTCATTTACTATCCACGAATCCGGTCTGGTGATCAAGTATAATCAAAATACGTCAGGTGTTAGCTGACGTCACAATCAAATGCCGTAGCTCGCGCAGGAAAGGGGAAAAGGTCCGACAGTAACTGTCTCAAAGGTCCTTTCCAGTTTATCCATCTATCATATGACGTCATAATCAACTACGTGACGTGTAGGATGACGTCATAAGTAATGAAGTTATGAATGAGGTAGATAAGTACGTCACGAACACATAATTGCAGGATAAGCGTTGTTGTACGAATTGTATGTCTTTACTATTCAATAAACATGCTGGTGAATATTTTGAAACTCAGTCAAATTAGCTTCAAAATATTCAACAGCTTACCAGTATAATTATCTGGAAGTTGATAGTCGTGGTGTTCAGGGGTCGATCGATTCCAACACTGGCTTAGCGTGGGTGGAGCTTAGCTAGTGATGGGCGTGGCATAGCTACAACGGGGAACGGTCCATTACAATCACGATCTGGATACAATGTAACTTTGTATTTTAATTGTTCCTCGTAGATCCTGCCAGAGCTTGAGAGAGACTTCGCCTTGCAGCTTTACAACCACAATAGCAGTACGTTACGTGAAGCACAAGTGGCTACTCTGTTGAATGATCATGTCCTGAAACTAGAAGCTGTTCTTCGCACTACCCCTAACAGAAAGGTATGCAGACCGTGTGCTCTGCGCAGCATGTTCCAAACAGGCCTCTTTCCCATTGCCTAATCCTGTTTAACTATTTCGTGTACTGTGTAGGTTAATATATAGCCGATATATGGGTTTGCATACACACCGCTGGAAGATTTTCCTGGACTGGACGCTGGTTCTACCTGGTGGAGAGCGAGATAAAATGCTGGTCGTAGACTACCTGGTAGAAACGGGGAGGCGGTAGCTCAGGCGGTAACGAGATGACCTGGGATCGCTTCTCCGTTCAGCCAACTGACGATCGCTGGAAACAGGCAATCTCCTTCACTCCTCGTTGTCTCTCTCCACCCAGGAGTATAAATGGGTACCAGTGTAAAAACCGGGGAAGTTACCGATAATAGACTGAAATTTAAAAACCGGTAAAATGAAGGTCAACCGGCAAAAATGTCTGACCAAACCGCCAAACCTCCAATGGGAAAACCGCCAGTCTGGGTTTTCTCTGCCCATATATGGTCAAGATTCACTCAATCCACAGGCTCACCCAGGAAGGGTATAAAAGGGACAAAAATTCCAGTCCAGATCATTCAGACTTTTGGTCTCACATTTGCGACCAAGCGTCAGGCTAAAATACGTACGACATTGGTTTCCCGATCTGATTACGTAGTTATCATCATGAAATTTTAAAACGCCTACAATGACGTGAATGGGAATTGATAGACGGCAGCCAAACCAATAACTTCTCTTACCGGGTAGACAGTGAGAAAAAATGCGGACGGTAACGCTACCTGTCAGATTTTGAGGAAATATGTTGCGTTTACATAGGAAAGCTATAGCGATATATCGGGAAATAAACCACCGATTTTGTGGGATTAAATTTCAAAATAAATGCCGTATTTATTCCGGTACAAGAGCCAGTTCAATGAGAACGCTAACCGAGATACCCATTATTTACCGAAATAATTGCTGTATGAGAACACGGCCTTTGTGTAGCTCTGTCCCCCAATATGAGCGTGGGTTTAGCAAATATTCCGAATGCAAAGATGAATAATAACATAGAGACGTGTTATCAATTTCTAGGGTAAAACCGAACAATTCATTGAGAGATTTAATTGCGTACACCGTGAAATTGTACATCTTTAAAACACATTATTATCTTGTGTTGTCTTTCAGAATGGATACCAGTACACGCATTTTGAAATTAATAAAACGGCGAACTTCGAGGGAACAAAGCAATCAGTGGTTTGTATAATATCTGGACTGATTGACAGGAGGTGGCGGTTAATTTGGGCCAGAAGTGGTGGTCGATGTGCGTTCCTAATAATATGTCTACGGAGACCTAGCGCCTTTGAGCTTGTGCATGTATTTATGGGTGAATGGGTACGTGCGTGCGTGTGTGCGAGCGTTTGCGTGTGGGCGGGCGGGCGGGCAGGCGAGTGGGCGGGCAAGTGGGTGAGAGGGAGGTTAGTACATTAGGAACTGTGTCTGTTGCTATCTTTATTACTTGAATCGTTTGTCTCTCTACCTGACAGACATTAGTGCGTGAGAATCGGCGTCCGTCCATGCAGTCTGACGGCATATCCTCGGGCTCAGTGCAGGAGGTACAAGATGAAATAACTCAGCTACAGGAGCAATTGGACCGGGTAAGATAGATCAATCAATTATTATGATATCTCATCACTTATTAGGGAAAAGTTAACCATTAGG
Source organism: Chaetoderma sp. LZ-2023a (assembly GCA_034401795.1). NCBI lineage: Eukaryota > Metazoa > Mollusca > Caudofoveata > Chaetodermatida > Chaetodermatidae > Chaetoderma > Chaetoderma sp. LZ-2023a. The sequence continues at coordinate 116,493,621 of CM067371.1, forward strand.
AAAATGTTATACAAATTGAGACGTGGTTAATAGGAAGCAGATTTGACTCAATAATGGTTAGTACTATAAAGATGTATTGGACATAATTATCTAATTTCCGCATCCCACTTGGCGTTTTGAAGCTTAACCTTTAACACTCATATCAGCCAAAAATGGCTTCTGCAGTGGTCTTGAGAAATGTCCATTTGCAGACCAAAAGAAGACTATTTTTGAAAATTTACCAATTGAATGACTGGCTCGATAACCGAGCCAGTCAATCCAGTGGGAAATTGTCAAAAACAGTTTACTCTTGTTCACACCCTGACAACTAGCACAATGGATTTTTTTCGCCGAAAAATATAGTACCTGAAATTTGAACTACGAGAAAATTTTGCACTAATCAAAGTTTATTTATTTACAAGTTCAAGTTCAACTAATAACGTACATTGACAAAAGATATCTGATATACCATGAGATGTCACAAGCGGTGCAGCTACGCCAAGACGTACATAACTAGCGCTCCAGTTCGCGTAGTATGCCGCGAGGACTCCCGTATTCTGATTTGTCAATATAAACGTTAACGACCAATGAAATTATTCGCTGTATTATTGAGCGGGTTCGGGTTGTTATTATGAAATGGGATTTTAAAAACCTTTGTTTATATGATAATATATCATATTATGACGTAAATTCCGTCTCAGATTTCATCAATTGTTTTATTTATTAAACTAACACAGATACCCACGCAAATAATATTTTGCATTTGTTCAAATTTATTTAGTCCTAATTGTCTTTACAGTTTATACACGCGATAACGCACTGTGCAATTCCATCATTCCTCTTTTTCAGAGCTGATTTTAATTTACTGCCGCAAACCATAGCTATCAGTTACACTGTGGTGGTAACGCAATCGCGGAATACATTGTCAGTCAAGTATATGACGTCATAATCAAATGCGTCACATGTAGGCTGACGTTTCAGTTAAAATACGTCATGAATGGCGTATCTAAGTCCGTCAGGAACTCTTAATTCGTCGTGGTGTACGAATTGTATGTCTTTACTACTTAATAACCACTATGTTGAATATTTTGAAGCTAATTTGACGGGGCGCTGTTGCTGTCATAGGCAGAGCAACAACACACAGTCAAATTAATTTCAAAATATTCAACTCAATTACCTGCATAGCTTAGATTCGGAGAGTTCAGGGTTCGATCGACCTCAACACGAGCACGCGATGCGAGTGGCGTAGATAAACGTAGATGATCTCTGAATACAGGTGGGCGTTTAAGACATCTCATTTGCTATGGTATGTAGATTCCTTCACAGAAGTAGTATAGTGGTTCCTAAGGCAGGCGGTCATATAACCCATCATAAAGAACAGCAATCGTTTGGTCCTAAAGCAGGTGTCCATTACAGACGGAATTAATTGTGTGGTAATTACGCTTGTTCCTTGTCTTCTAGGCGTCCACAGCAAGCATTGATGGTACCTCCTCTGCAGCCAGCACGATAACGAATAGTGACAGCCCGGACTCTGGGTCACTAGCATTAACTAGGACTAGTGAAAGTTTAGCCACTGGTCAGAGATTGCTGCTCTGGATCATAAAGACATCCGTGGTCAGTGTTAACCGACATGTTAAACACCCATTGCTTATCATGCTCTGGTGCTGCAATATATACTCGCGATTATAGCATGCAGCTGGGATTTGCATAACCTTAAGCCTGAGCAATGTCAGCATTTTGGCTTTCCTCTGCAGAACATTACATTATCTTTATATAAAGTTAATAAATATTTAAGTATAATAACAGGGCATTGGCTGAGTTAGTGTCCAATTTAATAGACAGTCATGATCTATGGTAACCTTGATGCATAATTGTCATCTCAATTGTCTTACTATAGCTACTGAAAGTGAATGCATAGTACGTCGTAGTTGTTTTTCCATATATATATATATATATATATATATATATATATATATATATATATATATATATATATATATATATATATATATATATATATATATATATATATATATATATATTAAAGTCGCCAAAATAGCCAGTGTTTGTTTCTTTTTATAATGTCACATCTTGGTTTTCCGCTAGTCCGTAAGGTGGTAAAGTCAGTGTCACCCTGCACTTATGTGTCCCGTAGATTGCAGCTGAAAACCACAGACAGTTATCTGCCCTTGTTAGGGACCTGACTGATGGGTGTTCGTGTGGTCAGGAGCGGGTGGAGTCTATGTATTCATGGCTTGTGACACAGGACTTGGCTAAATACAGAGAAGTGCTACAAGAGGAGGCGGGAGAGACTGGTGTCCTGTTGCACAGACTGGCTAACTCACACATCTCACATGCCGAAGTCTTCCAAATGTTGTGCAGGTAACACGATTATTATCAACCAAGCCTCTAAGGGTAATTGATGGCTAGATGTAATGGCCAAGCCAGAGTCACTGGGAGATTCAACATCCCCTTAAAAAAATATTCTTGGAATTGATTTGTCCAATTGCAAGTTATCTTTACAATTACAACGGCATCTCTCGGGACATTATGAAATCGCTTGCCAGACCATCTAATCAAGTGTAATTGTTTTACAAGGTGTTGTTATCATTGTATGTGGCATAGGCCTATAGGACAGGTCTGATACTCATACTTCGTATATCATGGAAACGTGAAGTTGTAATTCTCATCATTCTTTAATTTAGATTTTATATAGAAATGTTGTGAATGTTGAGAAGTGGCTGAACCTGGAGCTAAGATGTTAAACTTGTATATGACTATGCTAAATCACTCACGGTATAAGTGACTATCGATATGGCTGTATAATAAAGATCTCTTTTTATTTATTTGGTTATAAAATATGAAATAAGTACAAAGGGAAAATATAGTTTGTGCTCAGATGAGCAATACGAAGGTATCAAGTTCTAAATCCATACAGTTATGCGGAATTTTAACAATAGAGTATGCCTGCTATTACAGTTGAGTTAAGCTATTGTTGGAGCCGCACACTTTCAGTTGTAGCTCGAAATACTAAGAGAAGGTGAAAAATTCGTATATTTCTTTCGTGTCATTTAGACATTAATTCTTAAACTAAATATACAAAACTGGAAATTGTAATTGTTTTATAGTGTGAGAAAGCAGGCCACAAATGCAAGGTAAGAGGTCTACAATGGCAGCTTGACGCCCCGTCCGATTCCTATGAGTTACTATTGTCTCTGTTCCTTCTTCTTGTGTCTGTTTCCAGGCATGCAGATGTGGCGTGTCACGTTGTCAGTGGCTTTGTGAAATCAGATGACTACAGACCTGGTGATGACGTATTTACAGAGAACAGGCGACACACGTGGAATGTTGTTGTAGTAGACAACAAAAGACTCTTACTAGATACTAAGTTTGGTTCGCAAACACAAAAATATTGCAGGGAACATTTTCTTTTTACACCACCAAACTTGTTCGTTTTGACACATTTTCCAGACATTGACAGCTGGCAATATCCTGAACGAGAAATAGGGAATTCGTCCTTACCAATATCACGTGGAATATTTGTGGAAATGTTGAAGATCTATCCACCGTTATTTTTATTTGACATCCGTCCATTAAATACTAAATCATGCGCGCGCACATATGACGGGAAGTTCTGTGTGACATTCTCGCTGAAGAATCAGTCCGTGTTATCACTGTTAGAATACATGGGCCCTGGGGCCCCGGTTGACCCCAGTTCTCTGGCGTATTACGTCGATCAATACACGAATAATGTAAATAACGAGGAGGCATTTCATCTGTCATTACCGACTGAAGGGGTCTATTATTTTACACTGCTAGTCAATGACCCATTTGATGAAAACGATATCCCGGTTTGTCAGTACAAGATTACTTACAAGGACGAACTTCTATGAATGCACTAGAAGACTATAATGATCAAAGGTGGTCGCTGTGTTGCTATGGTAATAAGGGTAACAGCGTAACTAAATTTCATAACTTTGTGATTCTTGACACGCTTGCTCGTATCAATATCGTCATTATGTCACACGATGTGAGTGTATACGCAAAAGCTTGCCAGGCAGAAGCATAGTTTGTCTTACGAGGTATCATATCGATGAATTGTGCCCGAATGAAGGACAAGAGACGATATATTACATAGGCCATTGTGTATATGTTGGTAAAACTGCTGATCACACAGGCATAATTGTGACATTCTGCATTCTAGCGCTTGACAATGGCTTGGGCGTTTGAGTAGTATGGCATAGAATAATGACGTAACAAGTGTTGTGTTTCAATCCTGTGTACACATGGAAACAATTGTTTGTGGAATATTGATATTTCATTGTGTATTCAACAGCGTGGCTTAGGCCGCATTGGTATCTGTCTTATTAACAGCGCCATTTGGCATAAGAGACAAACTGCAACCAGAAGGTTGCGACAACTTATTGATTTTACTAACACCAATAAGTCTTATATTAACTGAAGAAGTTGCCACTTATGTTTAAATACATTTGTTACCCTCGCTCCGTAAGTGGAAGCGATAATTGCATTCGGAACCGCGTGTGAGCGGGCGGGCGGGTGGGTGCGTTCGCACGTGCGTTGTGCGTGCGTGCGTACATGCATGCGTCAGTGTGTGCATGCGTGCGTACACGTGTGTGCGTGCGTGCGTGCGTGCGTGCTGAGGGGACGTGCGTGTGGACGTGTATGCGTCAGTGCCTGTGTATCTCGGAAACTGCTGATATGATTTGGCTCAAATTTTAGCTCAGGAGGGATGTTGTCGTGCATTAGCGATTCATTCATTCGGCCTTGATCCGCCAAAGAGAAATCAGAACAATCCTGATGCCGAAGGCCAGTGTGTGCATTGCGGTTAGTGCTGTCTGTCTGTCTGTCTGTCATGCTGTCTGTCTGTCATGCTGTCATGCTGTCTGTCTGTCTGTCTGTCTGTCTGTCTGTCTGTCTGTCTGTCTGTCTGTCTGTCTGCCATGCTGTCTGTCTGTCTGTCTGTCTGTCTGTCTGTCTGTCTGTCTGTCTGTCTGTCTGTCTGTCTGTCTGTCTGTCTGTCTGTCTGTCTGTCTGTCTGCCATGCTGTCTGTCTGCCATGCTGTCTGTCTGCCATGCTGTCTGTCTGTCTGTCTGTCTGTCTGTCTGTCTGTCTGTCTGTCTGTCTGTCTGTCTGTCTGTCTGTCTGTCTGTCTGTCTGTCTGTCTGTCTGTCTGTCTGTCTGTCTGTCTGTCTGTCTGTCTGTCTGTCATTTGTTTGTTTGCTGCGCGTTTGCTTGTTTCTCTCTCCTACAGAACGCAAGAAGGTGGAATCGCCAAATATAGCACATATACACTCACCTTGGACCTGCCTAGAGAAATCTATTTGAACTTCCACATCAATAGGCCAAACATCTCGGTCACGGGGTCACTAATGCATACAGGAACCCACATTTTGGCTATAACTCGGGAACGCAGGACCGTAGAATCAGCAAATTTGGCATTTCAAACATATCACGAGTAGCTAGAGAGCATTGAAGGTTCATGTCAAAGGTCAAATATCTAGGTCACGAGGTTACTAGGTGCATGTCGGAATGTAGATTTGTGTACATAGCTCGGAAATGCAAGAGAATAGACATGGCACATACAATCAAATTGTGGCTGACAACAGAGAGGTGGGGTTTTACGTGAGTAAGTCTAATATCTAGGCCAGGGGTCACTAAATACACACGTAATGCATATCTTTAGCCATAACTCGGGAAAGCAATTAGGTAGAATCAACAATTTGAAATATAACCTCGTATTGTGTCTGACTAAACAGACTTGGAGTTGCAGGTCAAAAGGTCAACTATCTAAACAACAGGGTCAATAAGCACATACCGGAGTCAACATTATGGTCATAACTCGGGAACATAAGAAGCGAGTATCACCAAATTTGGAGATATAATATTGTGCTGGCGATAGAGAGGTGACGGTCAAATATCTAAGTCAGGGGTCACTAAATGCATACCAAAATGCCCATCTTTACTTTAGCCATAACTCGACAATGAGGAAGGTAGAATGATCAAGTTCGGCACGCTTAATCATACTGTGGCAGGTCATAAGTCCTTCCTGTTTAAACTGAGAGGGTCACATATCTAGGTTATGGGGTCACTAAGTGCATCGCCCAACACACATTTTTAAAATTAACTCGAGAATGCAGGGGATATAATGACCAGAATGGAGGAATCCTGTTTTAGCTATGCCCCGCCCATAGTTAGCTAAACTCCACCCACACTTCCGCCGTGTTGGGATCGATCGACTATCTGACTATCAATTTCCAGAAAACTATACAGATAACATGTTGAATATCTTGAAACTAAATTGGCTGGGTACTGCTGCTGCTGCTGGCATCAACAGCGCTCAGTAAGATTAGTTTCAAAATATCCAACAGCATGTTTATTAAATAGTAGACATACAATTCGTACAATAACGCTTTAGTCCGTCGTCAATTAAGCGTTCGTGACGAGCTTATCTACGTCATTCATCGCTTAATGACGTCATCATACACGTCTCGTAATCGATTATTGCCTGAGAAACTGAAATCGTGAATTGGAACATATATTTAGATTTCATTGGGTTTGCGGTAATTTGAGTTTCAGTTAAAAGGGGCAAATTTCTAGGTCACGTGGCCACTAAGCGCATTGGCAAAATAGAGCCTAAAATCGTGAGTCAGCACTTCCATCAAGCGAAGCTTAGTTGATAATCTTTTTTAAAGTTTAAAGTTTAATTTCAAATCGTTTAACTGAAATAATAGAAGCATATACTTATTAGGGGTTTATTTAGTTTCACGGTCGCTGGAAGAATTGTTTTGTTTCTTGTTTTACATTCTATCAGAAATTTAGCAAATGTAATGTCTATCAGATACTCAAATATCTGTGTTCTGTGTATATGCCTATAGCATACATTGGCTAGATGGCTCATGCGACGGTACCCTCACTTTGGGGCTAGTTTTCGCCGGTGACGTCAGTTCAGTAAATCGCAATTGCGCATGGGTATTCACTGACTGGCTGGCGCAGACGATAGCTGCATATATAGTCTTCAAAAATGACTATCGTTTGGTAATTTGAACCGTCGCAAGTTTACATATTTTTAGCAGAAATAAAATTGTAATGGCTATATTAATCTGATACTTTATTCGGCTACGTAATATAGGTTTGGGAACAAAAACATTATTTGGAGACTATACATCCGGTGAGAAAATATTGAACTCTGAAATGCCACGTTTGAGAGGTCATGGGAAATCTAGCAAGTATATACTAGATCTATGGCCTATAGCATGCTGGAACAGTTTTTAACCCTTTGAACTCGAGCGCACAATAGGTATGGATCGGAGAAACATTTTATCACCAGATGATACAGAAATTGCACGCGTAAAATGAGCTTTTTGAAAATGTGGCGAGGCGCTATTGCTGGGCGCTGTCATTAACTTTAGCATTATTTATATATGATATAGCGCGACTATATAAAGCATAATCAATGCACTAAAAATAAGATGCTGTGTCGTGTTTCAAGTAAATCACCTGCTGTTAGTGTTTCCTTTTAAGATATTATTTCAGCCGATTGTCATTCTATGCATGGTCTGCTAAAGTAGCAACGTGTTCGTTCATGTTCAATATAGATCCATTCCAGCTATACCCCGTCCATTTCCGGCCATGCCCCGCCCATTTCCAGCTATGTCCAGCTCATTTCCAGCTATGCCCTGTTCATTCACAGCTATGCGCCGCCCATTTCCAACTATACCCCGTTCATTTCCAGCTATGCCTCCTTCATTTCCAGCTATGCCCAGCTGATTTCCAGCTATGCCCCACCCATTTCCAGCTATGCCCCACTCATTTCCAGCTATGCCCCGTTCATTTCCAGCTATGCCCCACTCATTTCCAGCTATTCCCCACTCATTTCCAGCTATGCCCCGTTCATTTCCAGCTATACCCCGCCCATTTCCAGCTATGCCCTGTCCATTTCCAGTTATGCTCCGCCCACTTTCTACAGATGTTTGAATCGATGGTATCAATTTGAAACATAAATTCCCAGAATCGCAATTTCAAGGTAAGTATATACAGGTATTGATAGGGAATCGAACCCACAACCGCCTAAGCCGTCAAGCATCCTCGCCCACAACCACTTCTGCGACATCAAAGCCGCAATTGTCATGACTACTGGGAGGCTGTTGATTATTTTGGAACAAATGTGACTGATTGAGTTTGGTCCCATGGCAGTAACAGCTCCCAATCAAATTAGTTCCAAACTATTCGACATTGTGTTTATTAAAGAGGTTACTCAGCGGTCTCCTGAAAACAGCTAATGATACACGCTATAGGCCCTATATGCTCCAGTTACTAATTAAAAATGTGGGAAGATCTTCCAATTTAAATAATTAACATAAACAACAGAAAGAATGCGATAAAACAACGATGTCTGCTTATAAAATCGATAGCATGGTTTATGCGATACGGATGTGAAACGACTAGGTTATAATAAATATATAGCTTATGTAGAATACACGAAATGGAAACGATAAAAATATTTTACAGCGAAAGTCAAAATACGACAGTAGCTAAACTGTAGATTATCGCTATCAATGTACGCTTCAAAGGTCACTTGAACAAGACGGATTTCTGATTAACACATTTCTTGTAATTTATCGCTACAAAATTGAAGAATGACTGTGTATTTATTTCCACTGATATTTAATAATAGTTCGGCGTTGAACATACTTGGGTGGGAGCTAACCCCTTTAAGTTGTAAATTCCACAAAGAAACGCAATGACGTAATCCAGTTTTAGCTACGCCCCGCCCACCTTTAGCTAAGCTCTGCTCACATTTCGCGTGTGCTTGGATCGATCGATCCATGAGCTTCCTGACTATCACTTTCCAGAAAACTATATGTACAGGTGAGCTGTTCAATATTTTGAAACTAATTCTACTGGGTGCTTCAGTGAAATTAGTTTCAAAATATTCAACACCGTGTTTATTAAATGGTAAAGACGTACAATTCGCACAAAAACGCTTAGTCCATCGTCATTTAACCCTTGGTGGCGAACTTTGCTATGTCATTCATGACGTAATTTAGTATGACATCATCTTGCACGGCACGTAGTTGATTATGATGTCATGTCATTGACTGAGAAACCAGAATCCTCCATTCAAACGGTTAATGGTGGGCCATTATCCTTTTCGTGACAGAAAGTCATTTGATTGTCAGATCAAAACTACAGATAACAAGTGACGTATTTTGAATATGGCATCAGATACTTACTTGATTTGAGCTTAAAGTTGGAACAATCAGCTTGTTTTGTAGTTTCGGATTGTTTCTCAAATTGTGTGTAGGTCTCTAGAAATGGAGGACTCCAGTTTATCCATCAATCATATGACGTCATAATCAACTACGTGACGTGTATGATGACGTCATAATCAATTACGTGATAAATGACGTAGCTACGTTCGTCACAAACGCTTAATTAACGTACTAAGTCAACTTAGTTTCAAAATATTCAACAGCTTACTTGTACAGTTTTCTGGAAATTGATCGTCAGGGAGTTCAGGGATCGATCGATCTCAACACAGGCGAAGTGTAGGTGGAGCTTAGCTACAGGTGGGCGGGGCAGAGCTAAAACTGGATTCATCTATTTAAACGGTTACTGCGGGACCGTTGTCCCTTTCTATTCATGTGATTTCCCGGTCAACTAACTAGAGATAAACAAGCGGCGTAATTTGAATATGACGTCAGATACTTACAGGATGGAACAATCGGCTTGTTTTTCGGAGTTTCAGATTGTTTCTCAAAGTGTCCGTAGGCCTCTAGTAATTACTCGTGTAAACACCGTCGAGATGAGTGCATACGCTTCTTCTTCTTCTTCTTTTCGTTCCTGTAAGTGACTATCAACATGATCATAAGCGTTAAGTGCGTGGATCCATGGTTTATTAGAGTGCGCCGTGCGGCCTGGAACCTCCGTCTTCAGCACTCGAGGTTTCTGTCAGGGTTACCTCACCCTTACCTCCTTTAGTCGCCTCGTACGACACGCAGAGAATACGGAAGGTGTATTCTAAGCCCCACCTACAGGGCAAAGTGCATACGCTTTAATAACGCCAGCTGATAATTTCCGGTGGAAGTATCTATTTCCGCTAAAATTATTTTAGAGAATAATGTTATTTACTTTATCAAGGTTTGTTCTCATTCCTGAATCAAGCAATACTTTGACAGTTCTATTTTAAAGTCGTACGATATGTTATGATAAATTTATTGTTATCTTTGTTAAAGTATACTTTTTTAAATAATTCGTTCTTATCTAAATTAAGATTACAGTAAAACCTCTGTATAACGGCCACTGTATGAGCCACCAAAATATGGTTACTAAAGGCATGGTGGCCGTTTAATACCGCGTAATCACAGTATCATATAGACTATATCATCTATTGGCCTCAGCAGCAGGTGGCCGCTATAGGCAGGTTTAGCTTATAATAGCATTGCACGTACAATACAGCTCATAAATAAGTTAACATGATTCCGAAACAAAAACAGAAATATGTTAGTTAGTAAGAAGTGCAGTGTTGAAAATTGTGGACATAGTAGACTAATCAGATTGGAAGACAGACAATCCAATTATGTTGAAAATAGTCAACAGTAGGTTTTCATTTGTTTTGGAAAAGTGTCACGTTACTTCTGAGCTGTACTGTGCTCCGGGTACAAATTTGAGAAACATAACAAGCTTTAAGTGCTTCAGCACTCTGTAACGACTGAGTTGTGTATTATTTGTGTAGATACAGTAATCCCTCCCTTAAGCGACCACCTTATGGACGACAAGCAAATAGTCATCAATACACAGACCTTGGCTTTTTAACACAGGCGAATTGTAAGGATATGCCATTTGGAGCCAGAAGATGCTGGTCCTTTAAGGCAGGTGGTTCTTAGACACAGTGAATGAAATATGCATTCGACCACCTGTATTTAAGAACCACCACGTGGTGTCCCCAATTGAGCGATCCCATTTGTCACTTAAGTACATGACGTCATACTCAATTTCGTCACGTGTAGGCTGACGTCACAATAGATAGTAAAGAGTCTAGCGCCATCATGAATATGGAAAAGTACGTCACGTGTACGAATTGTATGTCTTTACTATTTAATAAACATTACGTTGAATATTTTGAAAGTAAATTGACTGGGCATTGTTGCTGCCTATGGTATCTAGAAATGGGCAGCGCTTAACTAGAAATGAGCGGAACTTAGCTAGAAATGGGCGGGCGGAACTTAGCTAGAAATGAGCGGAGCATAGCTAGAAATGAGCGGGGAATAGGTGGAAATGGCCGGAGATTAGCTAGAAATGAGCGGGGCATAGCAAGAAATGAGGGGGCCATAGCTAGAACTGGGCGGAGCCTAGCTAGAAATGGGCGGGAATAGCTAGAAATGAGCGGTACATAGCTAGATATAAGCGGTGCTTAGGGGTAGTGCTTAGCTGGAAATTGATTCCTCGTGTATACAGATGGTGTCGAAATCGATCAAATCTGATCGTGTAAAGGAAAGATCTCGGAAGTCTGATGTCTGAACTCAAAACTTGAAGACGACTCTTTCTTAAAGAACCACTACATTTTTGGTTCCATAGAGGGATTTATTTCTAGTCATTCGCCGCCCATTTCTATCCATGCTCCCCCTATTTCTAGTCATATGCCGCCCATTTCTATCCATGCTCCCCCTATTTCTAGTCATACGCCGCCCATTTCTATCTATACTCCGCATATTTCTTGCTATGCTCCGCCCATTTCTAGCCATGCTCCGCCCATTTCAAGCTAAGCTTCGACCAAGTTTTGCGGGTGTTGGGATTGATTAATAGACTTTGAACCCTGAATTCCCAGAATATAATTTACTAGCTAACTATACAGGTAAGCTGTTGAATACTTTGAAACTAATTTGACTTGAATGTGTTGCTGCCATGTGCAGGAAATGAATGATATGGATTCTACGTACTATAATCTATGAGTACAATACAACATGTGACAGGAGCGGATTCAGGAGGTCATTTGGCGGGGGTGTGGTGGGGGTTGGGATGGGAGAGGGTGAGGTAACTCTTGAAAATGGGCTCACCCCGCCACCAGCAGCTAAGTAAAAAAAATTGACAGCCCTGGGTGGGCACGCACCCCCGAGTGCCCACCACCTCCCCACCCCACCCCACAACACCCCCCCCCCCCCCCTTGGATCCGCAACTGTGTGAGAGGAGATTAGCATCCTTTTAACATTTGACTAATCTATAAATCCCAAAATATGTTAATTTACTGGCTAAGACAGTTAATATATGGTTAATAACATCCCAAAATAGGACAATTTGCTGGTTAATGATGTCAGATGAATAGATCGATCCCTGAGAAGCACATATTATGTTAGAATACGGATTGAGTTGATTACAATTTTAAATTGCAGTGCAATCATTATCAGGCTTGTAAAGAGGCAGAGAGACGTTCTTGTACTGGTTGAGCGGCGTAACTAATAGCTATCATATGAAGTATGTATGAGTAAGGGACGAAGAAAGATAATTTCGTCATTTTTTGTGGGACGAATGTGGAGATTATGGAAGATTCTGGGAAGGTGATAACACGCCATCGCCAACACATACCGAATACACAATACATATATTTAGAAGGAATATGCCTATTCTCTACGTTGTCCTCCACTCTACTTCCAATCACGCGCAGTCAGAAACCGAACTGCATGAATTTCATTTGTACGTGTCTTTATTATGATATGTAGCTAGCATGGCATAGCAACGTGTTCATTAAATAACCAAATTTATTTCATCAAACCATTTCAAGGAACGACTCTCGACCATTCCTCACGTGCGTGGCTTTCATAACTCCACATTATGACCACGCTACTCGGTAAATTTCATCTAGTAAAACCGATTTCCAATAAAGTCTAGTCGCTACTATCGATTTCAAATAAACTTTCTTAGGAAAAATCTATTCCGATATTAATAAATGATTAGCACTCGCATTATATATCACATGCATATCTCAAGCGGGTAATTAATATGAGCATAGGTGATGGTGCTGAACGGGTGAGTAAGTGCAAGTACGCAAGGTAGGCACGAACCAGAAGACAGTAGGCCGACACTCCCAAAAGCCAATTTCACGCTTTTGATGCAATACGTGATTTTTGTCATTTTTGTTGTTGTAGTTGGTGGTGGTGGTGGTGGTGGTGGTGGTGGTGGTGGTGGTGCTGATGTTGGTTTTGGTGTTGGTGCTGGCGTTGGTGGCGGTGGTGGTGGTGCTGCGTGTGGTATTGGTGTTTGTGGTGGTGGTGCTGCTGCTGCTTATGGTGTTGGTGTTGGTGGTGTTGGTGGTGGTGGTGGTGTTGGTGGTGTTGTTTTTGTTGTTGTTGGTGGTGGTGGTGGTGGTGGTGGTGGTGGTGGCGGTGGTGGTGGTATCGGTGAGTAAATTATATTTGTTTTATTTCAAATTAAGTAGAGCACAAACTGTAACTATACTAGGTTAGTTACCTTCAAAGACGAACGATCGGGCTTCACACTGTTATTATCCGAGGTGTTGGACTGTTATTTTCCCGAGTTATTTTCCGAGTTCAATACGTCTTGAATTGAAGACCATAAAAGTAAATGTATTATTTTCGCAATCACTGTTCAGGAAAGCACATGGTTAGACAGCTTGAGCAGCGGTCACAGTAATAACGTTATACACAAACTGTGAGACGGATCGTGTTCAAGCTTGCGTCACAGCGGGCTTAGGCTTACTACCTGTTTCTTTTCAACTAGCGCAATCATCCACGCATAGTCACTTAACGCTTGCAACGCAATGTGAGAGCCTTATAGACACGTTTGACAGCAGATCAAATATTCGGCTTGAAACCCAAATTGTTGACAGTTTTGATGTTGTAGAAAGCAAAGGCTTTCAGCGACTTCATTTTCAAAACGAATTCCCGTTACCCCGTTATGAATAATAGACGTTGATAGGTATTAAAGGGGCTAAGCGTGTTGAACGAATTAGGCCACACAATAGCTTGCTCCGCCGATCGGCAGGCCTATACCAAGAATACAGAAAATAAACAAATCAATCCTGTTAGAATAAGTACACCACTTCAAAATCATAACATCTAGGCTTTATACGTGAAACTCTATATCGATGATATTTCTTAGACATGTTAGAGATAGTAAATATATAGTGGGTTATAGTAGAGCGTAGTAGAGCGTAGTAGCAGTAGTAGTAGTAGTAGTAGTAGTAGTAGTAGTAGTAGTAGTAGTAGTAGTAGTAGTAGTAGCAGTAGCAGTAGTAGTAGTAGTAGTAGCAGTAGTAATAGTGTATCCGATGTGTATTGACAGATGACAGGACAGGCGGAAGGTCACCTGTATCGGTTATTGATTTATTGCAGATTTTGTCTATGAGATAAAGCTATACATAACATAAACTTGTTAAATATCACGACATAGCTAATCACGACATAACTAATCACGCAATAATTGTATAGCTGTTATAGCCACTCATTCGAGACATAGAACTACCCGGAACAACTCTATCTTAGAGAATCTTAATCCTTTACCACTCAAGCTGCCAATAACTACAGTTGTCTTGCTAAATGCCAATGTGTGAGAAAAGAGAAAACAATATTTTGAAAATTTATCAATAGAATGACTGGCTCGGTAACCGAGCCAGTCATTCTAATGATAAATTTTCAAAAATAAAATGTACATTTTTTATGAAAAGATTGAAATTGTCCTGAACACATTTGAGCGTTAAACGGTTGATGTTAGCAGATTACGTCGATATGGCAATCATTTTCAAATATACAGAAATATTTTCGTGTTCGATTAGCCTTTTAGTCTGTCATCGATCCACTCATGAACGTGTAAATAGGCTTATATGAGAAATAATAGCTTTACCGCCACCCGTGCCTTTGACCATTCATAACGCTTATATAACGGACTTTAACAATAGCCTAATTATGACAACGTCTATGTCTATGGTTCTCACAGGACCAATCTCGCCGCCGTATCCTGGGGTAACCGCTTGTAAACAACAATGGCGACCTAGAGCACTTGGCTAACGCGCGTCATAGAGCCTATTGCCATATACATGTATTCTCTGTGTGTTCTATGATAACGATTATTAACAGGTTTAATTGCGGAACTTAACACGCTGTACAAGGACTGATATAGGAGTAGGCCTCAGTGCTCATTTTGTAAGTATATGCAACAACAACGGCAGCAGCAGCAGCCGCAACAACAACAACAACAGCAACAGCAGAAACAACAACAGCAGCATCAGCAGCATCAGCAGCAACAGCAGAAACAACAACACCATCATCATCATCACCATCACCATCATCGTCATCGTCATCGTCATCGTCATCAACAGCAGCAGCAGCCGCAGCAGCAGCAGCAGCAGCAGGAGCAACAACAACAACAACAACATCTTTATTATGATGATCATCATCGTCATCAACAACAACAACAACAACAACAACAACAACAACAACAACAACAACACGCGGCATAATCGCAATTGCAATACAACAGCAACAATAATAATATAAACAAAAACAAAAACAAAAACAAACAACAACAACAACAACAACAACAACAACAACAACAAACAACAGCAAAAACAGCAGCGACGACGACGACGATGACAATAACAAACGCAAACGCAAACGCAAGTTCAAGCGCAAACGTAAATGCAAACGCAAGCGCAAGCACAAACACAAAGCACAAGCTCCAACACATGCATGCGCAAACAGGCAAAAAACAGACAAACAAACAAACAGTAGGTACCCAAGCACAAACAAACAGAATGTATATGTGGATGGATAGCTGGACGGATGGATGGATGAGTCGGTCGGTTAATCATAATCTTAATCATAATCATAACATGTACAGCTTTTTAGGACATTGTATCCTATTATCAGCTAATTCAATAAGTTTGGTGATGAGCTACATTATCTAATAGTCATTTTTGGATTATATGGTTTATCTAGAGCTCTATAATTATAGTATACAGGATGTTGAATAAATAGTTTATCTAGTCTGGTTTTAAAACTGTTTAGAGATGGAGCTTCAACAACTTCAGGCGTCAGGGAGTTCCACCAGTCTATGACACGGTTAGAGAAAAAGCTTTGTCTAAGGGATGTATTTGCTCTTGGTTTTAGTAATGTAAATTTATGACCTCTAGTTCTCTTTCTTGGACGGATAATTAGAAGTTTTCTAGAGTCCACAGTATACAGGTTATGCATGTACTTATAGACATTTATAAGATCCCCTCTTATTCTTCTGTATACTAAACTTGGTAGTTCTAAATATTCTAATCTTGCCTGGTAATTTAGATTTTTTAAGTTGGGCACCATTTTCGTAGCTCGTCTCTGAATTTTTTCAAGTTTTTCTGCTTGTTTCCATGTGTTTGGTGACCATACAGGGGCAGCATACTCCAGGTGAGAGCGGATTAATGTTGGATAAAGTTTCATGAACAGGTCTTCATCTATATATTGGAATGTACGCCATATTATGCCTGTCATTTTATTAGCCTTGGAAGTTATCTTCTCTATATGGCTCTCAAATGTTAGTTTTGTATCTATTGACACGCCTAGGTCATTGATTATATTTTCGTCATGTAATTTTAGGGTTTTCCCATCATCTATCATTTGATAGGAAGTATTAAAGTGATTATGGCCTATGTGCATTACAGAACATTTTTGAGGATTAAATCGGACCTGCCATGTTTCTGACCACTGCTGCAGTGAGTTAAGGGCTTGTTGTAGTTCTTTACAATCATCTGCATGTGTTATGGTTCTATAAGCTTTAGTATCATCCGCAAATAAAAAAATGTCAGATTCAATCACAGATGGCATGTCATTGATAAAAATAGTGAAAAGTACTGGACCGAGTACACTGCCCTGTGGAACTCCACTCAAAACAGGTGTCCATGGCGAAAAGGCTCCATTTACTACAACCCTCTGTTGGCGATTTGTTAAAAAGGATCTTAGCCAGTTTAGTAGATTACCTGAAATTTTGTATTGGCTTAATTTACTTAGAAGGCGTTCATGAGGCACTGTGTCAAATGCCTTCATGAAATCAAGATACAAGACATCTATATCTTCACCCCTGTCTAGAGCAGTCGTCCAGGCCTCTAACACTTCTAATAATTGTGTAACTGTAGATCGCCCAGCCATGAAACCATGTTGATATTCAGTAAAAAAAAACCTGTTATTTATCATGTGGGCTACTACCTTGTCCCTCACAATGCTCTCCAGTACCTTACAGGAAATGGAAGTAAGGCTAACCGGTCTATAGTTATTTGGTTGTCTTTTTGACCCCTTCTTATGTATGGGTATGACATGGGCATATTTCCAATCTGTCGGCACTGAACCTGTGTCTAATGATTTTTGGTATATAAATGTCAAGGGCCTTGCTATGACATCCTTTAATTCTTTGAGTAGCCGAGGATGTAAACCATCAGGTCCTGGGGATTTGTTTTGCTTTAAGTTGCCTAGTTTTTCTTTCACAGTATCCAGATTCACTTTAATGTTGCTCAATGCATTGGTTTCGGTTTTAAATTTCATAATGGGAATAATATTTATATTTTCTTTGGTAAATATACTAGAAAAAAGTTGATTTAATAATTCTGCTTTATCTTGGTCTGTTACAGTAAGGTTACCATTTATGTCTTCAAGATCTCCCACACTTTCTTTTGTTTTTAGTTTATTATTGACATAGCGCCAAAATGATGCGTAGCCGGATGGATGAATGGATGGATGGATGTGTCTGTGGACGGCTGGGTGGATGGCTGGGTGGGTGGGTGCTGTATCTAGGTATGTTCGTATGTAGTAAGCGGAGACCTGTCTATTAATTTTTCCAAGATGGACCTGATTAGGGCTGGTTGCAGCCTTTTGACTCGTATAGTCTGGCAGCCAAATGGGATTTTTTCTAAGCTTGGAAATTTTGTATATAGATAATCTTTCTCATTGATTTATATAACCCTTGGTGTCTCGTATCAAAATCTGTCGAGTGAACTCTGAGCACCCTTGAGCGTTTTGAGGAATTCAGGATGGCGTAAAAATGCCGACATTTTGTTTTTGGCTATAACTTCCTTCGCTTCAAGCCTAGGATATTAGGGTTCAAGGAATCAATCGAAACCATTCATAAGATCGTTCCAGAATCACATCATGGGCGTGAAATTCAATAGGCCATCTATGGCCGCCATGAATGATTGTCGTTTCATGATGGCTGTCATTTATGCAATAAGCTATGCTTACTTTCTTAACCTTTTGTGATCTTGGTGTCTATACCAATAATTTTCTATGTCCCACAATCCTAGAGGCAAGGAGCTAACTCTTTGATAATCATATCGGCTCAAAAAACTGGTATCATTCCACCCTGCTACGAGTATGACCGCGAGAACAGAAGCGTAACATCTCCCGCATAGGAATGGTTAGGAATTTGCGTTATTCATGTGTGGCTTACAACTCTATAAAGTAGCTTTAGATGTGGGCCTATCCAGATCGATATTCAGCCATCATTCCTCGCCTGGAAGGCATGCGTTCATTTATGAGTTTCGTCAGCTGTGCTATAACTCTAATGGAGAACACCGGGATATCGGATATTCTGAGCGATGTCTTCGGAGGTGTGCAAAGATGCCGACTGGGAAAATATCTCCTCAAAACATTTTCACATTGCGTATGCCTGCTAAGGAAATACCCCGATGATGACCACTTGCTCAAGCCAAAATGAGATTTAATGACAATTCTGGAAGAACTAGCCGAAGGGAACAGTAGGCTTACTGCTCGGCTGCGGGTGGACGTGTTGGTAAAACCAGTTTTCATAGTCATGACGCGTGTGAGGGAAGAATGAGATGGGATTTGGCCGCTAATCTCGAAGCATAGAAAAAACTACTTACTATTGTGGTAACAAAGAAATATGTCAATATCGGAGACAGGGTATAACACAAACATCATTTATTTGAGTCATAGGACTTCATGGTACTAGTTGCGAAGTTAATATCAACAACGTGCTGCCACACGAATTATCCACAATATGACTGACAATGTTCGAGTCGAAAGAAAAAACATCGAAATCGTCGGTAAATAGATAGCGTCAGGTTTCAGTATCCGCGAGGACATCTAGTAACATTATCGTCTATGTCATAGATGCCTATATGAGAATCTCCTGGCCCGT
The DNA here is from genome assembly GCA_034401795.1 of Chaetoderma sp. LZ-2023a. Taxonomy (NCBI): domain Eukaryota; kingdom Metazoa; phylum Mollusca; class Caudofoveata; order Chaetodermatida; family Chaetodermatidae; genus Chaetoderma; species Chaetoderma sp. LZ-2023a. The sequence continues at coordinate 116,512,762 of CM067371.1, forward strand.
CGATGGTACAGTTGAGGACTATGCAACACAATTAAATACACCATTGCAAAGACATGAGCAATGTGGGCTGTACAGCAACTATTCGATCGGTACTATGATTATATCACAAAGAGCATCACGAGACGTCCAAGATCTACTGCCATCAGTCCACCAGCAGCAATTCAAAATAGCAAACGGTATTGACACCGCTTTTAAAATAAGCAGCTAATTCATGAATGCATTTCCTCACTCAATCATATGACGTCATAATCAACTACGTGACGTGTAGGCTGACGTCATAATCATAATAACTCGACATAGTCCGTCTTTAACACATAATAGTCCGACACTTTGTACGAATTGCATGTCTTTACCATTTAATAAACATTCTGTTGAATATTTTGAAACTAATTTGACCGGGCAATGTTGCTTCCTTAGGCAGCAACAGCACCCAGTCAAATTCGTTTCAAAATATTCAACAGGTTTCCCTGTATAGTTGTCAGGTATTTGATAGTTAAGAAGTTCAGGGATCAATCGATCCCAATCCCAACGAGGTGTGGGTGGAGCTTAACTATGGATGGGCGGGCTTTAGCTAAAACTGAAAAAGTCCATTGGCCTTATTAAATGGCATTGTATAGTAGCAACGGGTTATATAAGGTATTGCTACAATATTTAGTTGTTTGTATTGCAGTGAAAATGTCTATGAGAAATTACAGCCCCAATAAAAACGAACCCGATTAAAATTCTAACCAAACTTAAAGAACGACTCGACAACAAGTTTCTGAGATATTTATAAATCTGAAAATTGATCCGATATGGATCCTGATTTTTTTTCGGATCAGAGCGAATGTTTAGAAATCCTCTTCCAGGTAAAGTTTCTTTGTTGTGTTAAAGTCTGAGCCAAATCGGAGATTCGTTTCCGAGTTATCCGAAGATACTGGATTTCATCCGATCCGGATTGGATCCGGATCCGGATTTTTTATCCGTGTCAGAGCCAACACTTGGAAATCCTCTAACACACTAGATTCATTTGTGTTAAGATTTGAGCCAAATCTGACAAGCAGTTTTCGAGATATCAATTGATCCGAAAATTGATCCGATCCGGATCTGGGGTTTTCTTATCCGGATCAGAGTGAAAGTTTGGAAATCCTCCTGCTGTGCGTCTCTTACTTGTGTTAAAATCTGGCTCAAATCGGACTATTAGTTTCCGAGTTATCCCTAGATCTCTGATTTGATCAAATTCTGATCGGATCAGAATCCATGTTTTTTAATCCGGATTACAGCCAACACCGGGAGAGCCTTGTAGACCATAAGTTCCTTTGTTGTGTTAAAATTTAAGCAAAATTGGACAAGCAGTTTTCGTCATATCCATTGATCCGAAAATGGATCCGATCCGTATCCTGGTATTTCACACTGGATCATCACAAAACTTTGGAAATCTTAGTTTACTGTAAGGACCTATCTGCTGTCAAAATTTAAAACAAATCGGGCTAGCAGATTCTGAGAAAATCATGCGGATAGACATACATACAGACATACACATACAGACAGACATAGAGTCGGACTCAATTGCAATACCCTCTCCCCCACCTCTGATGGGGCGAGGGTAATCATTAATACCATGATAAAAAAGTAGTACAAATTTGTATATTATCAATTACGAACTCCATTCTACGTGCGGATACATCAGTAGTTAGCGCACAGGGAAACTTAACCAGCGAGCATTGGTTCGCGGCGAGCCACGGTCATATCTGACTACTGTTTGAAGCATAAGCGACTTCCTTCCCACCTCGTCGCCTCTCTCCACCTAGGAGTTATAAATGGGTGCGAGCGTAAAAACTGGGTGTAGTTGAGTGTAGTAAAATACCCGCAAAGGGCTGAAAGTAAAACAAGAGCAATCGTATATTGAAAACCCTCGCCCCCGCCCCACCTCTTTTTGTCATAATTGAAAGAGTTTTTCAGATTTCTCCATATTTTCAAGATCATTGCCTAAAATTCGGGAACCCTTGTGTAAGTACACATGCTAAAATTTGAGTCAAATCAGACAAATAGCTGCTGAGATATTTATATATCTGAAAGTTGATCCGATACGGATCCAGATTTTCTATTCGGATCAGAGCAAAGGTTTAGAAATCGTCTTACAGGTTAAGCTTCTTTGTTGTGTTAAAATCTGAGCCAAATCAGAGATTAGTTTGCGAGTTATCCCTAGATTCCGGATTTCATTAAACCAGATCTTTTATCCGGATCAGAGCCAACATTTGCAAATCCGCCTACACCTTATATTCCTTTGTGTTAAAACTTGAGCCAAATCGGACAAGAAGTTTTCGAGATATTCTTTGATCCAAAAATTTATCCGATCGGGATCGGTTTTTTTTTATCCGGATCAGAGTGAACGTTTGGAAATCTAAATGAGAACACGTTGTTGAATGAAGCTTTATAAATGGCGACATTTATGGTAAAGCTATGGACGGTTCTTGCAACCGAGAAGAAAATGACTGTTGGTAAACTCATGTCGTACACTAGCTAACCGAATACAAGTCAGTGTAGCGATATACCTGCACACATACATACTAAAGCCAATGATACTTGATGTAGCTGGCGGGGGATGGGGGAGGGAGAAATGGCGTGTTTGATAAACACGTGTACTACCGTGCCTAGGCTAACTGAAGACAAGCTGCTGTAGCTGCATATTAGATGTGGCAGGGGGGTAATGTGGGCCACTATGGCCACAGTATCACTGAGCACACATCCATTATGTATGTTTGTTGCTGGATCCTTTGCATATTTCTTTAATGCACCAACTAAAACTTAATTTCGAGGCCATATGATGTAGTGAATGCGGGTGCAACTGGACTAAGCTGATATTTTCATGACTTCTCTCATGTCCAGTTTTCGTTTTTGCCCAATGATTGCTATGTGAAGAATTAGTTTCCAATCTGCTTTCCATTACCATTTCGCAATTATAAATTGTAACTGCCTTTGTTGGTTTGATTAACTCAACTCATGTCTTCTTTATAAGCGAATAGAAGTCTTTCTCTGCAGAAAGAATGTACTTGATAATAAATGATGTCACTGCCAGTTCACATATCTCCTCAGTGCGAATATGTGTGTTGGTTGATGTGTCATCAATTTCGAAGCCAGAGCTCACTATATTTATGCTACTTGGTGGTGCAAAGGGATGACACCACCGTCCATGCCAGTTTGAATAATTTTATCCATATCATGGTCATCTTGTTTCATTCAGAGAGGACTCAGATAATTATGAGTGGAATCATGCTCATCAATATTTTACCAGCCGTCTCACGGCATTTAAGAGCCACGCTGCCTCTAATATGCTCTAACAATATCCACCTATCAACAGCTCCCGTGTTTCGGCTGAATTTAACAATGCCACATTTGGCCATCATTTCTCTGTTTTCCTTTTCTGCTACATAGTTACATGGAACTTTGCCAAACTTGTAGGATGCAATGAGTTGAGCTCCAAATCCCCCGTTTAACAAATATTCATGCGCTGATGTAAGCAAAATGGCTGATGGCGCTAAATTTGATATGAACAACTCCAACATTTGAGTATGGCAGATGCCTGCCATTGTTGTGTTGTCCAACTTATTCTGCAGGTATAGGATCAAGTTGGCTGTCTGAATGATCTGATAAGATTGAGTAACAAATCACACATATAGCAAAATGAGTTCCAAAATTTGAAACTGTCCGAATTGAGTAGATCTTGTAGTGAATCTTGAGAGGGAGTTGTTCTCAGATTGTCAATCATATTCTGTAGCTCATCTTTGTTTATATCATTCTGTGTAACAGTAATGTCTTTGAACTTTTGTGTTCTAGCCAGGAGATGATCAGGAAAGCACAAAGTTCCATTCTGATCATTACTTTGTACATAATTTTCAGAGACCTCATGCATTTATTGTAATGTTTAAAATTAAGGACATCATCAACAGGATGAGATACAACTATACTAGATTCTATCATGATATCTCTCAATCTCAGCAATTCCAAATCGTGTACCAATTACAGACGTAAAGATAATTATAATGTGAAAACCTCCCGACGTACAATAACCCTCAAAAGTAATTCTTCCTTCATACATAGTGTGCCCAACATTTGCAATATATTGCATGATCACCGACTACCAATATTAAATCAAGATTTAGTGCTTTGCCGATTTTATCACTTCTGCACAACATTGAGTAGATGACTGGCATTTCTGTTGGTGACGAGATGTCACTGGGATGTGTTCTACCAAAGCTTTTTCGCAGATGACATCAGAGGTGTTATGGTTGAAACCTGACCTTGAGGCAACTATTTCTTCAGATGATAGATTCGCATGTATTATCAGCTTTTTGTGGCCACCCATTTGATAATTATGTTTTAGAGCATTCTGTCGTACAGGTGTGCAGCCTTCAACTATTTGTAGAGAAATATCATCCACAATCTGTCCTAAGACACCGCACTCAATCACTTCACCAGTATCAACATTTGTTGAATATATAATCTCTGATGTGAATATCTGATAATAACAATAAAAATTATTAATCTTAAATTTAAATGTTTAGAACTTATTTACTAGTAGTTATATTAGCGATAACAGTCTCTTTTTATCCAGCTGAAACCAGATTATTGACTAACCTAACGGTTTCAGGGATGCGCAAGCGTGAGCTGGGATTTGGTAAGGCTTGTGGGGTGGGTGGGGTAACTCTAGCAAATATGAATGCATTTTGATGAAATGCAATCCAAAGCAACCCATTCCGATGAGATATTAACATACCACATTTGAAGCGAATCCACACTTCTAGATTTCTCCTTCAGAAATGAATTTTCATGAGTGGGTATATGAACAGATGGACAAATGCACGGATGCACAATGGGCGTGGGATGAATTTATATGTCCACTGCCAATGGGGTAAGTGGACAATGGGAAGCTATTTTTACCATATCTAGGGAGAAAATGCTGAAATATTAAGCCTGTGTAGGCTTTGGTGTGAATATTACGTTGCCAATTTATGAGAAATGGTGGCCATTTTGAATTCAAGATGGTGGCCATAATGGACGCTTTTTGAAAGTGGCAACACATGATTTTGGACTCCTATATGGATGCACCTTCAGGTTAAACCATAAAACTGACGTCACACAGGGTGTCCCACTAGGTCATATGCAGCCATCTAACTATACATCTTCTTGCAGCTGCATAAGTGTAGATACGCATGATAAAGCCAAGACAGTTGGCTTTAACCGAGAGAATAAAATCATGTTTGAAAAACACATGTATTACAGTAGCTAAATGAGGACATATTGATGCAGCTACACAATGAGAAACATGTTAAAGGGAGAATTATCACGTTCTTGCAGCGCCACGCATAGGGGGTGGGGTGGGCCTTGCATCTTAAAGCCAATGGCATCTGTTGTAGCTGAGCAAAATGGTTTATGAGTTTAATAAGCACATGTATCACATGTACCTAGGTTAACTGGGGAAAGGATAGTGTAGCTGCATTTAATGGGACATGTAAATTAAAAACGAGGATACGTGAGACAGCTGATAGAGGAAAGATAAGTTGGGTAAACACGTGTAGTGCATTGTGCGACAGATGAAATATTGGTAGAGCTGTAGAAGTGGGGACATACACACTAAAGCTAAGAATGGTTGATGTACAGGTTACTGGAAGAAGAAATATGTGTTTATTAAATACATGTCGTAGAGTATTCGAATGAGAATAAGTGGTTGTAGCTGTACAAATGTGGATATGTAAGCTCAAACCAGGATTTGTTGTTGTAACGTAGTTGGAAGGAGAAAGCCATGTTTGCTAAACAAACGTGGTACACTAAGACAAGATGTTGAAGCTGTATAGATCGGGATTTGTATGGTAAAACTATGAATGGTTGCTATCGCTGAGAAAAGAATGGCATGATCATATATGAAAGGGGCTACGTGTTAAATAAAACACATGTATTACAGTACCTGGCCTAACTGAGGACATGTTGTTGTAGCTGCATGAATGGGGACATCCATAGTAAAGTAATGAATACTGGAATAATAAGCCGAATACATTATAGACAATTTATGTAGTGCCTGCGCGCGTGCGTGCGTGCGTGTGTGTGTGTGTGTGTGTGTGTGGGGGGGGGGCGGATGCCTGCCTGCCTGTCCACTTGTCTGTCTGCCTGCCCACTTGACATCCCACCCGCCCGCCAGCCCAGCCGCCCACCAGCCCGCATATCTGCCTGCCTGCCTGTCCACTGCCCGCGTGCCTATCTGCCTATTGAGTAGCGTTCATGATAACCTCATAAATGGTGCATGCGTATAATAATCTCTGTCAATATAGCTTACCCTCCATCATACCTTAGCACAATCAATGACAGTTGATAATATTAGTCAGATTTAATTTTTTCCTTGCCTAACCATATGTGGGTGGGAGCTTAACCCTCTTGAGCCTGCCACTCGCCAGTAGACTTGACCTTTCTAAGCTGACCCTGATGCGCTGGTAGCAACCATGACAACAGCCAATCAGCGAGCAGAGCAGCTTTACATATCGGCTTTTCACCGACTCTGTCATGTCTGTCAGGTTTATAATATTCTCTAAAATTGTCTGTAGTTTGGAGGATTCTCACCAAAAGCCAAAGGAACAAAAATGAATTCTAGTAGTTTTTATTGCAAAAATTTTTTGTTGTAACGTTTTCCGAGATTTGCGTTTTGCATTAAAAATGTCCAATTTGTCAATTCCACCAAGTTTTTGGTGAGGCCCATCTGGTCACACAGATGTTTGATGTCATTGTAATTCATGAATCCATTTCCTCACTCAAACATATGGCGTTATAATTATCTATGTGACGTGTAGTATGACGTCATAATCATGACATCCTGAATGATTCGATATAGTCTGTCTTTAACGCTTACTAGTCCGACACGTTGTACGAAGTGAATGTCTTTACCATTTAATAAACATTCTGTTGAATATTGTGAAACTGACTGGGCGCTGTTGATGTCATAGGCAGCAACAGCGCCCAGTCAAGGTAGTTTCAAAATATTCAACAACTTACCTGTATAGTTTTCTGGAAATTGATAGTCAGTGAGTTCAGAGATAGATCGATCCCAACACAAGCGAGGTATGGGTGGAGTTTACATAAATATGGGCGGTGCTAGGTAAAACTAGAACGATCCATTAGGGTTATGTTATTAACAAACATTTATGGAAGTGACATCCTCCGTTTTATTTTACAATATACGAGTATTTCGTATTACCTACTCTAATGGCGGGCAATGGCAATATTGTTAATCCTGCTTCTAAAATATCAAAACAAGCGTGCAGTACGCCCACCCTACATAGGCCACCTCTGGCAATGGGTGAGCTTCAGACTTCTTTATCATTATCACAGTCTTAAGCACCAGGTGTAGCGCGTCCTTTTCAAGACGCGGTGGCCTCTGACACTCAGCCAGCCCGGTCTCAAGACGGGCAAACAGGGATATATTTATGTTGTCCATTTGGGCCACGAGTAAAATAGTGCCACGAGCCAGGTCCTGAATGACCATCTCCGTGTACTATCTTCGTCTCTTTCTTTGAGTAGTGCCAGTGCTTCTGTCCTTATGGACAAGAAATCATTTCACGCACTCCCAAATATGACTGACATACGGTCTGTGCGCACGAGTTAGGGAGTATTATGGCCAGCCTCACTCTCAACCATGACAATTCCAGCTTCGAGTGTGAATCAATGCAGGGCACGTGACAACTGACGAGGTATGGCAAGTTAATCCCCCGAATGCCGACTATTTACATTTATCTGTACAACTCCGTGGCTATGTCGAGTGATTGGCGGCCCAGAATACACATTATGCACAGCGGTCAGAGGTTATTGCAGTTCCACTTCCCCATTATAGGGTTTCAGAGTTTGAAATGTTACCGGGAACTCTCTCCCTCTGGTCATGGAAGCAGATTCGCCCGATTTATTTCACAACAGAAACTTTGATGGAGGGAATGCAGTTGACTTAACAGTTTCTCCAGAATGTGGAAATGGAGGAGTCTGAGTTTTCTTCAGTGAATCAGCCATCTGTATCTAGTATCCATCCTGTTAGACGACGTAGTAGTAGTAGTAGTAGTAGTAGTAGTAGTAGTAGTAGTAGTAGTAGTAGTAGTAGTAGTAGTAGTAGTAGTAGTAGTAGTAGTATTAGTAGTAGTATTAGTAGTAGTAGTAGTAGTAGTAGTAGTAGTAGTAGCAGCAGCAGCAGCAGCAGCAGCAGCAGCAGCAGCAGCAGCAGCAGTAATAGTAGTAGCAGCAGCAGCAGCAGCAGCAGCAGCAGTAGTAGCCAGATGGTCTACTCTAATTTGTGGAAACCAAGCGCTTCAGAGGAAGACTGCGAAGCTGCCAGAGAATTGGCGGCATATCTGCTCAGTGATTCTCTTCAATGGGAGGAGGAGAAATCGCGTCAGTTCTTCCTGTGTCAGATTCATCAATGGATTTGTTGCCGAGGCATCATCAGGTAGAGGAAGCAGATTTTCCAACAAAATTCCAAGCTACTCCGAAAGTCCGAAAGAGTTATCAGCATCAATGCGAGTTTCAGCAGAAAGATCATTTTAATGAACTTGTGGTTAGAAACAAACTAAGAAAACACTTTCAATTCTTGACCATACCTTGACAAGGCAGTTGGCTAACAAGAAGGGTTTCTTGGCTTCAAAGGAGGAGGCCAGCACAGAAGAAATTATGTTTGAGATTAAAAAATCTGCACGATTACAATTTCGGTTTAATGATTTTATAAGCAGTATGACAGTTTTGCCTCTTAGAGAGCAAAAGAGATGGCAGGGTTGGAGAAGAAGCCAGTTTGGCTTTGGCAAATACAGCCAGGACATCTTTAGATACTATGACTAGATGATTTGCTTACATCATTACACAGAGGAGGGACACTTATTTGAATGATCCGGGAATTAGTGCAGAGTTTAGGGCCAATCTGGTGAGTGCTCCTCCCTTTGGTGATTTCCTATTTAGGTGTCTGGTCGAAGACATAATTGAATGAGTCATCCAGACTGAAGTTCAAACAAAGACTAAACATTGTTCCTCTTGATCAGAGGGCACAGTCTAGTACATTCAAGTGGCTTTATGTACAAAAGAGACAGCAAAGTGGGGCATCGTAGCTTAAGCATCAGAGGTACCAGCAGAGAGGGGGTTCCTTTCCAATGGACGAGAGCAGATAACCTAACCAGCAAGCAAGATATCGGTATTTCCGTTCAAGGACGCACAGCAAGACTCTTCAGCACGATTCCAGCGAGTTAGAGACACCAGGCAAGGGATACTAGGCTCGAGGCAGCTACAAACCAAGTGGTAGAGGCCGCAGAAGCAGATATAAGAATAGATTTTGCAGTTTTCCCGCCATGGTCACCTGAGGCTTGCTCGTCTGTGGTAATGCACGTGGCATATCATCTTCAGCAGGAATATCAAGTTGTTCTTTTAAGAGGAGAGCCATCCACATTGCCCAAAGACGCAAGGGTATTAGATCTAAATATGTTGTTGAACAAATCTCAATAGTCAGTTCTAAATCAAGAGTTGCTTTAAAAGCGCCCCGACTTCCCAGTAGGGGCAGATAAAGAATATTTGTGGAATTTTGGGACAAGAATAGAACATACTTGTAGGTGATGAGAGTTATCAGACAGGGCTATGCCCTTCCCCCAATGGGAAGTGGTCCCTCCTCACGTATCATACAACCCCACATGAACTCCAGTTCCATTAGACTTAGAGAGAAGCATGTTTCGAAAAGGAGTTTCGGAATCTGTTGGAGAAAAGGGCCATAGAAACTGTTTATACCCATGTATCCATTCTTCAAACTTCCTCGTCTCCGTGAAGACAATGGGTTGGAGACTATCCTCAATCTCAAATCTCTCAACAAATTAATCATCAGTCAGGTTATCAAGATGGAAAACATAGCTACTGTGATGGAGGGATTAAGGATGGATATGTGATCCTGATCTCAGGATGTAAAAGACGTATAGTTTCATATCAAGATGCGCAAATATTTCAGAAGATTTCTCAGGTTTGCTTACAAGGACGAAGTTTGGCAATTCAGAGTACTACTTTTAGGTTACAACAGCACCGGATGTCATGGTAACAGCAGCGATGTTGAGATCGAGAGAGATTATATATATATATATACGGCTGGCTCCTGAAGGCAGACCAGGAGTCGTTACTAAAGTCGAATGTATCAATAGCAGTCGATCAGATTATCAAGTCAGGATGGATAATCAATTTGGGCAGGCCATCCATCCAACATTCCCAGGAGTTCGCCCATCTAGGGATTCATTTCAATCTCCGGGTAGGCATGGCCTATCCTTCAGAGACGGCAAATGATATTACAAGAATGATTTCAAGATTAATTTCAGTATCAACTTGTACAGCCAGTGAATTCTTTAGATCTCTGGGCCTAATGATCAGTGTCGACAAAGTAGTTCTATGGGCATCCTTAATGAGGTGTCCCTTTCAGATATATCTGATGAATCACTGGTCCCACCTAAGGGACAGCTTAGATTGCTCGATTCCTATAGCACGGTCCTGGATGGGTCATTGTCTATTTTGGAAGAATCCGCTTTATCTATTGTCAGGAGTCCCTCTTAAAAAAGAGCTAGCTCAAGTGTCCATTTATACAGACGCCTCTATAGCGGGATGGGGGAAGCCCCGTTGGACACTTTCAAGATTTCCGGAATATGGAATTTGCAGAAGAGAAGACACATCGTGATATCAACTTATTGGAGCATAAAACAGTCAAAAACGCGTTACTCCATTGGAAAGGCCGGGGTTTGAATTGTCTAATAATGATACGGTTGGCCAACTCCACATTTGTTTCTTATATCAACAGGAAGGGGGGGACTCGATCCTTATCTCTAAGCGAGGCAATGTGGGGTCTGCTTATATGGTGAGAAAGAGAGCAATTCGTATGCCAGTTGCAAACATTCCAGGCAAGATGAGCTTTCTAGTCGATGCCATGTCACTAGGAGCAACATTTGTGCACACAGAGTTGTCTCTGCCCACGAGTCTGGGTCAGTCAGTCTTCAAGGAATCGGCAGGCCCAACATCGATCTGCTTGCGGCAGTCCAGAATGCTCAATTTTCCACATTCATGTCGTCACTTCCGGAAGAACCAGCACTTTCACACTTATGAGAATGTGTTTATGCTTACACCTTCCCTCTGACCATCGTGATTCTGAAGAATCTCAGAGAATTCAGACAAGACGTTGCATGTTGCTTCTTATAGCTCTGTTGTGGTTGAATCAGACCTTGTTCACAAACATTTAGAATTGGTGGTAGATTTTTATTCTTCCAATCAGTGAATTCATGCTGCCTCAGAACAGGGACAGAATAGTCCACCCCTTACCAGAAGTGTTCCATCTGCCAACCTGGAAAATTCCAGGTCAGACATCTGTGAGGAAGAATATTCTAAGGGATCTAAATTTGTTTTGGCTCAAGTCAGAAGACAGGCGACTAAGTGTTTATATGACTGTCGAATTAAGATCTGTGGATGGTGTGATTAAAACGACATTGTGCCTAGTGATGCATCTATTTTCCATTAGAATATTTTGTCTCGCCTGCGAAACAGGAGGGGAGACATACGTATCACTTTTCCGACTACAGCGGCGACGGCGGCGGCAGCGATGGCGGCGGTGTCAATGCTAAAGTGTATATTAAGGATTTTTCAAATGACAATTTAGTCACTAAAGAGTTATCTGATTGACATAAAACCTTATTTATTCTATGCAATGATTAGAACTACTCTGCATCAAAATGAAATTGATTTTCTAAATCGTTCCCAGATTTGTATCCAGTTTGGACTTGCTTAAAGTCCAAACTGGATAAAAATCTTGAAACGATTTAGAAATAATGAAAATTCACTCACTATAGAGTTATCGGATTTCCATAAGACTTCACAGATTTGTTCTATACGATCATTAGGACTAGTGTGTATCAAAGAGAAATAGATATTCAAAATATTTCCGGGGTTTTTTTTAGCTTAGATAATTGTATGTTAAGGAATTTTGCTGCGGTTATGGTTTATTTCAAACGACATTTTCGTCAACAAGGGGTTATCCGATTTGAATAAAACTGTAGAGATTCATTCTACATGATGATTAGAACTAGTCTGCATCAAAATGAAATTTATTTTCTAAATCCTTCCATACATTTACCCTGTTTGAACTTGGATTATTTCATGGTCCATTTGCATCCAGGTTAAACCTTTTTCAAGTGACAATTTAGTAAACAGGCGTTTATCTGATTTGATTAAAATCTCACAGATTCAATTTTATTGATCCCATGTCTAGTCTGCATTAAAAAGATATAGACTTTAATTAGATTTTGACATATTTTTACTGAGTTTGATTATTTTAGAGCTGATATGTATCCAGGTTCTGCTTGTTATGCTGCGGTTAAGGCTTTTTCAAATGACAAATTTATCAGCAAAGACTTATCCAATTTAGATCAAATGATCTGATTTGCACTATAGACCGCTTAAATGTAGTCTGCATCGTATTAATGTACTTGATTTTGAATGGTGTTCCAGGAGTCATTGTACTACAGGCTGCTACCAGGCAGTGAGACTTTATCATCCATATATATTAATTGTTATAGGGTATGGTGGACTACAGGATATAGTCTCATTTTGAAATAACTTGTCGACGCAAAATACCCATGATATTGCTCAACAGGCAAGCATATATTTGGAGAAGCATAGCTTTAAGACTATATCTCGCCATATTGTTGCAGAACACGCCAGAACACGGCCTGCCCTGGACTAAATATTCAGTGAAAAAATAATGTCCAAGGCATACATGTACACATATGGAACCAAAGTTATCAGACGTATATATATAGTGCGCACGCGTGCGTGCATGCGTGTTAGCTATTTCCTATCGTCTGATAACTTTGGTTCCATATGTGTACATGTATGCCTTGGGCATTACTTTTTCACTGAATATTTAGTCCAGGGCAGGCCGTGTTCTGCCCGTGTTCTGCAACAATATGGCGAGATATTTGGTATCTTCTGATATCTCTTGTTACGTTTAGCAAAACTTATCAGCTTATATTTCGAGATTGGTTAACCCTAATGAGACACAACTTGGGTATATGGCTGTTTATTCCAAGGCGATGCAGGATAGTACCAGCAAGATGACAAGGTTAACGGTCGACGTAACTCTGACCTTGCTATTTGGCCTCCGTTCTTTCAACAATGCATCTTTCCGCTTAGCAAATCGTTCGCATTTATATTTCAGAATTTCTTGAATGTTCACATGGTTCGCTATGACATAAGGAACATGCGTGTTAATAGTGATGTCACTAGGTCAAATCTCAAGGTCATTGTAACCTTGATATTTGACATCTGTCATTTCTGTACTTCCAAAGTTAAGTATTTGTTTGCTTATATTTTAAGATTGCTTAATCCCACAGGAATAAAACCTGGACACATGGTTTCATATACCATAACGAGGCGGCATGCTGATATTGAGGTCAATACGTCAAATGTCAAGGCCATTCTGACATTGCTATTTGACCTCCGATCTTTCAACATTAGGGGTTTTTTTCCATTTAACAGAGCATTTCATTCATGTTTCATGATTGGTTAATCCTATTGGAACTAAGCTTGGATACCTGGTTACCTATAATGGTAGGAATCAGCATGATATCATCGAGGTCATAAGGTCGAAGGTCAAGGTAACTGTGATAAACAGGAGACAGACGAGCCATTTAATTCCGCGGAATTCCTGTTTATGCTATACTTTCACTGATTTGATGGTTTCACTATATTAAAGAATGCAGCTGCTCATCAATAAAAGAAATTAATAGCTTGATTAGGGGTATGTTCCCTGCTAAACCTCCAGTCAAGATGCCTTTACCTACATGGAACCTCGCTTTGGTTCTTCATGTATTATCTGTGAATTATTTTGAACCCTCAGAGTCAGTTTGCTTGAAGATCTTAACATACAAATCTGGGTATTTTCTGTTAGCTGCAGTGATATTCATGCTCCTGCTGCTGAACAGGATACGTTTCAGGTAACAGGGAATGAGCTTATTTTACATCCCACGGAGGTATTTCTATCAAAGACGCGAGCACTTAAGAGTCCAGAGTGGCCTATCACCGTCCAGAGTTTGCAGAGGCTTAGTCTTACTGATGAGTTATGGTACGCAGTAGGGGCTTTAAAAATACACAAAACACATACTGAAAATAAGCGTTCAGAAACTCGATATATTTTGGGTGGCTATTAAACCAAGTTCTTCTATTCCATCATCCAAAGCATCTAATCCCTAGACTGATAGTGAAGACAATGGACCGTTCCATTTTTAACTATGCCCCGCCCATCACTAGCTAAGCTCTACACACACCTCGCTCGTGTTGGGATCGACCGATCTCTGAACACCCTGACTATCAATTTCCAAAAGAATACACAAGCAAGCTGTTGAATATTTTGAAACTAATTTGACTGTGTGCTGTTGCTGCCTAAGACATAAAATTCATACAACGTGTCGGACTGTTTGAGATTTTATGACTGTCTATGTGAAACCCTTTGTGACGTAATGATTGTGACGCCATCATTCACGCGCTGGGCTGAGTATGACATCATACGAGGTCAGATGATGGATGGATACTCTGGAAAGGTGAATTAGGTATTGTCCCGAGATTGACTTGCCAGGACAGAAACTATTGCTCATGCTCATGATGTTAGGGGCATAGCAGCATCAACTGCGTCTCTATGGTGTTTCTCATGTCAGTTACCTGGTGGAAGGTTGAAACACTTGTCAATTTCTATTTAACGATCAAGGGCCGGATGTTACGTTTTTAGATCGATAACTGATTCTTCCCAAAAGAGCGCACCCTCATCTTTTCCTTCGTCATCTATGTGACGATGGGTGATCTGATGCCACGACTAGGATATATTGTCTTTTACGTAGTTCTTTCCTTGCTCTTGTGGCCCATTAATCGTGACCAGACCCTCCTAATATCGTGGCAAATTCTAGTATTGTGTGAGGGTATGATGGAGGGTAAGTTATATTGACAGATATTGTGAAAACGATCCCTTTCCTCTCAATCTCTTATATCTGCATACTTACCCCCATCAAACCGACTCCTATGTCCGCCTCCCCACGACTTCGGGATTAACGGCTGGTTTAGTGAAGGTAAAAAACTGATATGTAAAGCTGTCCTGGTAGCTGATTAGCTGTTGCCATGGATGCTACCAATACATCAGAGTCAGACCTCCAACTCACATATGGTTAGGCAATGAAATAATTAAGTCTGACTAATATTATCAACTGTCATTGATTGTGCTAAGGTATGTTGGAGGGTCGGTATACATATATAATAGATTGAGAGACCAGGGCCCTCTTCACATTTTTTGATATATTATGCTCATTTAACTTTATTAAACACCTTTTTGTTGATATATTAGGCTATACAGATTCCTTTAATCGTGTGGCGAGAGGATACAATGCGCTCGTGATGGGCTGCGGAGGGAGCAAATCAGTGCCAGTTGCAGACTCCATTACAACCCAGCGTACAACCAAACATATTACAAATAAGTTCAATGGCGTAGGAACTGGCAACGAGAGACACTACCACCATCATCATCTCCATGGAAATGACGACAGAAACGGGACAGCGGGTAACACCCTTGACGACATAGATAACGTAAGTAAACCATCAATCCATGCATACCCAACACTGAACACTCCCACCCGCCGCATTAGCGCGCGTGGAAAGCATAGCTTACTTGGGGCTAAATCTGAATACCGGTCAATGAGTCTACGTGCACATCTGTCGCAATATAGAAACTTGAAACGCAATCAACATAAATCTATTGTTGGAGTTTTGTCGAAAGATGTGGACGAAATCGGAACACCATTTTTCAACTGCAGATTTGTATGGTTGTGCGGTCAGTTCCGTCGAGTTTGCTTAATTAATCGCCTCGATGAATTCAACCTACGACCCTAAACATGTTTTCTTTTCGGCATATAATAAAATTCGTGAGTAACAGTTTGCAATGGTAGCAATGGTTTAATAATTATACGTTTCAAAATATCCAATATAATATGTCCGCATGAAACAGCGTTATGTACTATATGTGACATGGTATCTGCTTTGCATTTTCAGGGTCAGGATGATGATGATGACGATGACGACATAAATGACAATTCTGATATCAAACGTATAGCTGCCCTGCTCGAGAAATTCAGAGATACTGGAAACACGTCAGGTGATGGAAGAGTCACTCCATCACTTGTGCTAAATCTACTGCATTATTTACAGCTGTCTAATCAGGTGAGTGCCCATTAATCTTAATCCTATAATCGTGTTGCTAATAAACTTAATCCTATGGTCCTGTTGCTAATGATCTTAATCATATGATCGCATTGCTAACGAATCAGTTTGCTAATAAGTATGTCCATTAATTAAATTTCTGATGACAAGTTATTTAATCCTGCTTCCAATTAGTTTGCATGTGTAATTTCTGTAGACTGCATTTCGCATGGAGTTTAACTCTGGATATGCTGAATACTTTGAAAACAATTTTATTGAAAATCTTATTGAAAATTGTTGGTGGCTAAGCAACCAACAACTCTCAGTCAAATTGTTATCACAATCTTCAGCAGGTCCAGAATCGTTACGCATTGAAACTGTTAATGCTGCTGTTAATGAGTATGCCACTTAATCTTTCTTCCAGGGAGTACTTTCAGTCGCTATGCTGCTCTTGTCTCCGTCCTTTAATCTTGCAGCTATTGAATTGCAGCTTGTACTTCCGAGGCTAATGGCACCATCCTCTAATCCTGCTGCTAACAATTCCATCCTTGGATCCTGCTGCCAATGCGTCTATTCATTCCTCATGCTGATAATGCGTCTATCCATTAATCATGCTGCTAATGCGGCTCTCCATTAATCAGCTGCCAATGCGTCTATCCATTAATCATTTCTGCTTATGCGCCTATTCATCAACCATGCTGTTAATGCGTCTATCCATTAATTATGCTGCTAATGCATCTACCCATTAATCATGCTGCTAATGCGTCTATCCATTAATCATGCTGTTAATGCGGCTATCCATTAATCATGCTGCTAATGCGTCTATCCATTGATCATGCTGATAATGCGTCTATCCATTAATCATGCTGCTAATGCGTCTATACATTAATCATACTGTTAATGCGGCTACCCATTAATCATGTTATTGGTGCGGCTATCCATTAATCATGGTGCTAATGCGGTTATCCATTAATCATGCTGCTAATGCATCTATCCATTGATCATGCAGCTAATGCATCTATCCAATAATCATGCTAATGTGTCTATCCATTAATAAACCTTTCGTTAATCACACTCCCAATGAGCTCGCCCATTAATTGTATGTATGATTACTGTATTCTGCGGCTGTATTAGTAAAAACATCCTACAGCTGCAATTAGTCCTTCTGCGCTTTTGCCCACTGTGTCTTGTCCTCAGCCGAAAACCTGCCCTTCCTCAGGTCCATTCTTGACTTGAGTGTACCGAGTCCTGCTCTCTTGAGGTCACCTCGTAGCACTCTTAGCAGATTTATGCAATGACGTCCTCTCCTGCCTTTGTATTTGCTGGCTCTGAGTAGAGCGAATTCCAAGGCTCTCCGCGCTGGTGTCTCTTCTGGCATCATTAGCACATGGCCAAATATGGATCATCTTTGCTGGTCGACTTTTACAGACAGCGGCGAGGTATTACACATCTTTTATAGTGCATCGTTGGAAATTATGCTGTCTGGCCATTGGTGTCCAGTGATGGTGCGTAGGTGTTTGCGGTGGCAGGCATCGAGTTTGTCTAGAGCTGCCTTTGGAGCTGCCCAGCTGTTACAGTTATACAGCATCAATTATACACAGGTTGCATTGTATAAACGTAGCCTTTTTATCAAGGGCGTCGTTGATCTACGAATCCATAGCTTCCAGAAAGACTTGAAAGCTATGGTCCCCATGACACAGCGTGCAACAATGTTGGCAGTACTGCAAAGCTGTGAGCCCAGAATTTTACTTTTCCTCCACGGTTCGACGCCACGAATTGTGCTATTGATTAATGTGTTCTCTAATCCCACCGCTAATGAATCTCTCCTTTGCTATTGCTACGAATGATTTTTGTCATTTAATCACATTGCTAAAGAATTTGTCTGTGCTTTAGAATGATGGAAATGGCAATGGGTCTACAGAGAACAGAAACCTGGATGAGACGCCTGTTGATAATGCAGGCATCCCGGACACAGAAACTTACACCAAGAATATATATATTGTGAGTTTATTGCTGAGATTAATTTTAATTATGTGTAAAACATATTAAGTTATATATCGAGTCGAAATGTAATATCAACAAATACGAAAAGTTAATAATAATAATAATAATAATAATAATAATAATAATAATAATAATAATAATAATAATAATAATAATAATAATAATATAATAAGTGATTATGATGACGATGATGAAGACGACGACATTGATGATGATGATGATGATGATGATATTTTTTCAGAAATTGTCGCTGATGAGTAACAGATTCGCCAAAGATGTTTCGGAAGGCGTTCCTCCAGACGGCAATGTTGACAGTATAATCAACGATTATTTTGACGAAGAAGACGACGTGATTGATCAGATGGAGGGTGAAAGAACAATAGAACTGGACATCACTCCGAACGGAAGCAGTGTTGGAAGTTCAGCATCAATTGGTGTAAGTACATTCGTATTTGTTGAAGTTTTCAACGTCAAATACACATACATAGAAATCAAGTTTCATTGCAACTTAAGGGCTAACCGTCACACAAAAATACTTGAAATAAAATTGTTAAAATTGTATACATTTAGCGGCTTAAATTATGTACGCCAATATAATGAAACGAAATAATTATTAACATATGATAATGTCATTCCGTATACATCATTACAGACATATAGTGACGTTTAATTCACCTTTCCAGAGTATCCATCTATCAATCTGACGTCATATGACATCATAATCAGCTAATCGGCGTGTAGGATGACGTCATAATCATTACGTTATAAATGATTCCATTTAACTCTTAATAGTCCGACACGTTGTACGAAGTGTATGTTTCTAGTCAAATTCGCTCCAAAATATTCAATAGCTTACCTATATAGTTTTATGGAAATTGATAGTCAGGGAGTTCAGAGATCGATCGATCGCAACACGAGCGAGGTGTGGGTGGAGCTTAGCTAGAGATGGGCGGGCCATAGCTAAAGCGGGAAAGGTCCATTAAGGATACGTTTCTATTAATGTATACGGAATTACATCTACTGGGTATTTTAACAACAATCTGACAGGAATTTATTTTCCTTAGCGACTTAAGCATCAATACAGCGATTCATTTCTACCTATGCCCAGCCCATTTCTTTGTTGAATATTTTGAATGTAATTTGACTGGGTATTGTTGCAGCCTATGGCAGCTACAACGCCAATGCAAATTACATTCAAAATATCCAATGGAATGTTTATTAGATAGTAAATCCATCAAAGACATACAATTCTTACACTTGACGACCTATTCAATGCCTTTGATAGAGTTAGATACGGCATTCCTTATGCATTATGATTATGAAGTCAGCCTACGTGTGACATAATTAATTATGACGTCATATACTTGAGTGACAGATCGGAATCATCAATTAGTTGTTTTCGAAATCAGCGCCATAAACCACTACGTGCTAAGTATTATTAGATGTTAATTGAATTGACTTTTCCAGAGTATCCATATATCATCTGACCTCATATGACGTCATAATCAGTTAAGCGGCGTGTAGAATGACGTCATATTCATTGCATCATAAATGATTCTATATGGCCCGTCTTTAACTCTTAATAGTCCGACACGTTGTACGAATTGCATGTATCATTTAATAAACATTCTGTTGAATATTTTGAAACTAATTTGACTGGGCGCTGTGACATAGGCAGCAACAGCACCCAGTGAAATTAGTTTTAAATATTCAACAGCTTACCTGTAGTTTTCTGGACATTGATAGTCATGAAGTTCAGAGATCGATCGATTCTAACACGAGCGAGGTGAGGATGGAGCTTAGATAGAGATGGGCGGGGTATAACTAAAACTGGAAAGGTCCATTTAGCTAAGTGCTAGATGGTACGTATGGTACGTATGGTACGTAGGGGCCTATTTATGTAGAATGTCCAGTTTATGATTGGACTACGGTGGGACAAACATCTAAATTGTATTTACCTTTGAGATATATAGATTATCTCCTTCCCGCGATTCAGTTAGGTCATGTCTTACCCCTTTCACAGATACATTTCCGGTGTTTCAATCTCAGGGCAAATAAATAATAAAGTTGTTGAATATTTAAATTCTTTACGATTTATATCCTATTTCGTTGAATATGCCCTATTTTGAAATTAATATGAATGAAAGCGATTTCAGCAATGGTTTCCATTCATTATGTTAATTTCAAAATATTCAACGAAATATGACATAAATAAATCGTAAAGAATTTACATTTTCAGGGATTTGTCGTCGAAAAGGTTAAAGACATATTGTCGCATAACCATATACGGGTCGACAACCTATTGTGCGATGAATATAGCATATAACATATATGTCGGATAGGCTATGGGCCATACCCTAGTTATTATTCTTCGTCTTAACATCTCATCTTCATATCGCTTATCAGAATGCAACCAAAAGCTAAATCTGTCAACAATTTGTGGTCTCGTAGATAAGATGCGGATGTTTGAGATGGGACCAGAGCCTGCTTATAGGGCTTGGGGCGCTCACATTTTGTGTTCGGGACTTCAAGCGATTCTTGGGGATTAGGGTGAATCTGAGATTTACTTGGAGCATGTTGATCAAACTTCACACGAATGCTAATTCATGAATCCAGTTTCTCAGTCAATCATATGACGTCATAATTAACTACGTCACATGTAGGATGACGTCATTACCAATTACCTCACGAATGACGTAGTCACGAACGCTTAAATGTGCATATTCACATCAGAATTCTCTAACATAAAATTACGTAAATTGTTTACATTTAGATGCTAAATTGTATACCTCAATGTAATGAAACGAAATGAATCTCAACAAATGATGATTTCATTCCGTATAAAGTAATATAATTATTGTGTTGAAATAGGGGCACGTGTCTCTAAGTCAATTTCACAACTTCAAAATATTATGTTAATTTATACATAGTGAAATCATTATGTGTTAAAAAAATTTTCGTTTTATTACATCTAGGCACACAATTTAGCCCTATAAAAGTACACAATCTTAACAGTTTTATTTTCAGGCATTCTGGTGTGAATATGCACCTTTAATTGATGACTAAGCGTTGGTGTACGAATTGCATGTCTTAACTATTTAATAAACATTATGGTGAGTATTTAGAAACTAATTGACTGGTCGTTGACGCTGGCAGCAACAGCACCCAGTCAAATTAGTTTCAAAATATTCAACAGATTACCTGTATAGGTTTCTGGAAATCGAGATTCAGAGAGTACAGGGATCGATTGCCAGCAACGCGGACAGAGCGTGGGTGGAGCTTGGCTAGAGATGGGTGGGGCGTAGCTAAAACTGGATTCCTCCATTATGGGGCTTTAAAGATTATAATTGTTTGGGTTAAAACGTTTATCAGTTTGGCCGTCCATGAATAGATCATTACAAATTTCGTTTATTCGTTGATTTGTATTTAACGAGACTTGAAAGATGCCTCTTAGTATTCGCGTCAGTCATCTCCTTAAGTCATCCATGCATGCCAATATAGATATGAAACAGGCATCAGCATGAAAATTACAATGGCTAACTTTCATTTGAATCTGTTTTTCAGGTTGGAACAGGTGACAATAATGGTGAAAAGGTTCCAGATACTGGCCGATTCAAGCAGGTTTGTTTGCGATTAGATAATAGAATAAATACCCAAATGTCACAAGCGTTCCGGTATGTAAATAATCACCAGTAAGGAAAGATGGCCGAACCGTTCGGCCATCTTTCCCTGCTGGTGATTATTTACATGTATACGGTACAACTCAACAGGAAATATTTGCTACCGCCTGTACAGCCATCAGAAGCAAATGTTCAAATCTCTGTCTCACTGCTGGCTAATAGATGGTACATTTCCAAGAATGTCATACCGTGATTGTCTTTGTGTCATCTTTCTGGAAACTTCAAAATTAACGTCATCTTTCATGAATCACAGTGTATTTTCGTATCACCTTTCATGAGTCATGGTGTATTTGTATCATCTTCAAGAGTCACTGTGTATTTGCGTCAGCTTTCATGAATCATGGCGTATTTGTATCATCTTTCACGAGTCATGGTGTATTTGTGTTATCTTTTATGAGCCACGTTGTATTTGTGTCATCTTTCATGAGTCACGGTGTATTTGAGTCATCTTTCACGGAGTCATGGTGTATTTGTGTCATCTTTTATGAGCCACGTTGTATTTGTGTCATCTTTCATGAGTCACTGTGTATTTGTATCATCTTCCATGAGTCGTGGTGTATTTGTGTTATCTTTCACGAGTCATGGTGTATTTGTGTTATCTTTTACGAGTCATGGTGTATTTGTGTTATCTTTCATGAGTCATGGTGTATTTGTGTCAGCTTTCACGAGTCACCATGCATTTGTATCATCCTTCATGAGCCATGGTGTATTTGTGTCATCTTTTACGAGTCATGGTGTATTAGTATCATCTTTTACGAGTCATGGTGCATTTGTATCTACTTTCATGAGCCATGGTATATTTGCGTCATCTTTTACGAGTCATTGTATATTTGTGTCATCTTTCACGTGTCATGGTGTATTTGTGTCATCTTTCACGAGTCATGGTGTATTTGTGTCATGTTTCACGAGTCATGGTGTAATAGCGTTATCTTCCATGAGTCACAGTGTATTTGCGTCATCTGCCATGTGTCATGTTGTATTTGTGTCATCTCTCTGATGTCTGATTGTATTTCTCTCGCGTTTCAGGAGTCTGAAAAACTGAAGCAAGAAATCCTCGACCGATTTAGAAATGGTGAGATAGACGCGGAAGAGCTTCGCCGTCTCTTTAATGCCTATTACAGCAGCGTGTGTGAATACATGAAGGACAGAGATCGTCGCAGACTTGAACAATATGACGATATACTGAAACGTTTGGAGGAGAAGAGGAGGCGTCGTATGCAGGTAAATCACGTTGTCCTTAAATAAATTGTTACTGAATTGAAATAAGTCTAATCAGAGTGTCCATAGATACATAAATTAATTTAGCTCGATGGTTCTGGTACTCATAATGTGTAATGCTGAATTCGGTTTAGTAAACGGGATTTGGTTGGAAATAACGCCTTACAACTAAAATAGTTGCTAAGTAACCTGAAGAAGTTTGCTTTTTGCAGTGTGACACTTGAACTTGAACTTTGTAAATATGAAGCAGATTGTGTGGGGAGGGTGTGTGGGGGGGGGGGGGTTGTTGATGATGTTAAAATGTTATCTTCAAATGATGACCTGCAAAGTACGATTACGAAACGTAACGTTCCATGAACCGCATTAATTAGATCGCGGGAGTGCCCTATTAGGTTACTGTTAAATCACTGTGAATTGTTAGATCTGGTAACCTAACCGGAAATGGAAACAAGGTCTGTTTTGAGCAGTTGATCGAATCAGCAGGTGTTCTTGATGTCTGCCATCACGTGGCCATGAAAAGGATACGCGATAGGCATCGTGGCAAATAAGGTCCGACATCGTGGCAAATAAGGTCAGTCATCGTGGCAAATAAGGTTAGTCATCGTGGCAAATAAGGTCAGCCATCGTGGCAAATAAGGTGAGTCATCGTGGCAAATAAGGTCAGCCAACGTGGCAAATAACTCCGGCGCCTCTCACCCCCCCCCCCTCCCTCCCCTTCCACCCTCTCTCCTTCTCTCCCCTCCCATCACCTCCCTCCCCCCCCTCTCTCTCTCTCTCTCTCTCTCTCTCTCTCTCTCTCTCGGACATCATAGCATTGATGTGTGTGTGTCAAATGTTAAACTTTAGTCGATATAGTCATATCAATATAACACACAGTGGCGGGTGCCATGCACATATATAGTAATATATACTTTTTGTCATGTACATATTTTCTGTCATTTCATGTTGGGCAGGGCCGTAATTAGCTCGCTCGCTCTCTCTCGCTCTCTCTCTCTCTCTCTCTCTCTCTCTCTCTCTCTCTCTCCACTAATAATAACAACAGCCACTATCTAATTGTACTCAACTACTATGTCACTGCTTCTCATAATTTTCTCAAAATAATATTTTTAATTATGTTTATTTCTTCATAACACAGAGGCAAGCAAACGCAACGGACGACAATAAGTCAGAAAGCGATGACGACACAGATGATGATGATGATGCAGACGGCGATGAATATTTAGACGGCATAAAATCGGTCAGTATAAAATGAATAATGGATTTTCAATCACATTGCAAACCTTTTCTCTTATCAAATATACATGTAAAAATCTGAAGACTGAATTTTGAAATACCTTTGTTTTCAGGAGCTAGACACCAGAAGTAGTGATCTTTTGGATGGCCTAGGATCTGGCGATAAAGACGCGGACGTATCCGATAATATAGATGACTATCTAAGGGAGGAAGCGGAAGATTTAAAAAACAAGGAAAATGAACGAATCAAACAAATTAATATTACAATTAACATAAACAGAGACAAGACACCGCGGGTAAGTTGATTAAAAAGCAATTGCGACCTGCAATTTGTGATTTGAGCAACAAATTCACTTACCCGTCAGGAATTACCTATATCTAATGAAGTATATATTATCGATCCTTTCATCCTCCCACCAGCTCCATTCCTCCCACCCACCCACCGACCAACACACCCACCCCACCCCATCCATCCAAGTCACTCACTTACCCACCGTCCCACCCACCCACCCACCCACCCACCCACCCACCTATCCATCCATCCATCCATCCATCCACCCACCGACAAACACACCCACCCACCTACCCACACACCCACCCACCCATCCATCCACCCACCCACCCACGAACCAACACACCCACCTCACCTCCTCCACCCAAGTCACTCACTTACCCACCGTCCCACCCACCCACCCATCCACCTATCCATCCATCCATCCATCCATCCACCCATCCATCCATCCATCCATCCATCCACCCACCCATCCACCCACCCATCCATCCATCCATTCATCCATCCACCCATCCATCCATCCATCCATCCATCCACCCACCCACCTATCCATCCACCTATCCATCCACCCACCGACCAACACACCCACCCACCCATCCACCTACCCACCCATCCACCCACCGACCCACCAACCAACACACCCAACCCACCCCCTCCACCCAAGTCACTCACTTACCCACCGTCCCACCCACCCACCCACCTATCCATCCATCCATCCATCCATCCATCCATCCATCCATCCATCCATCCATCCATCCATCCATCCATCCATCCATCCATCCACCCACCCACCCACCCACCCACCCACCCACCAATCCATCCATCCATCCATCCACCTATCCACCTATCCACCCACCTATCCATCCACACACCCACCCACACACCCACTTACCCACCGTCCCACACACCCACCCACCCACCCACCGACCAACACACCCATCCCACCCCCTCCACCCAAGTCACTCACTGACCCACCGTCCCACCCACCCACCCACCCACCCACCAACCCACCTATCCATCCATCCATCCATCCATCCATCCATCCATCCATCCATCCATCCATCCATCCATTCATCCATCCATCCATCCATCCATCCATCCACCCACCAACACACCCACCACACCCCCTCCACCCAAGCCACTCACTTACCCACCGTCCCACCCACCCACCGTCCCACCCACCCACCCACCTATCCATCCATCCATCCACCCACCCACCCACCGACCAACACACCCACCCCACACCCTCCACCCAAGTCACTCACTTACCCACCATCCCACCCACCCACCCACCTATCCATTCACCCACCCACCCATCCACCCACCCATCCATCCATCCACCCACCCACCCACCCACCCACCCATTCATCCATCCATCCATCCATCCATCCATCCATCCATTCATTCATTCATTCATTCATTCATTCATTCATTCATTCATTCATTCATTCATTCATCCATCCATCCATCCACCCACCAATCCATCCACCCACCCACCCACCCACCCACCCACCCACCCACCACCCACCCACCCATCCATCCATTCATCCATCCATCCATCCACCCACCCACCCTCCCGCCCACCCACCACCCACCCGTCAAATCCATCCATCAACCTATCCATCCATCCATCCATCAATGAATCCATCCATCCATACACCCATCAGTTTCCTTCCAATCTTTCGTTTCTATCTGTCTCGATACCAGGACTCTGCTTTGTCAACCTCTACCCAATTCACCTTTCCAGAGTACCCACCCATCATATGACATCATAATGAACTGCGTGATGTGTACAATGATATCATAATGAATGACGTCATGAATGACGTCAATAAGTACATCACGAACGCATATTTGAAGACGGTCTATGCATTGTTGTACAAATTGTTTGCTTTTACTATTTAATAAATATTCTGTTGAATATTTTGAAACTAATTTGACTGGGCGCTGTTGCTGCCATAAGGCAGCAAAAGCATCCAGTCAAATTAGTTACGAAATATTCAACAGCTTCCCTGTATAGTTTTCAGGAAATTGATAGCTAGGGCATTTGGGGATCGATCAATCCCAACACGGCGAGGTATGGGTGGAGCTTAGCTAGTGATGGGCGGGGCATGGCTAAAGATGGAAAGGTCCATTGTCCCACTTCTGGCTATCTGTGTGCCTTAATATGTGTTGTCTATTTCTTCCCCACCCTCCTCCCTCGTTAACACCCCAACCACCACCCCAACCACCACCCCAACCACCACCCACACCCGCACTCCTACCCCTCTCCCAACCGCACTCGCCTCCTCCATACCTCTGTCATGACGTATAGTCCTCTAGCAACTCAGCAGTGACTATTACATTTTTAACAATTTAACTGCTATCGATGCTATTAATATTTCCGCAGCATGATTTAGGAGAGACTGGCAGTGATGAAGAATCAGATAATGAAGGTCTATCTGAGAATGGCAATGATATTGATGACGACATGTCAGAGGTGAGTGTCAATATTGCACGGTCCACAGCTAGCTGGGTGATTGTATCGACGACGAGTCAAGCTGAGTAAAAAGGCGGGTCGCGGTTAATATCGGCAGGTCCTTCTATGACAGCCAAGTTCCCGGTCCCTTCTTCATAGTCTAAGTTATAATTAACTTATAATTAGCTGTATAATATTCTTGTATCGTCGAGGAATTTATTTGAAATCCACACGCGTATATAGCGTCATACTAAGACGTGATCGTCTAGTTCATTGTTATCTCGTGCTAGAGGTCAATATCTGTGCGTTAAACCTTGGCACTTGTCATGCTCGTGCTAAAATACCTTTATTACCATAGATTATACAATGGCTCTCTAGGAAACGTTTATAGTAACAATGGGTATATAGAGTTCATTATGCACAATAACCTTCTTAGAATAAATTGGATATTTACATAGTTCTAAAGAAGCGGCTTCTGACACGTTCTGGTTAGTCTGTTGGCGGTATGTTGTTGTTACTAATGGTATAATATTGCGATGTATATTCATTTCTTCTTTATATTCTTCCCATAGAAAGACATATTCCAAACTATAATATTTCCTATAAATATATATTTATAGGAAATATCTTACTTTTGGCATATATACCTGCGCCAAACCGATAAATGATGGTATGGGCCAAACGAAGTCAAAGTAGACCAAATATCTTGCCATTGTACTTACCTCTTACGGTTCATTCCACGAGGCACAAAAATGCCTATCAGATCACGGCCAAAAAGCCGTATTTGCGTTGGAGAAATCCTGTAATAAATTCATTAATCTAACTCCTGCACATTATTGTAGCTTATTCGATAAACACGTTCTACCGGTACAATACCATTTGCTATGCTATGAGGTACACGAAATTGAAAATGGTATTGTCACGGGTAGCAAAGCTAGGCTATACAAGCACTTTGTTGATGATGTTTGTTATCGCAATCAATTTTTATGACCTAGCCTGTCTCGTTATTCATAGATCTTAGCCACGCTGTAAATAACAATTGTGGAAATCATGGCGACGACGACGATGACGACGACGATAGTAAGATGATGATTATGGTGGGAGAGGTGATGATACGGAAAAAATAATTACAATTGTAATATGTATTACTGTCATGATGTCTGCCATATTCTTATACTCTGTAGTTTACACACAAGGGCCAAATGGGCCTACTGTGAAATAATCTATCTATCTATCTATCTATCTATCCATCCATCCATCCATCCATCTATCGTTAAACTTAAGCCATTCTCTCAGTATAGTAACATCGGCACTAACCCTAGCACACATTATTCTTAGTCGTACACCTGAGTGAATTAGTCGAGGACAATAGCCAAAATATTTACAATAACCTGCAAGAAAATCGCAGAAAACTAACTTTGTGTGGATTGGTCCCGGATATCCCCTAAGAATTTTCCTGGTGACAAGTTCAAAGTTCAAGATGCCGTCCACAATCGGCGCCGTTCATTATTCATTGTTATAATGTTATATATCTGAGTAACCGCATTTTTGTGCAAATTTAAAGTGTGTGTCTTATAAGACAACTAAGACTTTGTACACATAAACTACACCCCTGTAGCCTTATGCACTCAAAATTTCAAGCATTTTGAAATATTTGCTTTTCCACCACTAAAAATGAGTCCTGACATGATTTCTCGCAATTTTAAAGGAGTATATCTGCAAAGATAATACTCACGGAGCTCCCATAGTCCGTGGTCATACAGCAAATGTGTTGGATTCAAAGCATAGGAAACATGAAGTGGTTCAGACATGGCTAAATAGCTCTACTGGTGGCTCAAACATGGTCGTTCGCCATAGTGCTTGTAACTTTAAACCAACTTTGACTCTTTATATCTATATACATTTTCAGCATGTGATTCCTTTCTTAGCATCATTGAACAGTTCCTAGTGTGGTTAATACTATGGAGAAAAATAAAGATCGTAATATACGATCAAAAATCGACTCCACCCCCTGGTATTAAAATAACGGTATCTGACAAATTACCTGGAATAAAAAGTTAAAACTTCAGATTTATTCATTCAGATGGTTGGAGAATAAATGGTGAAAATTTAAATAAAATCTGAGACCGAAGTGCGTGAGTCTCATTTAATATAGGTTGATTTGATATGGAATAACCTATAAAAGAGTTTATGATATTCCCAATGTCTTTAAGATGGCAGTCAATATGTCTACAGTTTATCCATACGATTTTCAATCCTACTATATCTTTCAATCAAAATATTACAATCTGGTGTAATTTATTTTTTTATCATATGTTTTGACGAAAAAGACGACTGGATTAATTAATTAATGAATGGATTAATTAATTTGGTGTTATTACAGAAAATTTGCACGATCGAAATAAACTTATTGTAAAAAGCCCATTGTTTAAATACTAATAAGACTGTCAACCTGACAGTTACCTGTACATGTGTAATGGGGTATGAACTATTTTGTTGTATAATGTGAAGTTAATTTGACTGGAAGATATTGTTGGTTCTAAGCCAGCAACAGCTTCCAGTCACGTTAGCATCCCCAAAATAAAATTCAGTAACTTTTCTCTATGACTGCTTGGTCTTTGATGTAAATGAGATTACAAGGTCCAAGCAGTTAGCTTCACACTATCATAATATCTATTCAGCTGAATGCTCACAAAATCAACTATTGTACTAGCATGAACTTAAATCGATATTGTAACCATAGGTAATGAAGCGAGGTTCATTTGCAGCTATAGGAAAGAAATCTGACGTTGCTAGTAGACTATGATTGAAAAGCCTGAGAACAATGACGAATGTTGTTACATGTTTGGCCGATACAGTGGTGATTCACAAATGTACAGTGACTTCATAATTATCTATCCTTACATAGCATCCCACAGTTTCCATTACAACCACAAAATACCATTCACAATGGTGTCTCAGTGCTCATAATCTGTCATTATGGGGGTGAATATGTCCCCATGGTGATGGCAATCACATTATGTTGTACACACACGCGCACGCACGCACGCACACACACACGCACTCACGCACGCACGAAGGCACGCACGCACGCACACATACGCACACACGCACACACACCATCAACTGCTGCACTGTGGTATATTCTGTGAGAATGTTGTTTAGTTGCAGATATTGTTTTACGGGCTTGGTGATATGGATGCTAACTTGAACGTGTGCTAAATGGTTGACCGGCATATTACACCAATATACATCTATCTATCTATCTATCTACCCATGCTAATGACTGTATGAACTATCTTATAGTGTAAAATTGAACATTTCCGCAGCATTTGTAATCTCTTCTTTTGTCCTCTCTGAGTTTGTGAATACAGGTAATCAGATTGCATCTTGATTGCCTGTATCTGAGTCTCTGAGATAAGTTCGAATGCGTTCTTATTAACTAAGATAGAGGACTGATAAATTGTAACGCCATGTGCTAGCACGTATGAACATCACATGTCGTTGTGCTTCAGCAATGACGTTTCTCTCATCCATTCATGTTTTACAGCAAAACAGAATTTTAAAAAGAATAATTTTATTTAAAAAACGTGTACCTGGTGTCGAGGATATGTTAAAACTGGGAAATGTCTGCATAAATGGTACATATATTGACCATCACATTAAATATTAGTGCAATAGCATAGACTGATTTAATCATAGAGTGAGTGCTTCTTGTGTCATACGGCATGCTTGATTTTAGTCCTTATGTCTAATCAGATATACAAAACACTATCGGTCAATGATGAATGGCGGCCATCTTGGATGGCATATTAGCTACGACGCTGAAATTGTCGGAATATAACACACACTCTTTTATTATACGACTTTCTATTTGTGACAAAACACATATTACTATGCATTGTACTTCATTTTTGTCCATGTGCTTCATCAGATATAAATCTCTAACAATGGACCTTTCCATTTTTAGCTATGCCCCGCCCATCTCTAGCTAAGCTCAACCCACACCTCGCTCGTGCTGGGATCGATCGATCTCTGAACACCCTGACTATCAATTTCCAAAAAAAAACCACATAGGTAAGCTGTTGAATATTTTTTAAACTAATTTGACTGGGTGCTGTTGCTGCCTAAGTCAAATTAGTTTCAAACTATTCAACAGCTTGTTTATTAAATAGCAAAGAATTACAAATACATACAATTCATACAACGTGTTGGACTGTCTATATGGAACCCTTTGAGACGTAATGATTGTGACGTCATCATACACGCGCTGAGCTGATTATGACGTCATACGAAGTCAGACGATGGATGGATACTCTGGAAAGGTGAATTGGGGAGAAATTGCGGCCATCTTGGATAACATATTAGCCACAGACATATCTGAATTATCGCGAGACAAACATCGATATGATTTGGAAATCTTAAAGTCATCCCACGATCTTTATATTATTGCTTTACAGGAGAATGCTAAGCTTAAAGAAAATTTGCAGCGGATCCTAACAAACGGCGATATGACGGATGAAGAGAAGGCCACCAGCTTGCGCGATATGATGGCTGCCCATACCGAGCGACAGCTGGATATTGCGCGGAATCGGGAAGAGAGGCGTATCAGACAACGAAACCAAATCTTATCCAGACTCAAACTCAGGCGAAAGTCGAAGGTAAGTGTTCTGTATCTCGACAACATGTTGCCGTATGAGATACAGATGCGCCAATAAAAAGACCCATTTCCAGCTATGCCCCGCCCATTTCTAGCTAAACTCCGCCCATCTTCTACACCTGTTGTGATCAATTTATATATATATACTTTGAGCCCTGAATTCCCAGAATCCCAATTTCAAGGCAGCTATACAGGTAGGTTGCTGTTGTATCCGATTTGACTATGGGCTGTTGCTGCCTATTGGCAACCACAACCCCCAGTCGAATTAGTTTCAAAATATTCAACAGAATATTTATTAAATTGTACTTACATTAAATACCTTCACATTTTACACTTGGAGAATAGTTACTGTATCTTGACGGAGCTATAATACGTTGTAATGATTTTGACATCAGCTTATATGTGACGTAATTGCTTATGACGTCATATAATTGAGTGACGCATCGGATCCCTCTATTGGCAACCTACTTTTGTGGGCAAAGAATGGTGTTCTTTAAGATTGGTCTCAAGGCACCACCATCAATTGTACCACAAACGCTCCTTACCATGTAGCAACTGTGCTGTATATAGCGACCATCTGTCTTTAGTAACAACATTTTGATGGCCCATACACTGTCCGTTATAGGCGGGTTTGACAGGACTTAGCATGGTTCACTGGCCATCATAAGCAATCTCCATGAACATATTTCGCCAGCATCTTCCACACACATCTTTAAACATCTCCAAAACGTAAGTTCCTCCTAAATATGAGCTAATATTTTCTAAGCTATATGTTTGATTGCAGATTAGTAATACTGATAACAATGAGAATATTAGTAGTAATAATAACAATATATAATATATATGCCCTATAGCCTACTAACATAGTTATTTCATTGTAAATATTGTACATTAATGTTGCTCATATGTCAGAATGTGACCGCCGAGGTTTGTAGATAAATAAATTGAAATTGAAATTGAAATTACAATCAAGGTTCCCGCAAATCATCAGGAACAAGAAGTTAAATTGGTTACAATACTATCCAACTTATGCCTGAATAAGTAATTATGCCTTGAATGCAAAATGTATCCATTTCAAAAATTGCAAAATCCAACTTTATTCACTATTAGATTAATTCATTTCGGTTGTAAAGCACAAAACAAAGATTTTATTGAACATGCAGTCAAAAACAGAGAGCAAATCACTTGATCAGATATCTAACAGAGTTAATAATGGTGTACATCCACCATCTCACTCTGTCATGTCGCAACCCTGATCTCTCGCAGGCGAGATGAAGCGCGTGATCTGATGGTGTGGGATAGCCATCAACTCCTCTCGCAACAAATGATTTAGAGATGATATCACTTCCATTCTGAGTGCGTGTCACCATAGTGACTCTTCCTCTCACCAATGTGACGAAGACTGGCATACATGTCATCAATGAGCTGCGCATTAACCCACCGCTGTCCACGTCCGGCGTTTTTTATCGGTTATTCCCGTTCAAGACCTGTTCCATTATACTGAACTCCCAGAATCTCAATGTCCAGAAAACTATAAGCTGTTGAATATTTTGAAACTAACAGTCCAATTAGTTTTAAAATAATCAACAAAATGGTTATTAAGAACTAAAGACAGACAATTTGTACACATGACTTTTATACGCCATTCATGAATACCGCATTGGTGGCGTATTTTAATCGTGACGTCAGTCTACCTGTTGTGTATTTGATTATGACGTCATATACCCGACTGACATACTGAATTCCTCTAACACCCACACGCAATGAGACTCATCCGCTCCACGACCGAGTTCCTCATGCTAACACTCATTATTAATGGGCATTTGGTTGGTAGTGAAATTATTTTATTTTACCCAGTTTCTCTTGAAAAAAGAATCTACGTAACATTATGTCTGGGAAATTATATGTACTAGCAAAATCTGAGCTGTGTTAATCACCCAATGACTGGACATCCAGTGAAATGGCATTGGCTATCGAAAGGTTCACATCTGGGTTATAACATCAAACCTCTCCCACATACGATCACCGGACATGGACTATAGATGCAGACTGAACAAAACGTATGAAGTGTGTTCAGATAAGAGTGCCATGCTTTCTTTATGTGCAAGGAGCTTTATGTTTGCCTTCTAAATACACCAAAATGCTATCTTGAAGGATTAGTGAGATATATGCCTCTTATTTATCTAATGCCTCATATGACGTCATTTCATTTCAGACACGTCATTGTTCAGGTGATGAAAATGACGTCATCGGTGACAAGCGCGGAACTGGAGAGCAATCTGAAGATATCGGTTCCTCATTTGACGACTTAGTCACAGATTTTGGATTTTTAGAAGATACCGATGACTTCGCACAAACTATCGGAAATGTTAGTATATAATAATAATAATAATAATAATAATAATAATAATAATAATAATAATAATATATATTAATAATAATAATAATAATAATAATAATAATAATAATAATAATAATAATAATAATAATAATAATAACTATAGCTGCAAGCAGCGATGAATCAGGGGCCAAGCGGCTAACCTTATCTGAGCCAGCTCTTATAGGTGGCTTAGAACCTAAATAGCCCCATAGCTCAAATAAAGTTGGATTAATGCTGTCAATTTTATTGAATTATGTGAGACGGTTACAGTAGGAATCTAATTTATCTGCCCAGTCTACCCATCATTGAATGTTGTTTTGAAAAACAAACAATAATGTGTCAACACCGCCAGTAAAAATATTAATTGTTTTAGTTGGCCTTAACGTATAAAGGCCATATACCAACTCCTGTGATACGTTATGGGGCACAAGCTGGTAGTTTTTTATTCTACATAGAAAATAATTATTTACCTCTAATAAGAAGGAAGAAAGGCGGTGTCATATTTAACACGTAGAGCATACTATGCCTGCTAAGGTCCTATAACTATGTAAGGTATTAAACATTAGAAATATTGTAATTTTAAGTTAAAAATTAAAATGAATAAATATTGATTTTACTTGAATTACCTCCCTCGAAAAATATATGAGATGGTAGTCTAATGTGTATATCTCCGCATCTGGTTGTTAAAGAAATGATCGGACGCTTTCGAAACTGAGATATTCGGAATCAGCATCACCAAAAACCTATATAACGCCAGTTCTTGAGAAGAAGACAATTCAATTCTCCAATTGCTTTAGTAATGGCAATTTTGGCGGGAAAACTATCCGAGTTGGTCACCATACTGTTCGTCCGACAGTATTGAAAATGGCAAATTTGGAATCAGAAGACCCAAAAACCTATGTAAAACCAAAATGGCCACCAATCATGCTGAATATTGATTGATCAATGGCGGCCATGTTTTTTTACGTTTCAATTTCTCTTGAACAAACTCTAATTCCCCTCAGACCCTAATCATATCAGCCAAATTTCGGCCCGGTCCTTTCAGCGGTTCTGGAGAAGAAGTCATTTTCACGAAAACTAGGCCATTCAAGATGGCTACCCAAGTTTTCGGCTAATCAAATTCCCTTGAACAAACTTGGTTCAGCGGACGCCCTAGATGATATTTCATGAGTTTTGAATCAATCCGCCAAGCAGTTTCGGAGGAGAAGATTTTTAAAAACGTTTCCCGAAATACTACAAAATCCAAAATGGCCAGCAGTCTAATAGGCTGACCAATGTTGTTTGAACAAAATCAGATCTCTATTACCTAACGATGCGAGAAGGCATTTTAAATCTCCAATTGCTTTACTATGGGGGAATTTGGCGGGAAACGAATCCAAGATGGCAGCCAAACCGTAGACCGATCAAATTCGAAAATGCCAGATTTGGATTTCTCGACCCCAAAAACCTATATCTGTCCAATTTGGGCATCAAAATCCATTAAATAAAAAATTCCACATGGCCACAAGAAAGCTTGATGATGATTGGTCCATACGGAAATCCATGTTTTTCGAGCTATTAACTTCTCTTGAACAAACTTTATAGGGACTCACTCTCAGTTGCTTCTGGCCAGATTTCAGCTCATTCTGTTCAGTGTTTCTGGAGAAGTAGATTTTTTAAAACACGGGAAAATTTTCAGGAAATCCAAGATGGCCACCAATCGATCTAGAAAATCATATCTATTCACACGTATAAAGGTTGCCCTAATAAGGCCCTTTTGCCATGCTAAGCCTGAATTTCACCGGCATTTTTGTCTTCGCACTATTCGTGGACAAATAAACGGCGGAATAAAAAAATAAATAAAAAATAAAATAAATAAAAAACAGAACGAAAACAATAGGTGGCCAGCCATTGCTGGCTTGGCCCCCTAATAATAATCTCATTTATGCCCCTTTTCATGCGAGCAAGATGTTACCAATGGACCTTTCCATTTTTATCATGCCCCGCCCATCTCTAGCTAAGCTCCACCCACGCTTTGCCCGTTTTGGGATCGATCAAACCCTCAACACCCTAAATCTCAATTTCCAGAAAACTATACAGGTAAGCTATTGAATATTTTGAAAGTAATTTGATTGGGTGCTGTTGTTGCCTATGGAATTAATTTCAAAATATTCAAAAGAATGTTTAGTAAATAGTAAAAACATATAATTGGTACAACCGACGGACTTTTAAAGGTCCATGACGGACTTAGCTACGCCATTCAACGCGTATTTGCTTGTGACGTCAACCTACATGTTACGCAATTGACGTCATATACTTGAGTGACATATTGGTTCATGAATTATGTCATATCAGTGCCAGTGAAGACGTTTATTCATATGTGTTTTTCTACTGCTTCAGGATCTCGGTCAACTCAATGACCAATTCTTAGAGGAGTTCATACGGTCTGGTAGCAGTCTATCAATGGGCGATTTAGACCAAAAACTCAACAGCATGATGGAAGATGATCAAAGCTTTATTAAACTAAAAGAAACAGAACGTCAAGTCAACATCCAAACAGTTGCTGACAGACTAGGAATTCAAAAATCTGCCGGTAAAAATACTGATAATGATGGCGACGGTGGTGCTGGCGGAAATGGTGATGTGAACGGCAATGGTGGACAGGTCAGTGTCATTCAGGTTACGGTAATAAACTGGTTACTTGATTAATTGTTTTCATAATTCAATAATTAACGAGTTGATTGATTAATATGAGCAGCTGCTTATTATTTTAAAACTGAATAATTTCCTCGTCGTCATGGGTAGTACCAGTAGCAGCAGCAGCAGCAGCAGCAGCAGCAGCAGCAGCAGCAGCAGCAGCAGTAGCAGTAGCAGCAATAGCAGCAATAGCAGCAGCAGTAGCAGTAGCAGTAGCAGTAGCAGCAGCAGCAGCAGCAGCAGGAGTAGCAGTAGCAATGGCAGCAGTAGCAGCAGCAGCAGCAGCAGCAGCAGCAGCAGCAGCAGTAGCAGCAGCAGTAGCAGTAGCAGCCGTAGCAGCAGCAGCAGTAGTAGCAGCAGCAGCAGCAGTTGTAGCAGCAGCAGTAGCAGCAGCAGTAGCAATGGCAGCAGCAGTAGATTTGCAGTCTGAAGCTTCGTGCTTAGCGGGTCATTAATAGATTAATTACATGTATGGATCATTAATTGTTTAATTACGGGTACGAATCAGTCATATTTTATAAGCAAAGTTACTTAGTCATTATTGGTTCATGAATTTGCTAAAAATAACTTATATAAAAAGAAATTATTGCAATGTTTTATTTAGGATTCTGATGAAGATTCACACGCAGAAGAATCCCGTATGAAAGACGAAATTCAAAAGGTGAGTGAGTGAGTGGAGCGAGCGGGCGGGCGAGCGGGCGGGCGGGCGGGCGGGCGGGCGAGCGGGCGGGCGGGCGAGCGGGCGGGCGGGCGGGCGAGAGTGGGCGAGCGAGTGGGCGGGCGGGCGAGCGGATGGATTGTTGGCTGGTGGGTGGGTCGGTCGGTCGTGGGTCGGTCAGTTGGGCAGTTGATGTGTGAGTCAGTGGGTAGGTCGGTCAGGTTTGTCAGTCAGTCAGTCTGTCGGTCGGTCGGTTGGTTGGTTGGTCAGTCAGTCGATTACTAATTGTGTAATCAAGTTGCACAGTTTTGTTTACCCGTTTCAATGTTCTTGTGTTTTCTCTACCTGTGTCAATGTTCCTGAGTTTTCTCTACATGTTGCAATGTTTCTGCGTTTTCTCTACCTGTTTCAATGTCCCTGAGTTTTCTCTACCTGTTTCAATATTTCCCGTGCTTTGCCTAACAGTTTCAATGGTCATTGATTGAAAGTATCGGTTTCTTGATAGTACTATTCTTTTGTTCTTATGCAGGCAAAAAAAGAAACGAAATTGAAGCTTCATAAGCTACTCACCAGCGGCTCAGCTGTTGATGAAGACCAGGTGAAGGGAATAATGCAGACACATCTACAGCAGCAGAGCGCCTTCCTGAAAGGCATTGACAGTGCTCGCTATAAGCAACAGCTCGCAATCGCTGAGAGGCGGGAAAAGAAACTACAAGAGAAACAGGTGAGCGCACTCATATACACATACATGTGCACGATTAATAGGTACATGTAAAGCCTGTGTCCCATAAAATCCGTAACCAGCCATAGGCGATTGTCCCAGATCGCTTTGTCCCAGATCGCTTACGACAAGTCACAGATTTTATGGGAATCTAATTTCTAGATTGACACATATTGTCGCAAATAGTCGCAGATAATCTGCTAGTGAAATTTGAGCGTGGTTTGCAATAATATGTGGTAATCTCCAATGGGAACGCTGCCGCCGATAGTCTGCGATTGTCTGTAATGGAATGCTATCCTAGAATGCAATAAGCTTGCACATAGCCTAATTAGAATCAGAAACCCCAGACATATGATGACTACCATATGGCGGTCTTGCGGCGTTTAGTAACTGAAATAATTTGCACGTGACTAGTGAAACGTATATGCATCATCTTCCGGCAATTAATACGCGTGCGTGAAGCTGAAAGCGAGGCGGTCGGAGCGACCGTACGTAGCGGTCGTAAGCCATGTACACACAAGATTTCATTAATGATTTGGTAAGGTTTTATTCAGATCTCATTATAATAGCTTACGGCCCCACAACAAAATCCTGACATCTTAAAACTTTCCAGATTTGGCCATGGCCATTCCCATTTGCTTACACCTTTCAAAATCTGACCGTGACTGTAAGGTAGAAGCATATATACAATACAGACAGACTTTTCCCCAAGAATTTCGCTTACTGAGTCGGGACGTGACCAAGTTCAAGTTCAAGTTCATAGGCAGATGATTAGATTTGACAATATATTACATGACGGTAGATTTTATATACATAATTATATTCATTATAAATTTATCATGAAAATGCAATTCGTACACTCGAAAGTAGCACAAGGAGAAAGGTCGAAATATTCGGTGGCTATTAGAAATGGCACGAAGAGAAGGTAACGTGAGTATTTTTCAGCCAAATTAGTTTCAAAATATTCGAAAGTCATTAAATTGCTGATTTATAAATGACATACAGTTCGTACAATTGAAAGTCATAAAGAGAAACTGAATTGAACATATTCACAAGACAAATTAGTTTCAGAGTACCCAACGGTTATTAAATTGATTTATCAATAATATACAATTCGTACACACGAAGGTGAATAGATAGATAATTGAGCATTTTCTCCAGTTAATCGTCATCAGTATTTTGCCTGGGCTCGCCTTGAAAAGGTAAAAAAACCATACATATCTTTTCATTCTACCGAAAAATCGTAATATGTAACCTCGAAATGTTGAATTACAACTTTTTATATTGAACATGATTGTGGGGGTCTCTCGATTCATCTGCCCCTCAAGGATTTGATTTCTCTCCGTACAATGGCTGCCAGTACAGCTTTCACATGCTGTTCAGTTATGATCACGTTTTGTTTATCAGCGAGATGAAGAAGACGGAAATGCCGATAATGCGGGTCAAAATGGCGAGACACAAATTGAACCGGGAGTGGATCGCACGGACGAAGTAGATGTCACATCCAATGTCACAAAAGATAAGGTAGGCTCGTACATGAGGTTGGCGATACAACTTGTACATGCGGGCGTGCATGATTGCCGCCGACAATCTGTGACAGGTAGCCTTCCCGCGTGCACGTGTGTGTGCCTGCCTGTCTACGTGTCCACTGGCGAGCATACGTGCATGCGTACGCGCCATTTGGCGCTTTTTCGGATTCACTATTGTTCATACATTTAGCAAAAAAAGAAAGACTGGCTCTGAACGTGTAAAGCATTCTAAGAAGTTTTCCCTAAGAATGGCGATCTTGGATGAAGAACATTTATTTGCGAAAGCTTGTCAAAATTAATCAAGTGTATTACTCTTGAGTCTTGAGTTTTTTGGTAAGAGGTGGGTGAGTTGTTTGAGCAGTGCACGCTCGCGTTTATATATATTGATATTTGGGTATATTATGGTCGGTTACTTTTGTGAAGTTAATGCAGCACTGGTGTCCGTTAATATCCCGCTGTATCAGTATATTGGAAGCCTTCCCCGAACATCGATAGTGATTGTGACAAGACCTCGCGATCTGTTACCTTCGTAATTATATCGCAATAAATTCCCTAATTTGGGCGTATATTTTTTTTTCTTTTTTAAGGATGTCTTAAAACTGGATAAATCATTCGCTGGTAAAGTGCTGGATCTGAAGACGGCTGGAGATTTATCTAAAGGTGTGTTGGAAAGTTTGTTGAATGAACATACTCAACAAGTCTCTAATTTAAATGATGCTCGGATTATTGAACGCGAAAGGCAGAAAAAGAAATTTCAAGACCGGCTAAAAGAACGAACCAATCAGAAAGAGGTAGAAGTGGAGACAACTCGTCTCGAGGAGCAACAGAGGGATAGGAGAAAACTGCTCGTAAGTCAATCTAAAATGGAGGCTAACGTAATGACGAGCTATATTTTCACGTCATCACAACGACTAGATTGTTACACTGACTCCACTTCGGTGGCCAGAGGGGTTGGGATCCAGCCTCTCTCTGTAGTGGACTGTAAATGCATCAATATGAATCATGTTGATTTCAATATCATCTTAACCCCTGTATCACTAGCTCGACGTAGACATTAAAATCGTCTCAATCCATCCAGTTATTAATGTGATATAAGCATTTATGCAATGTCAGAAAATTCGTGTCCTCATTTTTTGTGCGACCGATTTGAATTTTATGACTATTAGCGACTATTTTTCTGATAACTAATCTTCATACAGAAGACTATGATCTTTTTATCATCTCATTTTAGGTGAAATAACATTGTCGCGTATGAAAAGAGTAGTTCTAGTGCTCTTTCACAACTTTATACCCTTTATCAATATATCTTTGTGAAAATTACTACGCCAGTGGATGGCCACTCATTATGCACGAGGCTCTTTTCTCGATCTCGTATCGAAGGAAATCTCGCGAGACACTCGTCAGTGTGATTAGTAAGGGAAATGATAGAGTGGGTGTTCTAATTGGGGGTTCAATTTTAATCTATGTCCCGCCCATTTCTAGCTACGCTCCACCCACTTTTTTACTCGTGAATCTTTGTATCCTGAATTCCCAGTATCTAAATTTCAAGGTAACTATGCAGGTAAGCTGTTGAACATTTTGAAACTAATTTGACGGAGGGCTGTTGCTGCCATATGAAGTAACAGCTCAGTCAAATTATTTCCAAAATATTCAACAGAATGTTTATTAAATAGTTAATTCATCAACGATATACAAGTCGTGGGGTACTTTTCAATTTCCATGACGCTTGTGACGACAGCTAACTGCTGACGTATTTGATTATAACGTCAGATACTTGACTGACAGATCGGATGACTCCATTATCGGATATATCAAGTTATCAACATCTGCCAGAGATCCCTTCATCATTTAACCCTTTCATGACGAAACCGGCAAAAAAATTGCTTATTGAATGTCCATTTGCAGGCCAAGAGAAGACTATTTTTTAAATTATACCACTGGAATGACTGGCTCGATAACCGAGCCAGTAATTCCAGTGGTACATTTTCAAAAAATACTCTTCGTTTGGCCTCCAAATAGATATTCAATAAGCAATTTTTTAATCAAATTTAGACATCAAAGGGTTAAGACCAATTATAGAGTGTTAACGCCCTCAGTCACAGCTATGCTTAGTCAATCTCATGTCTGGCTTATAGAAGATAATATCTTTTATCAACACGAACGTTAAATGTAGACGACAAAATATAGTGAAAGAATGGAACTGGTTTAATTTCTTGCAGCCAGGTCTGAGAATCGTGTCGCAGGCATAGGATGACGTCAAAATCTATTACAGCATGAATAATTCGATTTAGTCCGTCTTAAACGCTTAATAGTCCAACACATTGTACGAATTGTATGTCCTTAGTATTTAATACACATTTTGTCAAATATTTTGAAACTAATTTGCCTGAGCGCTGTTTCTGCCATAGCAGCAACAGCACCCGGTCTAATTAATTTCAAAATATTCAACCGCTAACCTGTATAGATTTCTGGAAATTACGATTCAGAGAGTACAGGGATCAATTTATCCCAACACGGGCAAATCGTGGGTGGAGCTTAGCTAGAGATGGACGGGGCATAGCTAAAACTGGATTCCTCCATTCGATTGCAGCACACGTGGATGGGCGGGACATGTGACATAGCTAGAAATGAACACCTCTGTTAACAGCCGAACGACTATTTAATTATCCATTTAAATGTTTTAGGCTGTGGAAGCAAAAGCGGAACTGGCGAGAAGTATCGAGAATCTATTTTCACTGAACGGTGACGCTCAAGTGAGAATTCAGTCTGCTAGAAGACTAGACGCTATGCGGGCTAAGGAAGATCTTGACAGAAAGAGAGAGGAACGATTAAAACGGAAACCTTCACAGGTAAGCCACATCATTATTATTATTATTATTATTATTATTATTATTATTATTATTATTATTATTATTATTATTATTATTATTATTATTATTATTATGGAAATCAGTGTGTACCTTATGAATCTGGTGCAAAAGCACCAGAGACAAAACCCGCAACCATATAGGTGGTGCCTGGGAAAGCCCCAGACTAGCGACCAAAAAAGGGTGTCTAAACAGTTACACACCTAATGGCTGACCACATGACCTGTCCCTTTATTGCATCATACACCTTTAAAACCATTATCCTAAAAGCTACATCATTGCTTATATAGGCGCAGTAGGGTACATTTGTCAGCACCAGCACGGCCTGGCCTAGCGAAGTTAGGCGCTAAACAAGTTGTCCCAGTCAATCTACACTCAAATTACCCTAACCTAGGACAAATTGCAAAATGGGTTTCTGGATTTTATGTGTTTCTGTACGTCATTAGGTACAACATATCCGCCAAAATCTTACCTCTAGAAAGGGGTTAATTAGTCTAAAATATCGCCGTCAGAATGACGTTTGAGGCTCAATTTCTCCTTTATTGCTGGTTTTAGACGCGTATAATGTATTACAAAAATAGATAGGAAAGCGGTACTAAAGAGGTGATAGCTTATGTTTGAAACATTCTGTCACGTCGCCGTGCCAGTGTGCTAGTTATTAGGACAAATGATGGCATCATCGTGATGTCACAAAGACTTATGACGACGTCATCGTGGCGCCAATAGGCCGATAGCAGCCAAAATGTTTAAACATTGATGTGTACTAATAGACACCAAATTTATAGATGCATTTGTTCCCGGGCAATTCTTAAAACGACACAGATAAGTAAAGCAAAACGGAAG
The DNA here is from genome assembly GCA_034401795.1 of Chaetoderma sp. LZ-2023a. Classification (NCBI taxonomy): domain Eukaryota; kingdom Metazoa; phylum Mollusca; class Caudofoveata; order Chaetodermatida; family Chaetodermatidae; genus Chaetoderma; species Chaetoderma sp. LZ-2023a. The sequence goes on from CM067371.1 coordinate 116,556,223, forward strand.
CTAACTAGATCCCAGTCGAACTTGAAATAGTTAACTAGGGTCAAGTTCGACTCCTAGCCATAGTTAGCTGTAGCTAACTAGATTCCCAGTCGAACTTCAAATAGTTAACTAGCTAGTCAACTATAGTCGACCGAGCACTCCAGCTCGGTTCAGATGGTTAGTGCGATATTTGTATAAAATTCAAAATGGCGGACACCGATCGTTTGCCACGAATAAAAGCATATAAAAGTGTAAAAATAGCAAAATTCCGATTCAAGCACAACTGCTTTCTATGTGGAACACTGATTGAGACTACAAGTAATGGTGATGAAGATAATGTCTTCCATGTTAGCACTTGCAATTTCCATAGATCGATTGTTAACGTGTATGATGACAGTTGGGCAAAGGCTGTTCGAGGACAAGTAATATTTGGCAGAGATCTTGCTGTTGTAGACGTCACGTAGCATCATGTGTGCAATGTAAACTTTCGTACTGGCAAACAAATTCCACCGCGATATCAAAGAACTTAAATAGATGATGCTAGAGTCGTGTAGATGCACCAAGGGAAGAAGCCATTTTGAAGATAATTAATGATCTTAGAAAAAATGATGGTGAGCAGGCAACCGTAGTTGATCTTGTTGGGAAGATATCTAAGATCGCCTTTGAGCCGTACAATGCTAAGTATTTGCTTCAAAAGCTTGCGGACCATCTAGCCGACGATATAGTAATAATAAATATAAATGGTCGGCCTGGTAGTGTTACGTTTTGCACCACTATTGCGAAGATATTACAGACATTTGATGATACGACAAGACTTGATGACGAGGAGTTAAGAAAGTGGCATATTATTAGGATGCAGCAAAATTAATAAAGAAAAATAGCATCAAATGTATGCAAATATTGAAGCAGTTCTACGCAGAAAAAATATTGCCTATCTGCCAGCCACACTTCACATCTTTGTAGATCTTTTCAGTGGGAAATCAAAAGGTCCCAAAGTTGTTTCTATCAGTCTATGTATGAAACAGACGACATGACATAGAGTAGTCATCGCAGCACTTTCTTTAGCCCTTGTCGTACAAATGCATCACCAGTTTGGTTCAATGTTCTTGGTTATCGAGTCATGGGTTTGTGTTTCATATTCAAAAGTGATAAACATCTCCAAACGTACGGGGTGTATTCCAGGAAGTGACATTCTTTTGGTCAGTGTTTTGCAGAAAATGTTTACCATAATTTGTGGACATTAGATGGGAATGGTACTTTCCATGGTATTGATATGATTGCAGTTGTTACCCCAGGGTTAAGACGACAACGTGTAGTATCAAGGATAGCTTTAAACAGTAATAGCATACACGCTACAAAAAATGCGATTCAATACTACAAATCAATTAAGAAAAAAAAATAACGTTACGTTATGAGTGACTGCCAGATTTCGATATGATAATAGCTGTAAACACTTGATCATAATCTGGAAGATATATTGGCCACTTCGGGCAAAGCCACCAGAATAATCTGGGACCACGCAAGCTGTTTGCAAAGGAGCGCATCCAAAGAACGTATCTATATACTCTCTCCCTGTGATAGATGTAAACCCTACGGACATGAGTTGCATGTATTCAGCATCGCATTTCATTGTTGTCAAAACAAACGTCCATGTACACTCCCCATTGTCACTTTCGATCAGCCACTTTGGTGGAAATCAAAGACAAACATTGTTCATAAAAGTGAAAAGATTGAATTAAAGGCAATCGTTCTAAAACTGGGAGGATTCCATACAGCAATGATCTACCTGGAGTGAATCAATCACCTCGTGTATTCTTCAGGTTTAGCAGAGATCCTTGAGCCGGTGTATGCTGAAAATGATGTAATGCACATGCTAAAAAGGTTTATGTGAGAGCTGTACGCGGTTAATTCCTTGTTGGGGCGGCCCTAAACGCCATGTTTCTTTCCAGGGCATATTGTGGAGGAGGAGGACGGGGCACAGGTGCTGTGGCACCAAAAGAAATTGAAGCAACCCTTCACTATTTCGACAATATTTTGAGTGAGGACTCTGTTGTCGAGACTGTCTTTTCGGACGGTATTTTGACAGGAAAGATAAACGGTTACAAACAGCGAAGTAAAAGATAAATATGAAGTTTTCTGACTGGAAGCGTGTGGATCCAATACATGCGAGTGGTAGATCCGCTCACGAGAGCACAGAGGACAGGTAACTTTAAGTCGTACTTGTAATTAATAACTGACAGAGATGCTACCATTCTTTACTGCTGCTGCTGCTGCTGCTGCTGCTGCTGCTGCTGCTGCTGCTGCTGCTGCTGCTGCTGCTGCTTACTATATACATTACACAGAGTCTGCAATTACAACTCCAAGATATGGAGATACTGGAAATTATGAGGCCTCTCAGTTTATGTGAGAACTTTTTGTGGTAAAATGATAAGTGATCATTTTGGGCGGGTCTTTCAGATGACTTAGCGATTGAACAATCCCTGATGAGGACACTAAAGACCACTGGAGGCTTGACTCGCGGTCGGAGAATGGAAGCGTCACAGAGAACTCGGTGGCCTTAATCATTTGCTGCTGGTGCAGAAATAAATGAAGCCATGCAGGAACTAACAGATGCAAAGTATAGCAGGAATGAGCAGCATAAAGACATGAGAGAAGCTAGAAAAGCAAGAGTTCACAAGGACACTCTGATAATTTTCACGTCTATTGCCAATTTCTGCAAAGTGATGAACTGCACAACATTTCTACAGGCATCACAGCACATGCTTGTTGTAATCAGCAAAAGGCAGAAGAGGTTGGCAATATCATACTTAGGAAAATGAAAAGAAATAAAGCCTTTCAATTTTCATTCAAGAGAAAAGATCAAATTGAGCTTATGGAACAAAATATAGTGTCTGTTGACGGTGAGAAGATCGCCGCTGACCCTCAGCTCATCGTCCTACGCCTATTGATCATGGCCAATAACAGCGACTCTAATCTTTGTGAAGTATTGAAACATGAGCTCTCTATACATTCATCGTCTCTGATTGACAAACATGGTCTTCTACAAATAGCCAAAAACCTCAGCTTTCAGAATCATTGACGTCAGCTACCGTATCGCCAACGGGTCAGACTGTAAGCTCGAAAACACCACCAGAATGCAATGTTTTTGATGAGGTGGGAGTGGGGGTCATTGGTGCACAGTTTTCAATGGAAGAAAGGAACCACATTTAGTGACATTGCTAAGATGTTTGTGGATTATGCTACGAATTTTGTCAATCCAACCATTGTCTTTAATGGATCCTCCAAAGACACAACTCATCTAAGAAGGTCAAAGGGAGCAGTAGCACCAAAGGTGTCATTCTCCGGCAACATGGTGAATATTTGGCAAATGTGCTCAATAAACTAAACTTTATTGATTTCCTGTGCGGGAAACTGCAAGCAAGTAACGTTAGAACTTTGATTGCTGATGATGATGCAGATCTTCTGATAACATTGACAGGAGTTGACTCTGCAAAATTGGTCACAACATATGTTATAGGTGAAGATACAGATATCTTAGTGTTGCTCTGCGACCATGCAGAAGCTGGTCGCCACAAGTTAATCTACAGATCTGGTAAGCCAAATAAACATGGACAAATACGGCATCTGAGACATAAACCTTCGTTAATCATCTTGTTCACTGTCTGCCTTTCATTCATGCTCTATGTGGCTCTGATACGACGTCAAGATTATTGGGCATAGGAAAAGGCGCTTCATAATGATGCATCCTCCATGCAACATGCTGAAGACTTTTGCAAAGCTTCTACCAAGGAGGACTTTCAGCTTGGTGAAGAGAATTCAGTGGCGGTGTTTGTATGGACGTAATAAGCATGAAACACTGGATACACTGAACCTTCGTAAGTTCCGCTAAAGAGTGGTAACAAATCTTGAATGTGTACAAATTCTGAGTGTGCCACCAACGCCAGATGCTGCCCAGTATCATAGTTTTCGTGTTTTCTACCAGATCAAGGTGTGGCTGGGGGAGGGTGGCAGCTTGAAGCCGGATGTGGGTGAGGGGGGGGGGGAGGTTCCGGGCAGTATCAGCAGGCCATGTTAGTTCGAAGAATTATGGATTGTTCGGCAACCCCAGATCATGTTCTCAAAGGTCCTAGAAGCGTGTGCTGAGGGTGCTGTGCGACAAGCAGGTGGGTTCTAGGAGGCACAATCTTAATGTTCAAATGCCTGTACTGAATGTAGAGGGGGTTAGCTGCATCAACGTTCCGAGATTATTCAAGCAGATCTTGATTAACTGGATGGCTTTGACGCTACCTTTGTATAAATACTGCTAGGCAGATGACAGAAATTTGTTTCAATGATTGAAATATCAGCTTCTAACAAGCCATTAGGCCTACGTCATGATGACGTCATCCATGTGCCATGATATATGAATAGACGCCATTCTATGTAAGACAGAAGCAAACTCCCCACTTCAGAATTCTCGTTCCTATGGAGGCACAGACATAAATTCTGACCATAAGCCAGTCATGGCACGCCTTCAGATAAACGATTTCTACCTAATATATAAGCGCCATACCAGGCAAGAGGGTAGAGTCACCTACAACCTACCCAAGTTCATCAGCGACACTGACACTCAAATGTCATACAAAAAGGCCTCCTGGGAGCAGATAGCTAACATTGACGTCAGCTCCGATCCATACGAAGCCCTAAACAAAATACTGAAATCTATGGAATCATCAGCTGCCAGCACCATAGGTGTTATTAAAAACAATCAAACTAGGTGTATTGACGACGCTCTAGTAGTAAACGTGTCAGCAGAGCAGAAAGCATTACGGCTGTGCGTCTATGTGGCCAAAGTGAAGACCGCACCAAGCTATGCGGGGAGCGCAATAACATTCTGCCCCCACCCCCTTTGGCGAATGCTTAAAAGATCTTGCTATTCAACAAGCACACTCCCTAGCAGATGAAATCACTGCCATGGATGACGGTCACAAAATGTTTCGGGCAGCCCGAGCCCTGAGAGTTACTGACTACACAACACCACTCACTGTACACAACTCTGAAGGACACTTTATCGGGACTGACCAGGGAAAAGCCGAGGCGATTCGAGAATGGTTCAAGGAACAGTTCACTGACAACGATGATGAGCCCACGCACGCGTTCTCAGGAGACCTCAGGCCATTACTAACACCAGTTAAAACAGCAGAAGTTGAGAAGACACTTAAGGCCCTTAAAATGGACGTGCATCTGGAGCTGATGGCATGAGCAATGAGCTATTCAAATATGCAACTGACATTATCTCAGAACCGATCACGCCCCTAATCAGTTCAGCTTTTATGCACCACCTTTCCATCCACGATGTAGGCATCCTTATCGCACTACCCAAGCCCAAGAAGCCACTCCCCCCCCCCGCAAATCTGCGGCCCAGTGTGCTCCTCAACAGCATATGGAAAATCATATCCAATGTTACTCCATGCCGCATCTGAGACAGGATCAATGACTTTAGCGAATCATGTCAAAGTGGCTTCAAACGTGGGCGCTGCTGTGCAGACATTGTATTGGCTCAGTGCATGCTTGTGTCGGTAGTCATGTCCAAACAATGGTATTTCCACAAAGTGGTCATTGACATGTCACGAGCGTTCGACACAATTAAATGCTCAAAGATCCTAGACGTACTACGCCAGGCCAGTTGCAATGAATATGAGCAGATATCAAGCTGAGAGGACGAGTCAAGTCAGTGAAGTCTGTAAAGTTTGAGTCATCAATCGGCTCCCCACAGGGAGATGGTCTACCTCTGGTGCGTTTCACCTGCTACCTTGCTGCTGCATTGGAATCCATGCGGGAAAGTTCCACAAGACCAAAAAAAACAGTGTCAATACTGGGTATGCCACTAGAGATGGAATATGCCGACGATGTGGACTTCATAGACGAGGAAAAGAAATCCCTTGACGAACTTCTCTCAATAGCTGCAAGTAAACTAAAAATTTAGAATCTCTTTATGAATGAATCCAAAATAGAGTTCACCCACATAATACCTATCTACAAAGCATAAACTAAAGAAAATGACAATCCAGTAAAAGTAAAATCCTGGGCTCACTGTTTTGCAGTACTGCTGACATTGCTGCATGCTGCATCATTGGGAACATAGCTTTCCAGTCCTGCTGGAAGCTATGGATTCGTAGCTCAAAGATTCCCTTGATAAAAAGGCTACGTTTATACAATACAACATGTGTATCCTTGATGCTGTATAACTGTAACAGCTGGGTAGCTCCAAAGGCAGCTCTAGACAAACTCGATACCTGTCACCGCAAACACCTACGTACCATCACTGGGCACCGATGGTCAGACAGCATAGTTTCCAATGATGCACTGTAGAAGATGTATAATACGTCGCCGCTGTCTGTAAAAGTCGCCCAGCAAAGATTGTCCATGTTTGGCCATGTGCTAAGGATGCCAGAAGAGACACCAGCACAGACAGCCTTGGAATTCGCCCTACTCGGATCCAGCCAATATAAAGCCAGGAGAGGAGGTCGTTGCATAAAACTGCTAAGCGTGCTACGAGGTGGCCTCAAGAAAGCAGGACTCGGCACACTCAACTCAAGAATGGACCTGAGGAAGCTAATAATTTCGGCTGAGGACAAGACACAGTGGGCGAAAGCGAAGAAGGACTGATTTCAGCTGTAGGCTGTTTCTATTACTACAGCCGCAGAATACAGTAATCATACATATGCCCTGGTGGCTTAGTATACGGGTAGGGCCGTCACAGAATATTTTTAACATAGTATATCAACTCTCGTTTCCATCTCATATCTATTTGTAATGTTTCATATAACATACAACATACAATAAAGGAGATATTGAGCCTCGAAGTTCATTTCGGTGGCCGTTTTTAATTTATGCTCTCCGGAAGTCTTGTTATTGATAAAATGATGCAAAATGTACTAGTAATCATGAAATATGACACTAAATTTCACTGAATCACTCAGAAAATTTTATCGGTCCGTCAAACATAATTATAATTCTGAAATTATATTATCTTGCATTAATCACTCTTTTGTTACAAATTGGGTAGAAGTAGTCCGAGCAGTGAAATCTCACAGTGCTAAACAAATATAATGCAAAGTGCTATGACAATGGTAGGAATCGGCTTGAAAATACAAAATAATAGCTTTTGAGATAATGGATGAATCCAGTTTTAGCCATGCCACCACCCATCTCTAGCTAAGCTCCACCCACACCACGTCCATGTTGGAATCGATCGATCCCTGAACTCCCTGATTATCAATTTCCAGAAAACTATACAGGGAAACGGTTGAATATTTTGTAACTAATTTGACTTGGTACCGGTGCTGCCAATACCAGCAACAGTGCCCAGTCAAATTAGTTTAAAATGATTCAACAGCATGTTTATTAAATAGTAAAGACATACTATTCGTACAACAATGCTTAATCCGTCATTAATTAAGCGTCCGTAGCGAACTTAGCTACGCCATTCATGACGTAATTGATTATGACGTCATCCTTTACGTCCAATGTAAAAATAGAGGCGTGGGTTCTTCGAAAATACACCGATCTCGTATCGAACGGGACCTTGCGAGATACGAATGCCTACACGTCACGTAGTTGATTATGACGTCATATGATTGATGGTTAAACTGGAATCCTCCATTAGAATCTCAAATGAGTTGTCATTTCGTACGAAATTCATCATACTTGTTTAGTAAGATCTTATTTGGATCTCGCTAAAGCCTAAATTTCGTTCCAAGTGAGATCTTACCACCAGTAAACTCGTCTTATAAACCCACTCCAAAATGGCATCTCGTTTGCACAACATCCTCTATGTACTGTGTGGGCATTTCTTGTTCTACGATACTGATGAGATGACTAATATGGTTACATGTATGTCATTTTGCCTTGTAGTTTATGCAATCTCAATCTAACCGTCAAAGTGAAGCTCCGCTTATTGTTCTGAGTCCAGACGAGGTAGCGGAGACAGAGATAAATATTAATGGTTCTGAGGTCAGTATCACTGATCAATCATCAGGATGATAGCGTGTGCTGAGTTACATCATGTATCACGCTCAAGCACGCATTCTAATTACAACTGAGTACAATCCGGACGAAGAGCTGACGTTCCAGACAAAGAGCTGAAGTTCCGAACACACAGCCGAAGTTCGCGGCGACTGAATAGGTGCTGTGACAATACAGTTAAACCAGCAGGCCTTACAAATCAAAACATACAAGCTGTGATAGTTTAACTATTAACGTGTTATTGCACGTGTGCTTTCATTCAGATAGATATGTTCGTGGTTGTAGTTCATTTTAATGATCTCATCTGCCAGATGCAATGTCTTAATTACACAATCGCTGGCACAGTAATTTGCAATATGTAGGTCTATGTATGACATAAGTTTAGGTTTCGTCATGGAGATCTCGATGAGGTGATGACACCACATTAAAATTCCATGTGCCCTTTTATCATTAGCACTAACCCGTTTTAGCACATGGAATTCACAAGACTAAGATCAGCAGCCATATGCTCTTATTTCAGTTACACCGTTTACCTTCACCCAATCTCAGGCATATGCTCTTATTTCACTTACACCGTTTACCTTCACCCAATCTCAGCCATATGCTCTTATTGCAGTTACACCGTTTACCTTCACCCAATCTCAGCCATATGCTCTTATTGCAGTTACACCGTTTACCTTCACCCAATCTCAGCCATATGCTCTTATTTCACTTACACCCTTTACCTTCACCCAATCTCAGCCATATGCTCTTATTTCACTTACACCCTTTACCTTCACCCAATCTCAGCCATATGCTCTTATTTCACTTACACCCTTTACCTTCACCCAATCTCAGCCATATGCTCTTATTTCACTTACACCCTTTACCTTCACCCAATCTCAGCCATATGCTCTTATTTCACTTACACCCTTTACCTTCACCCAATCTCAGCCATATGCTCTTATTTCACTTACACCCTTTACCTTCACCCAATCTCAGCCATATGCTCTTATTTCACTTACACCCTTTACCTTCACCCAATCTCAGCCATATGCTCTTATTTCACTTACACCCTTTACCTTCACCCAATCTCAGCCATATGCTCGTATTTCACTTACACCGTTTACCTTCACCCAATCTCACTTCTTGATATATTAATCCGACATTATATGTATGATGTATGTCAATTGCTTACTCATCATATAGAAGTAACGATCTGCTTCCTCCGGCCTCCCCTTCCCCCTACCCCACCCCCACGTCTCTCTCTCTCTCTCTCTCTCTCTCTCTCTCTCTCCCCCCTCCCCTCTCCCTTTCTCTCCCCCCCCCTCTCTCTCTCTCTCTCTCTCTCTCTCTCTCTCTCTCTGTCGCTCTCCCTCCCTCCGCCCGCTCTCTCTCTCTCTCTCTCTCTCTCTCCCTCCCTCCCTCCCTCCCTCCCTCCCTCCCTCTCTCCCTCCCTCCCTCCCTCCCTCCCTCTCTCCCTCCCTCTCTCTCTCTCTCTCTCCCTCTCTCTCTCTCTCTCTCTCTCTCCTCTCTCTCCCTTCCTCACACACTCAATAATACTTGTTGCCGGCTCGATCGCCAAGATTTACTTTTTCCCTTTGCTGATGCATCATTTTCGCCAAACAATTACCAACGTGCTGTTAAGATTACTGTTAGTTTAAGTCATATATGATCATTTTAAATTCATTTGTCTTAATTTCGTTCCATCTGTGATAATAAAGATTTATTAAAGTATTTATCAATATAAAGCAATGGTTTGAGTTCTTTATTATCTTTGTGACAATGGCAGGTAAGATAGTTGTGAAAGCGGGCATGTATTTAGACGGAAGTCTACCGTCATCCATCCATATACGGGCATTGAGCGCGTGGTTTGTATGTGCATTATCATCGTATATAAAAACAAAAATTAATTCACAAATTACAAAAGTACCAGAAAAAGTACAATCTTCCAGTCCGAAAGTCAAAGAATATATATTAAGTCCATTCCAAATTTTCAGATTATTCACTGGATGGGGGGGGTGGGGGGGTTGCGTGTAACCATTATGTACTGCCACATACGAGTCGGAGGGTCTTATCGAGGTGGAGTGTACTAAGAAGGTGGAGGTATCACAGGAGAATATTCCAGCATCGGTATCTCAAGTCAGTGAATAAGAAGTGTATGTCTGAACAAATAAACGGATGGACCCACTAGGACAGTCTTCCTCAGGTGGTAATATCGGCGTGATCTAACTAGAGGATAGACATTCCAGATGGTCCACTACACCCGGGCAACAGGGACGTGCTCCACTTGATACCTAATACTAGAAGTCCTTATATGTGTACCATGATGGCCGTACCATTTCGCCTGGCTATAACAGCCATGGTATGGACCTGGTGAATTGACCGGAATCAGCAGGGGCGCCGGAAGCAAATTTGAGGGGCGGAGGCAGGTTCTACAAAAAGGGCACGCTGAATTTCATTGTCTGGAGGAAGACACGAAATGGGTGCTCCCCACACACACGCCTCTAACAGAAGGGTGTTTGGGGATATATCTATCCTACCTAATCACCACGAGAAAAAAGACTCAATTTCCTGCCTTCTGAGCTTCTTATGATTATGTATAAATGTCAGAACAATGCTAAGCGAAGAGCTTATGTATTCTTTGGTAAATTGAACCTATTCCCAATTCACAATCTGAGCGAGCGGGTGGTTTTTGTGTAAGATGCACACGTTGAGTATGCGCGCATTCGTGTATGTGTCTGCACGGTGGACCTGCGCAGTTTTCCTTAAAATTATTTAATTGGACCGTAGTTCCTAATTATATTTGTAATCAGCGGGATTCAGAGGAAAAGTGTTTTTTGTGAAAACTAGGTTATCCAAGACAAATCTACCAATCATGCTGAACATGTGAACAAGGTTTGTTCAGCTCTTGCCTTAGATGAAGACCATGAAGTTTCTTGAGTTTCATGCCAAGCCGTTTCACAGAAGGTCCTTAAATGTAATTTTTTAAATAGTGCAAAATCCAAGATGGCCACCAACAAAATCGATCAAGCAGATTTCCGGGGCCAACCATGGATCTGACCCTATGGATCATTCCCGCGCAGCACTTCTTAAGGACTCACTTAAAGAATCCGATGGACATATGCGGGATAAATAGATGAGGTAGCAACACACTTACGTCAAATTAATAACAGACTATTCAACAGCTAGTGTGTATGTAATAAGTAATTTAAATTATGATTTCGCAGCCCCTTACTTAGCCATATTGGCGTGTGGGTGTCAGAGGTACATTTTGCCCGGGCTATCTAAAGAAGGCCTTCAAATGTCTGATTTTAGTTTGCGTGTGGATGGTGGCATCATCTTTTATTGTTAGAACTCAAAGGGCTTGACATGACTAAACATGTATATCACGACCATACGAGTTGGTAGGGGGTGGGGGTGTGCTCATTGTCATAAAAATAGCACATTATTAAAAAATGTTCAAGAGGATTATATTTATTACTTAGTGATGTAGGAGATGTAGGAGATGGCTTCTAAGCGCATCTAATTTTTACATTCTTTCGATGGAGGCCCCAGACACACCCACCTACCACCCTATATTTGTGTGTGGGGGTGCGGCGGGGTGGGGGGGGGGCAAATCTTCGACACCTTCCTCAAATACACCCACCGACATTGCACTTCAGCCATGTGTATACAAATTAATTCTACCTTTGCATCTACTCCATACGTCAATTTAAAATTTGAGTTTGAGAGTTGCTGTTAATTCTAATATCCCTTAGTGTTTCCCCATTGCTGCACCCAGTCACCCATTATTGTACATACATTCTATTCTACCCACTAAGCAATGCATTAACGGGGCGTGTACCAGTATCACTTCAAACATTAAAATAGCATATGTCTATGTATCTTACCTCTACTTGCAAAGATATGAGACGTTTACAGATTTAAAAAAAAGAAAAAAGGTCAACATGTCACATGTAACTGCAACTACATAAATCGCGTTTGCATTGCTGATTTGATTCGGCCTAGAAGCACTCCCATATTATTGTATGGACTTGTGTTAATGTCAAAACAGTCAAACTATAATACGACTGCTCAGTCCGCTCTGAATATTCTAAAAATCTCGTTTAAAGTTCTAAAGTAAAGTTTACTCATTTTGCACTTGCCAACGGGTAAAGGGCACAGCTGCCCCCACTGTCCAAAGGGCAACAGGGGCCCCGTGCTTCGGGTGCCCCTGGCAATCAGAGCTAGCAACTCAATTGATAGTGTGCAAGACCATGGGCCTGCTTTTCTGTCGCTTCCTGCCTATCTCTGAAGGTTAACAGACAGGGAACATCTTTTGGAAATTTATATAGGAAAGGAACTGTTCGAGATAATCTCTCTCACCATCTGATTGGCCCAACGAAATATTGTGTTGTTGCTGATTAATAGTTCAAAACAGCTCTTTCAGACGCCATCAAATTAATGAGATGCATACGAAACAATAGTGTGTGTTAAACTAAAACCTAAATCAGATTTCATATCCTGCTTCATAACTTAATTATGTGCCTTATTATTCTAATCTGAAAACACATGATGTAATCAGAATCCACGTCGATGACAATTCAAGCGATGACGTCATACAACTAATCTAATCTAAGGAAGCATACGGTGCATCCAAATCAATGATTATAACCGGGTCACATTTGTCAAATTTGTTTTAATTCATAAAGTATGAAAACTGCTTTTATTTGTACATTTTGATTGAGCTTACATTCTCATTTGTGAACTCCTTTAAGGGTGTTATCATAATGTTAGGTTGTTAGACTGGTGTATGACCTCATATTCTAACCTCAGCGTAATGATGTAACCCTGGTGGAATGGGAGCATGAACCATTCATATGCGTGACTGTCATGATCCATTGTCTGATATCGGGGCTATTGGAAGGGAGAAAGAAGACTGGATTTATTACCAGACATGGGGAAGGCCACTCTTGTTATGAATTTTGGACAGCAAGGTAAATATTTGGAAGTGCGCGTCAACACCATGTAACCTGATAGTACAACTAAATTAAATGTTCGTGGCGAATCAGGACTTTCTGCAAAATTAGACACAAATAGGATCACCACAGCAAGATATTTTATCAGCGCTTCGCATGTTACCTTATTTGTAGTTCTAACACCCTTTCGAGATCCTTCAACAAGACGAAAGTCACAAGCTGAACATGCCACTAGAGATGCAGTATCATGTTGATTTCATAGATAAAGGAAAGGTGTTGCCTTAATGAGCTGCTGTAAAACATCACAAAACCACAAACCTCTTCGTGCATGAATCACATATGTGTTCCTGTTCAACACAAAGGAAACAAATGATGAAGGTATCTTGCTTTCGGGGCGATGAGAAGTGAAGCATGAGGAGTGAGTCACTTATCTGTAGTTAAACCAAGTGCCAGTGAAAGGGACCGGGGACAGGGAGAGGTGCAAATGTGACAAGAGACCAATTAAATGGAGACAAGTTGGCGGAGTGGAGTGGGATAGGGTATTGTAAAGGCAACTGAGAAATTGATAGGTCCCAAACTAATTTTCGATGTCGTTTTCCTAGAGCTACCAAACCATTCAAATATCCATATTTCAAGAACGCATAACAGACCTGGCAATCATTTGCTTTTAAGATGAATTTGCAAAGATTTTGATGATGTAATTGGCATGTTTGCAACAAAGAAAGCTCGCAAAATTGTATTTTACTTTTATTTTTCTGAACATGACCATTGGTGTTGTAGTTTTAAAATTTGGCAGTCGCAAATAGACATTCAGAGCACTAAAACCACAAGCTATTTAGATTCTTTACTCCATAATCCATCCATAGTACGGTGTGTAGGGAATGTAGAGCAATCAACAGTGTGAGAATTTTCACACATATTCAGGCAATTACTTTAATTCTAACGTGGATAGTAGGCACTCATCCCGGAAATTGTATTTCGCTTACTTGCAAGACAATTATACAAGCTGATGGGTATTTAATCGTAATTTACAATAAGATGTTGTTGATAACCTTGTTAGCCTAGTCAAAGTCTTCAACATAAAATTTCTTCCAGAAAAATATTTTCACAGCATATTTCTTAGATCATCAAAAGTGTGTAACGTATAATATTGTAAAAGCTGTAATTATTTAACCCTCAATTATTTCAAAGAAAACAGATGTAAGCTTTTGGATCTTTTGGAATATCTTAATGAGCTTTTGTCTTAGTTAAGGTTCAATTATTTTGAAAATAGTAAACAGGATATATTCTCCGGTCAATTTCGGTGTGGGGCTGTGGAGAGGCATAATAACATAGGGGATAGTGTAGGAGATATATAGAGGTATTTATATTGACCATACAATAAGTCTATGTTGATCTCCCAACCCACGCCCTCCCCATCCCACAACCACCATCATCCCAAGCCCACCCCACCTTGTATTGACTCACTGCACTTGCCAGGTTAAGGCTGTAGACAATGGATGTATGTATATGCTTCCAAATGTTTGGAACATGAAAACCAAAATTAGAATTTGGGCAGAAATGTAGAAATTTTGCATCTAACTGATGGCCTATATTTACCCCTGCGAATTCGGGGGAGACCATCTGAAAGGATCCAGATATAAATAATTCCTCATTGGATGGCAGGTGTCCCTAGCCTGGAATGAAATTGGTCGAGAATTTCTCTCGTGTGCTCTGATTCAACCGACATTATAAATCATTGTATAGCAGGAAACGTCGTTTTTAAGTCATTCGGGATGCTGTACAGCCGGGGTTCTAACATTCTCAGGACAGTGAAAATGCACCTATATGACACTATGCAAGTGTGACAGATGAATAGCTCCAAAGACCCTCTCGAGCCATCATGAATCTCTCTGGTCACACTGCCTCATCTCAAGCTTTGCCCTTTAAAAGCTATACAAAATGATTCCACTGCCCGTGAGCGTAGTACAACAGCAATGGTCACTGTTTATGCATGTTTGTCTATGACAAAGAATATGTACCCGATCAGAAGGCATTGACGTACTCACTGTGACAGCAAAGGCATGCACATGATGCCATGGCGACAGCTTGTTAAGTGTTTTGCGCCTAGACCTAAAGACGCAACCTAAGATCATTAATGACGAAAGGGAATTTAGAGGAGCTTAGGATGCTCACAAAGAGAGGTACACAGTGTGGAAGGTTGGACAAAATGACTGGCGGCTGAGAGAAGTTTCCACTGAGCATTCTAGCTCTAGAAAGGCTATACAAAACGATTCCACTTCCCGTGAGCATAGCACAACAGCAATGACGTTTTCAGTACTCGCTGTGACAGCAAAGCGACAGCTTGTTAAGTGTTTTGCGCCCAGACCTAAAAACGCAAGGTTGAACAAAATGGCTCGCAGCTGAAAGAAGTTTCCACTGAGCATTCTAGCTCCAGAAAATAGTCGCTCATCTGTAGTAGCAGAAGTCCATGAAACTATCTATATTATGGACCTCGGGTAGTAATAAATTGCAAATTAAGTAGTAGTAGGGTCGGAGTCAAAATGATACCACCTCCCTCAACTGGCAGCTGTTCGGCGAGCCGTGGCCCCCACCACCCTCTCAATCCCTGGAGCATAGGGTTGTTGAGACATGTGGTTGGTGTATGCCTCTAGATGGAGATGGGAGCTATGCCCCATGGGGTTGAGAGGGCGGTTGGGGCCACCACGGATCGCCGAACGGCTGCCAGTTGAGGGAGGTAGTATCATTTTGACTCCGACCCTACTACTAGTCAAAATGATACCACCGCCCTCAATTGGCAGCCGTTCGGCGATCCGTGTCCCCCACCGCCCTCTCAATCCCTGGGGCATAGGAATTTGAGACAGGTGATCGTATAATTTGATTTTGTAGGTGTTAGTCGAAACTAGTGCTGCTAATTTTCGATTATCTAAGTATTCGATTAATTGACAGTTCAATCGATCAGTTAATCGATCGTTTCCTTCATATGATTTCTTAACAATCCAGTCACTACAGGGTACACGACGGATCCACTGACGTATTCGGCTGCTGAGAGTACAGTTGTTGCAATCAGGAAAATAATAATAATAAAAATAATAATAATAATAAAATGCAATTTTTTTAGCAAAGTCGGACCATATGTTGTCAACATATCCATGATTCGTGTAGAAACATTTTTAATTCAACGCGTTTCTCATATATAGTCAACAGATTTGATAAATCTAACGTGTACTAAGAGCCCGCCTCTTAAGTAACTATCAAACTAGCCAATGATTGATTGATAAAAGTAAATAGGCGACTGATTGATAGCGCCTGTACGCCCGCCATATGGTGCTGTATATGCTCGCTGTGATGGATTGGTTGATGAACAAAGCAGGGCGGGAAAGGGGGGGGGCACTTCAATGGATTGCCGTGGAAGGACACAATGGTGAATTCAATTAAATAGAAAACACAGTTAGCACTTTTGTGATTCATATTTAATTAATTATTTATTTTATTTTATTTTAGCGTATTTAAATTAAGTATTTAAAATAATCAAATTGTAATCCATACACGTGTTATTGCCACCACAACAGATTAGCATGTCAGGACAGAACTGGAAACTGGAAATGAAAAACAAAATAAAATAAATAAATAAATAAACAAATAAATAAATAATATTAAAATAACGATAATCCATTACGAATTTTCATAATCGATAGCTGATTCAATCGATCAATGATCGATCATCTAAAATCGATTAGCAGCACTAGACGAAACATAATTGCAGTAAGTGAGGTGCCAGAGGATCAGGGCGCTATAGAGTGTTTTAGCAGTGTCAGATGTCATATATCATTTTAGTGTTTGGATGACACCTATTCCTCTTGCTACTTTTGCAGTACACGTTTCGATTTGTTTGGTCTAGGTCAAGTTTGTATCTCAATATACTCCTAGGAACTTTGCATAGGGGACCTCTTCAATTTCTTTATTGTTAATATACATTTTTGGAACCTCTTTGTTTATTAATTCTCTAGCTTTTGAAAATAACATATCGTTTGTTTTATCCACATTTAATGATAGCTTATTTAACGGAAATGAGTTAGTAATTCCTTCACATTTTCTCATTTACCTTTTTGTATAATGTAACTATGTCTTCGTCAGAGCAAAAGGCATTGGTGTCATCAGCAAATAGTATTAGTGACATGTGTTTGCATATGTTAGGCAGGTCGTTCATATACAGGAGGAAAAGCCAAGGGCCAAGGATGGACCCCTGAGGAACACCGCAAGTTAGTCTCCTTTTTTCAGAGCAATTTGCATTAAATTGCACACATTCCGTTCTGTCACTTAAGTGGCTTTGAAACCAGATGAGTGCACTTCCTCGGAATCTGTAATAGGCAAGTTTTTATTATACAATTTTATGATTGATAGTGATGAAAGCTTCTGAAAGATCCACAAAATGCCTATTATGTGCTTTTTCTTTTCAATTGAGCCAATTCTTTTTTCTGTTATTTCAATTAGTGCTAGCATCGGTGCACGTTTTTTCATGGAACATGTATTGTGATGCATAGGGATTGACTTTTTATCTAAGTAGCCGATAAGCCGATTGTCCATAAGTCATTCCACTAATTTGGAGAAAAGTGGAAGTATTGAGACAGGTCTATAGTTTATGAAGTCAGATGAATCCTTTGCTTTGTATATAGGTGTTACTCATGCAGCTTTTTATTTTGATGGAAATATGCCCTGAATGAAAGATAAGTTACAAATGTGGTTGAGGGGTATTGGTAGCTCTAGGGTGCAGTATTTGAAAATACTCCATTTTAAACCACCCAAGCCGGCACTTTAAGCAGAATTTAGTTTGTTAGGAATGTTAAAAGTTTCTTCATCGCTGACTGGGTTAGCGAAAAAAGAGGATTGATAGTCGTCTGTGAGGGAATCACTAAATTTACTAGATGATGGTGTTTTGATTTTATCTGAAAGTGGTGGACCTATATTAACAATAGTCATTGAATCATGTTGCAATTTCGAACTCATTGGTTATTATTTTGTTATTATAAAGAAATTGTGTTTGTTACGCTTTGCGGTTATTTTTATTCAAAAGTGATTTAATTATTTTCCATGTTTCTTTTATGTCATTCACGCATTGTTCAAATTTGTTGTGGTAGTAAGTCTTTTTTGCTCTTTTGATTAGTTGGTCCAACTGGTTTCTGTATTTCTTGAATTTCAGTTCCTTATCCTTTGTTTGACATTTGATAAACGTCAAATAAATTTTGTGTTTTTTATGACAGCCAGCTATCAGTCCAGTTGTTAACCATGGTTTAGTCGGGTTGTTTTTAAAAAAATTCTTTTCTTTCATGGGAAAGCTGTTTTCGAAGACGTGCGGGTAAATGTCGTGGAACTTGGTGGAGGCATTTTTGCAGCACTGTATGTCTGTAACTACATGCAAATCTACCTCAGACATGTGTTATTTTATATTTTTCAATAGTGACCTGATTTAATTCTCTGGACTTAATTTTTTCATATTTGAATGGTTTTGTGCAGGTCTGTTGTCTTTCGAGAAGAAAAAGTGGTAGGTGATCTGATGTGTCAGTGGCGAAAATTCCTGCCTCTGATTTATTAATGAAATTAATGTTATTGCTGAATATATTATCAATAATTGTGGCCGAAATATCACCTATTCTAGTTGGTTTAGTTATGGTGGGATAAAATGAATGAGCATTTAGTAAGTTTATAACGTTTTGTGTGTGAAAGCAAGTCTGTCTCATCAGGTCAATATTGTAATCACCCATGAGGTAAACGTTTTGTTTTCCTTTTGGATAGTTTCCAAAGTTTTTCCTAATAATTCAACAAAACGTTCCTTATCGCCTTTTGGCGATTTATTAAATAGTACCTATAATCCTGTTTTTTCCTTTCAGTGTTTGAATTTCGAAAATCATTGTTTGAATATGTTTTTCTATATTAGAAAGATTATCATGCTCAATAAATTGGATATATTCTTCAATTTACATACCTCCTCTGTCTGTGTTTTTGTACTTTTCGACAAATCTGTAGTTCTTTATATTAATAAGGTTAGTAGGTGAATTTGCATTTATAAATGTCTCTGTAATTCCACTAAATCCAAATTCATGTGCACTCATATCTTGGAGACACTGTAACTTGTTGTTGTTCATGTGATCTCCTCGTCCACAATCGAAATTGGCAGGAATCCCCTGTTGGTTTTACTATTGTGTAAGACCATGCTATTACTGTCTTTGCATCCTGCTGGTCATTATGCAAATCTAGTGGGGATGGCCCCATTGGATCCATTATACTCAGCATAATACCCCTTACCAGTATTATGAAGTCTATCAGTACTCAGTAATATGTATAGTTTATTGTGTTGTAGTTGTTTAAACACAGGTGGACCTGTAGCTTGTCATGCGCTGTGTAAATGTCTAGAAAAGGTGTAAATGTGTATATAGGATCTGCCATTTGTTCACGAAACTGAGTCCAGCGTCTTGATCAAGTATATCACTTCAACTGTAGCTGGTGTGGTTTTTAGTCTTATGTAGGTAGCCGTATCTTGCCTTCTAGTTCATACATGCATGCAATGCATAGGAAACAGTGACAATTAGTTTTAAAATCAAATAGGCAAAAGGTCGTACAGGCCTCATACATTGTAATGATGATGATGATGATGATGATGATGATGATGATGATGATGATGATGATGATGATGATATACCTGTAAACCTGGAATTTCAAATGCAGGAGAGTTTATAGAATATAGGCATGGTGAGTCCAAGTAATGATAAATATTTAGCTAGGCCAGTACAGGTGATATGGCAAAAAAACAGTACTTAGGTAGGTAGCATATTTGTAGTGGTGTTCAATTACTGTTGTAGGAAGCATACTGCACTTGGCAAGTTTAACCAAGGAGTAGTATAGCCGGGATTAAACGGATACCACGTCCCCGAATAACGGGGGAAATCGAGAAATTCGCCTCCCAGGCCCTTAACAATTGAGGGCCGCATTTTTTAGGTGTTTTTAGGTCCAGGTAGCGCAGGCCTCTAAAAAAACTGCCGCACCTAGGGGCCCCCCTTCACTATGCCAGCACGTAGTGCGACACCACACCCCCATAATGAAAGCACCCGGGAGGCGAATTTCCCGATTTCCCCCGTTATTCCGGGACGTTGTATCCGTTTAATCCCGGCTATACTACTTAGCACATGGTCGTAACGTCCATTTAGAGACTAGCACACTCAGCGGTATACGAGCTGATCAAGCCCGCATTACAGGGTCTGAACGTCCAGACAAGCATACTCAGCGGTATACGAGCTGATCAAGCACGCATTACATGGTCGTAACGTCCAGACAAGCATACTCAGCGGTATACGAGCTGATCAAGCACGCATTACATGGTCTTAACGTCCATTTAGAGACAAGCATACTCTCAGGGGTATACGAGCTGATCAAGCACGCATTACATGGTCTGAACGTCCATTTAGAGACAAGCATACTCAGCGGTATACGAGCTGATCAAGCACGCATTACATGGTCTTAACGTCCATTTAGAGACAGGCATACTCGCGGTATACGAGCTGATCAAGCACGCATTACATGGTCTGAACGTCCATTTAGAGACAAGCATACTCAGCGGTATACGAGCTGATCAAGCACGCATTACATGGTCTGAACGTCCATTTAGAGACAAGCATACTCAGTGGTATACGAGCTGATCAAGCACGCATTACATGGTTTGAACGTCCATTTAGAGACTAGAATACTCAGCGGTATACGAGCTGATCAAGCACGCATTACATGGTCTGAACGTCCATTTAGAGACAAGCATACTCAGCGGTATACGAGCTGATCAAGCACGCATTACATGGTCTGAACGTCCATTTAGAGACAAGCATACTCAGCGGTATACGAGCTGATCAAGCACGCATTACATGGTCTGAACGTCCATTTAGAGACAAGCATACTCAGCGGTATACGAGCTGATCAAGCACGCATTACATGGCGTCCATTTAGAGACAAGCATACTCAGTGGTATACGAGCTGATCAAGCACGAATTACATGGTCTGAACGTCCATTTAGAGACTAGAATACTCAGTGGTATAGCACGCATTACAGGGTCTGACTGTCCATTTAGAGACAAGCCTTGCTCAGCGGTATACACCATGATTACTGTTGCACAGCTTCGCGCTATGGCAAGGCAATTTGGCCTTAGAGTAGCCTCTAAGGCCAAGAAAGCCGACCTGCTCCAGCTGATCGGACAGGCCCGTGCCGAGGAATTCATTGCTCGACTGAGCCGATCAGTGAAGACGGGACGGTTTCCCGCGACCACCAGAGATGATCCTTTGAATCCCCACAAGAAAGCACAGCGGCGGCGGGAGCTTCATCAGTTGGATGAGGAGGTGACGGCTGGCTTACGAGCCAAAGCTGTAGCGACACGGATGGCAGAGCACCCACTGGAGCGCCGACCCGCCCTACGCAGGATCGCTAGGTGAATGATGAGAGGCCCGAGGGCTGAACCCTTAGCCTGGAGCATGAGGCGAGAGGGTGAGCAGATCCTCAATGAGCGTCTGGGTGAGATGGAAGGGGAGGAGAGAGGAAGACAGACAGTACGCTGGACGTTCTTCCAAGGCCTCAATGGAGACATTACGGGGAAGATCATGGGTAAGATCCAGCAGACTGCCCGGAATGCCTTCTACCTCCGGTATACCCACACCTATCGCATCAAACACATCGAGGATGGTAGGGTGATGCTCTTCCACAAGAACGCTCCAGGGAGTCCGTGGCTGAACACGATAGGAGCAGCTCAGGACTGGGTGGCGGCAAGAGAGCAAGACTGCCTCGACCCCGACAACATCGACCACCCCAACACCAAGTGGGCTTTCGTCCGATCAATCAACGTTGTGGTCAAGGCTGTCATCGACCACCAACCTTTGCTCGGGACAGGACCGCTCCCAGTCTGGCTACGACATAAGATGAGTCTGGTGGCACTTGACACCTACAAGGATAACATGTGTCTCTGGAGGTGCCTAGCTGTGTATCAGGGGGCGAGACCCGATGATAGAAGTACTGAGCCCGCGCGTGAGCTCGCGAGACAGTTCTATGACCTGGACGGGCCTGTGCCTGACGTGCCAAAAACCTCTCTGGATCAGCTGGATAAGGTAGAGTTCTTCGCGAAGATCGGGATTCGCGTGTATGAACCAACTGAAGAGGGCACCTGGCACCTGATCCGGCAAGCGGCCCACTACCACGACACTATGACCATCGGGGTGTACGATCACCACGCCTTCTATATAAAGAACGTCTCCAAGCTGGCACATACACTAGTCTGCGGGCACTGTCAGCAGGGGTTTACACAGGCATATCATCTTCAGCGTCATGCTGACCGTTGTACAGGCGGCATAACAACCGTAGAGTGCCCTGGGGAGAAGGTTGATGCACCGCAGTCTGCGCATGAGAAAGCCTTCTATCCACCCCAACCAGCCAGTTCAGCGGCTACTCGTTGGGTCACATATGAGGCGAAAACCCAAGGTATCCACATACACCATGTAGAGTGTGGGCACGGTGGCGAGCGTTGGATCGAGGGGGCTCCCGTAGATGGTTATGATCCGACTACCAACACCGTTTACCAGTTCCATGGCTGTTTCTGGCATGGATGCCCTCAGCACCAGCGAGGTGAGGCAGCCGAACAAAAATACCTCAAGACAGTCCAGAGAGAGGAGAAGCTGAGAGCAACTGGATACACGCTTGTGGTACAGTGGGAGTGCGGGATAAAACGCTGCCCAAGCATCCCTAAACGAGTTCGGACCGTCTCATACCCGTACTTCATCGTCTATGACTTCGAGGCGCTCCTAGATGGCGTCAAGACTCATCCTACGGAGACTCTCATGATTGAGAGTAACCACATACCGATCTCTGTGTCAGTCGGTTGCTCGTACGACGGCGCTGCCAGTGATCACACTCACCTCTGCAATCCTGACCCAGAAGCTCTGATCAAGGCTTTCATGGAGGAGATTACCAGGCGAGCACACAGAATCCGTACAGAAGTCCGGGCACAGTTCATCCCTTCAGACATGGACAAGCTCCAAAAACGCCAGCAGCGACTGATTACCGAGTGGTGTGGCCAAGTCCCGGTGCTGGGCTTCAACTATGGCCGTTATGACCTAAACCTGATCAAGAAGCACTTCGTGGATGAGCTGACCAACACTGGCACAGTGAATGTCGCCAAGCAAGCTAGTAAGACCATGTTCCTCATGACCCCCGAGCTTAGGTTTCTCGATGTGATTAACTACTTGGGGCCAGGAGTCTCCTACGAGGCATGGATCAAAGCCTATGGATGTACACAGCAGAAGAGCTGGCTCCCGTATGAATGGTTCGACACCCCGTGAAGCTTAATTACCCCGGAGTCCCCGACTACCCAGCGTGGTGGTCCAAGCTCAAAGGTGGCTACCTCCTGGGTCTGTCAGAGTGGAAACAGTGCAAACAGACATTCAGAGACCAAGGCATGCAGACGTTCGCCGACTGGTTGCGATACTACAACAACCTGGATGTCAGTCCATTCATCGAAGCCCTCGAGCGGATGCGGAAGTTCTACACAGAACGAGAAATAGACATCCTCAAGGATGCTGTGTCTCTCCCAGGAGTGTCTCTGCAGTACCTCCTACGCGGAACCGCCCACCACATGCCAGATGTTAGCCTCTACTCCCCGGGCAAGGAGGCCTACGAGATGCTGAAGGACGCGGTTGTTGGAGGGCCCAGCATCGTGTTCACCAGATACCACGAGGCAGGTGTGACCCGCATCCGCCAGAGTGAGCGTGTCTGCCAACGTCTACTCGGCTACGACGCAAATGCTCTGTACTTGTCTACGATGGTTAAAGAGATGCCATGTGGTAAGGAGACAGTACGGCAGTGGTCCGGTGCTAGCGACGTTGCCAGATTTAAGAAGGATCTGCTGGCTGACCACTGGTTCAGTTTCGCTGAAGTGGACATAGAGGTTCCTAAGGCCCTGTGGGCGAAGTTCGAGGAAATGCTACCTCTCTTCTACAACAGAGAGATTCCGGCTGAGGCAGTATCTGTTGAGATGCACGCATACCTAGAGAAAACAGGTAGGAAACGTCCCACAACCAGTAAACTAGTCGGCGCCCTCTCAGCCAAGAGGAGGCTCTTGTATGCGCCATCACTCAAGTGGTACCTCGCCCATGGGCTAGAGATTACAGCGGTCTACCGCACCATAGACTACAAGCCGCAGAGACCCTTTGAGTGGTTCGTGAACAATGTAACCGATGCTCGCCGTACAGGAGATGTTGATAAGAGCAAATCGCTCTTGGCAGATCTGTTCAAGCTACTAGGCAACAGTGCCTATGGGAAGCTCATCGAGGCTCTAGAGCGCCACAGCAACACGACCTTCACCAAGGATGAACGAGTGGTAGATAGAGCCCTCCGCAGTGCATGGTTCGAGGATCTCGAGGAGATCGGCGAGTCCTACGAGATCCAGAGACGCAAGGCAAAAATCACCAATTGCCGGCCCTTCCAGGTGGGGATAGCCGTATACGAGCTCGCGAAGCTGCGGATGCTGGAGTTCTACTACGACTTCCTGGATCACTATGTGCCTCGTGACAGCTTCGAGTACCTCCAGATGGACACAGACTCTGCGTACATCGCAATAGCTGCCTCCAGCCTCGACGAAGTCATTCGCCCTGAGATGCGAGCAGAGTATGAGGCTCATAAGTAGGAGTGGTTAGCTTGGGACAAGTGGTCTGGACGGACTCCGGGACTGTTCAAGCTCGAGTTCGAAGGCAACCGTGGTATCGCTCTCTGTTCCAAGTGCTACTACGTGGAGAGCCTCGAGGGGAAGGTGAAATGCTCAGCCAAAGGTATGTCTAAACGCCAGAACGATGTCTCTTGGCAAAGGTTCTTCAGTGCCCTAAACGGTAGCATGGACAGAGCTACAAACCGAGGCCTACGCA
The DNA here is from genome assembly GCA_034401795.1 of Chaetoderma sp. LZ-2023a. Lineage (NCBI taxonomy): Eukaryota > Metazoa > Mollusca > Caudofoveata > Chaetodermatida > Chaetodermatidae > Chaetoderma > Chaetoderma sp. LZ-2023a. The sequence continues at coordinate 116,581,089 of CM067371.1, forward strand.
TGCGCCACCAGTGCATGGTGACGTATGAACAGGAAAAACTCGGGCTCTCAGCCTACTACGATAAGCGGCATGTGTTGCCAGATGGTGTCCATACCGAACCAATCGAGTACCATATCCCTCAGGCACCTGACGACGGTGGTAGCTGTGTGTCTGGAGGGACCACCTGAAGCTCCTCCCGAACAAACGGACGTTTGGGACAGCTCTCTGAGCATGCCAGATAGTACAGCGCAGGCTGCCCCTCCATCTCGACATACCTGTCAAGTCTGTGGACATTTAGCGACCAGTTAGGATCTGTTGCACGTCGTCGCCCACCTTCCAACTCACTAGGTTCATACAGGTACCGAACCAGAGGATAAGATGGAAGGCACACCTGTTCCTTGTCCGCTCCTCCAGAAGGTTGGGCAACAGAGATTCGTTGGATAGCCTCTACTGGCTTCTTACCAGTTAACCGAGTTACCTCAGTATTGGATCGCTCTACCACCCGGGGCAAACCTTTCACCCACACCCTGGACCTCTCTCTGGCCTGTGCCATTTCCTGGGCGTATTGGTGTGGGAACAGTCTCTCTGCCAGTGTCCGATTCCACCGCTCGACGATTGCCTGGGCACGGTGGTGACCAACTTCACCTCGTCTAATTGCCACACCATGTTTCCGCATGAGGGCCGCAGTCTCGCCTCTGAACTCCTTACCCTCATCCACCTGCAACAATTCTGGCCACTGGAGGGGATTTTCCAGATCTTCGTAGACACCCTGGAATGCCTGGGCCACCTGGCCAGCTGACTTGTCTGTGAGCGGTGCTGCGGCCTTGTACCTGCTGGCGACATCGACGATGGTGAGGGCATACTTGTAGGTCTTACGACCAACCGAGTCATGTGGAAGGAATAGAACATCTGCCTGGTGAACTCTATTCGGGACAGTTTCATCGAAATGGGCATACCTGATGTGCCGTGGACGAGGTTTGTATATCTGCCACATCGCCTGGCGGCTGAGCCACTGGCTAATTGTCCCCACGGTGAAGTTGTGGCCCTTGCGACGTACAGCCTCGAGTAGTTGGTGGGGCTCACGGTAATATACACCAGGCTGATAGTAGAGTTCCTCAAGAAAGACCCCTGATTTCATCACTGACGTCCACTCCCGTCCTGTCACGCACGGTCTGGGTGAGGGTATCACTGACGTCCACTCCCGTCCTGTCACGCACAGCCTGGGCGAACTCTACACAGACGAACAGACGGCCGTTATGCATTCGACTATCACTGAAGACCTCCTCAAACACCCCCGTACACCGGCGTCTAGTCTCTGCTGGATCTTCGCTGAGCGGTAGCTTATCGACTAACCCTCGGAAGTTAAGTGTCTTGACTAGGTCATACAGTGACGCCATCCTTATATAGTACGGCTTAAATGTTCGGCGGCCCAGATGGCCGCCAGTGCCATGGCAACATACGGTAGCCAAGGGCCTGCGACTCCGAAGAACGTACCTACTCCTGAGGCAATGGCTGGCATGGCTTCAGAAATCTTCTCCACACCCTGGAGAGCATTGTTGGCGATCTTGCGGACCGTCTCGCCCGCCTTCGTTGTGAACAGAGCGCTCAGAGTCCCAACTGCTGCCAGCGGACCGATAGAACCTTTTACGTAAGTGCGATAGATTCCTTTCGCTCTGTGTATTAGTTTGAGGGATTCAGGCTCATCACCCACGGTCTCCGCTACATCGTAGTCGTCTGCATCCTCCTCATCATAATCCTCCTCATCATAGTCATCTATATCCTCGACTGGATCTTCATAAGCCTCTGGTTCATACATATCCGTATATAGTAGCTTTAAACTGTAGTCTATAGCATGGCCTCCGCAATCTTGAATGCGGGCGTGTTTGACTTAGCGAACTGGGGACTCAGCTTCGCCGACAAGAAGGCGGCAGAGGTCGAGCGTGAGTGTCATAACCAGGCGATGGAGAAGCTGTCTACGGAGAAGTTTGAGTACAGCAAAGCCCTCGAGCATATGCGCCAGAGGGAGGCACACCGACGACAACTCCGAGCTCAGGCCAACCAGAGCCTCAAAGAGGCAGATGAGAGTCTCGATAAGTACTACGAGGCCGTATCTGAGCCAACGCTCGACTATGAAGCATCGACAGGTCAGAAAACAGCAGAGCTTATAGTAGTAGTGGCGGCTGCAGCGGTGACGACAGGGGTCGTGCTCTACGCACGCTCAAGCTGAATACCTGATGTGTTTGACACGCATACCTTAGCATAGCCAAAGTAAAGTACCGTCACACCTAATTGGCGAGTCCCAGCTATGAGGTTTCCGATGTTGAAGCTGAGCCGGTTGCCCTGATTAGGTGGGATGTTCCTGCCACCGACGTGGTGACGGCCCTTGAGTGTTGACTCGAGGTCGTCGCTTCCACTGGTTAGTCGCAGAAGTGCGTATGACTTAGTTTTCTGTCTGTAGAGTTGGCAGTCAGCCAGCTCGCGTACCTCACCAAGAACATTGGTCCCAGCAACCACAAGTTTGAAGTCGTCCAGCTTACCCACCTCCTGGATGACGACTCCCTTCTGAACCAGGACCGCAACAGTGACACAGTCCGATGCACCACGATGCAATGTCAGCTCTACCTCTTGGTTAGCTGTGGCTTGGACCTGCTGGTGTTCTCGCTCCACACCTGTTTGGATCCCGTTTGCTTCAGTTCCTGGTCATTCTCGTCATGCCAGACATGAAGTCTTGGAGCATTCATCAACACATCTGCGAGATGCTCAGTGTACACCCGGAGGAACAACCTATCCTGCATGGCAGCTGGATTCACGTATGTGTTCTCGAGGAGGGTGAAGAGTGGAACTGCCACAGGCTTCTTGACACCTACCAGTAGTTCGAATGCCGTGAACCCCTCACCCACAGCGTAGTAGCCCTTTCCCTTTGCATAGAAGGTTGGGTCACGAGCCAGCGGACCTAGGACTCAGTACTCATCGTTCACATAGGTGGTGTCCACGGTGCTGTTGCTCTGTACGATCTCCCACCTGTTCAGAACCTGCGGGAGCTCTACCGTCTGTTCTATTGTGCTCTGAAGCTTGAACTCGAGTGTCATGCTCTTGATCTCGTGGATCTGTGCCGAGATTGCAAAGTCAATGTACTTCCCAGCAGCGGACAATGGGTTATCATCGTGTATACTGGGTCGAATGACCATCAGGCAGTCCTTCCGGGGATCAGTACAGTGCGATGTCGCGGGTTCAACGGCCCCATCTGGATGTTGCACATACTGCAGCATGTTTAAGGCCTGGGTATATAGAGGGGTTAAACAGCTGCCATGTTTGGTAAAGTTCTCCAGCAGATTATCTTTGGGCAGCTGGCCAAGTCGGCACGACAGCCACGACGTGCACTGTCCCACAGTGACAGGGTCCGAGGCCTGCTTCGTGACATCAACATTATCCATGAGCGAGTCAAGGTTACACCGCCGACGGATGCGGAGATACTGGCCGCCATAGAGGAAGGAGTGCCAGCTCGTAGTACAAAAGAACTCCTGACTCGGATACTCTACCGGAAGTTTGACAGCACCCAGGGCAGGACACTCGACCTACCTGTGGGCCAAACCAACAGTCCTGTTATTCTAGCTCTCCAAAAGGCGAGGGTCGACCCCAAAGATCTACTAACGGTCGGGAAGTGGGCTGCCGTATTTAGCCTACATAGCCAGGAAGAGCGAGAGATGCTGGATAGCCTCCAGTCTGGGGCAACTAACTACTTCAGGGAGGAGGTCAGTGCCGCTGTAGCGGAGAGCCATGACACTGGTCATGCAAAAGGTACTCAAGAGGGGTTCACTGTTGGCAGCAAGGAGGCTGTTGAGCATATCTTCAATGAAAGAGGGCGTAGGAGATTGGTCAAGAATCTGTCAGCATTTCTGAAATTCCCAGATAACTACCAGGACTACCTCATCAAAACGGCTCGCAAGTCAGATGCTCATCGCGCATGGAAAAAGTGGGTCTTCCGTGAGAAGTTCCAGACGAAGAGAGTCCTACCATCTGACCCTCGGTGGATAGAGTTTCAGCGACAGGCTTCTGACGAAGTTCCTCAAGCTTCTGACGAAGTTCCTCACGCTTCTGACCAAGTTCCTTCTGACGAAGTTCCTCAAGCTTCTGATGAAGTTCCTCAGGCTTCTGCCGAAGTTCCTCAAGCTTCTGACGAAGTTCCTCAAGCTTCTGACGAAGTTCCTCCAGGCTTCTAACGAAGTTCCTCAAGCTTCTGACGAAGTTCCTCGAGCTTCTGACGAAGTTGCTCAAGCTTCTGACGAAGTTCCTCACGCTTCTGACCAAGTTCCTTCTGACGAAGTTCCTCAAGCTTCTGATGAAGTTCCTCAGGCTTCTGACGAAGTTCCTCAAGCTTCTGACGAAGTTCCTCGAGCTTCTGACGAAGTTCCTCGAGCTTCTGACGAAGTTCCTCAAGCTTCTGACGAAGTTCCTCAAGCTTCTGACGAAGTTGCTCAAGCTTCTGACGAAGTTCCTCCAGGCTTCGGGCGAAGTTGCTCAAGCTTCTGACGACGTAGCGGACGAAGTAGCGGAGACCGCGCAGCCTGAACGAAAAAAGTTGCAGCGGAGACCGCTGCGGTCTCCGCTCAGTCTGTCAGCGATGACGCGTAGAGCAGGCTAGTTTCCTGGCTGGATTCAGCTTGTAGGTGACGGTCTGCGCCTTTTCCAGAGAGGGCTTGAAGTGTGACAGCTCACCTGTCTCCTTGTTGCTGAAGATGAAGCGGTACAGCTCAGCTGCCCTCTGTACACCTGCGATAAAGTCCCCTTTGGGCTCCTTGAGGGTTAGGCTGTCATATATGGTCTCGAGCAGGGCACGTCCACACTGGGAGCTGAAGTATAGCAACTGGGCATTGTGGCGGATGTCTGGAGAGATCTCGCGGGTGTACTTCTGAAAGAGGATGAAGACAGTTATCTGTGTGTGCCGGATGCGCCTGGTGATGTTGCTGAGGTAGGTGACTGTCTTCTGGTCCATTGCAGGGTCATCGATAACTAGAACAAGTGGTTCTGTCAGTCGGGCTGCCAGCAGCTTCTCCATCAGGGCTTGCAGGTTCTGCGTCTTGGTGATTGGACCATTGTACTATTGATCATTACTGTCAACCGCCTCAGCAGCGGAGTCAGACACCAGAAGGATGTATTGAGAGTGTAGATGTTCGGCCAGGAGAGCCCGCAGCAAAATGTTTTTCCCGTGGCCTGACGGGGCAATGATCAGCACCACCTGGCCAGCATCGCCTGGCCTACTGTCGAATGGTACAGACATGTGCGCGAAGGATGGTTAGCACTTGGTCCGTGGTAGCCTCGTCTATATCTGGGAGACTAAACGGCAGTACTTCCTGCACCAGCTTTTGTGCCTGCTGTGTGGGTAGCGTTGTACCTCCGGCGGATACGAAGGATGCGATGGAGGCATCAAGCATGAAATCCCAGCAGCAGCTGAGAAGATAGCGTAGAGGGCCTGTGTCAGCACCCACAGTGTCTAGCACATCCAGTATCTGTACGATACATGCATGGGAAGTCATGACTATTATGTGAGCTTAAATGGCAAACCAAAGAACCCTGACTTCTTCACCTCTGGTAGCTGGAGGCTGTCGGTAGCACCTTTTTTTGCCATCGACCGTGATATTGCTCAGGCCGATGGTGCCTACCCTGAGATTTTCTCCGTCTTGTTGGAAAGAGCTCCGCGGTTTCAGGAGATCCTTAACCAGGTCTTGTGCATAGGACTCAGCCATAACCTTGATGGCACCAGCCTCGTCGACTCCGAGCATACCGAGCATCGTTGCCCTGTCTTTGATGCCCATCCCCTTGTATACAGTCTTGCCTTGTTAATGGCCGATTGTCCTACCGTATCAGTGTTCCCGACGAGATCTCGGGCTGGGATGGTACCTCGGATCTCCCGCGGGTCTCCCGTGGGTCTCCCTTCTCATCAAAGTCTAGGAAGGAGATAGGGGCAACAGTGTCCTCTGAACCGAGGCGTGCCTCGCCCAAGTGAGCAAGATCGCCTAGCTCTTTGCTTTCTAGGTCTGTGAGTGACAGAGTCATAGTGCTATATGCACGGCTTAAACCCACTAGTCATACCCCTAGTGAAATAGTTGGGCATAGGAGGACCACGCAGTCGGCCAAGGGAATAGGTAGCAGTGCTCAGGGTACTGGCCCTCTCTGCAGGGGCACACCTTGTGGGCGGTCCACCATTCCTGGGCATTGGCAATCCTCAGGCCGCATGCTCGACTATGGACTACACACCACCCTCCAGCCCGCCATGCCTCATATGCTGCAGGGGTCTCGTCATCCATCTCTCACTATTCAGAAGGGTTAAACATAGGCGACGATGATCTCGGCCATTGCACTCGTTGCTAGCCCTAGAACCACGGCCTCCATTAGTGTAACACGTTCACCCATGATCTTGGCGGCGGCAGTGTAGGCGGCACCACTGAGGGCGATCTTTGGGATGGGGTGAGTTATTCCGAGACAGTGGCCGGCCACCCCACTCACTACGGTAGCGAGGACAGCTGCAGTGGCGGCAGGAAGAACCTCATTTCCCACTGTCATCTTCACCACAGCCACATTCGCCGCCACGTTACTGGCGACATGGACTGCCAGAGGTTTAGCCTGTGTCAGTAACTTCTGTGTCTTGGTTCGCAGCAGGTTCTCTACCTTCTGAAGACTCATCTGGCTCTCGGGCAGTTGCTTCACGATCTGTACCGTTGACCGCATTGTTTAAACCCTGAGTATACAACGCAGTTAAACGCCTGTGTTCCCTGTCGAGTGAGCTAATAAGATCTTCCCAGTCTGCATCTGCCAGGTGGCCGGGTTTGTACTCAGGAATATTCATCTCTCTATTGAGGCATCTTAAACATGTCCACGCTATGCGAGAAGTACTATGAGGTCTTCCAGAGGGAGCTGAAGGCCTACAAGAAGAAGACGCCAGATGAGCTCGCTCAGCTCTCTGGTGCTGAGCTGACAGAGGAGCTGACAGCTGTGAAGCTCTATCTAGGATTTGGAAAGGGGAAGATCTGCTTCCTCGAATACCTTATCATGGGTGGGAGTATCGTCGAGCAGCTCCTGCGAACAAAAGGTTTCTACAAGGATCGGGAGTATCTGTCAGATGTGTTCCAGCAGTTGCAGACCTCCATGGCCTCACCTAACTCAGAGCTGAACAAGGCTCTGCGATACTACAAGCTGGAAAAAGGATGCACTGCGGAACCCTCCAGCCCTTGGATGTGCATGTTGGCAGCGTGTATAGGGGCTGTTGGGCAGGCCAAGCTGGCTCAGTGTTTCACTGTTGTCCCATCCGAGACTGACGAGATAGCTGATTTGCTAGCGGCGGAGTAGGCTGATCCCGAGCACCACGATAGTTAGGCCTGACACCACTCGTAGCGCTGCCACGGGAAGTGGTGTCGTGGTGACTGGCTGCAGTGGTGGGGTTGGCGCTGCCATGGGAAGCGCCGTGTCGACTGGCTGCAGCGTCGGGATGACTGTATGGCCCGTATTACATCTAGGTGTGTTGATATCCACGTTGAAACCGAAGATTACACCGGGAGAACTCCCCTCGACTATCATGTTGTTATAGCCCCTGACTTGGAGGTCCTCGATGTTCACGATCATGTTGCTCGGAATCAACCGTAGGTGTGGTGAAAGAGCAAAGTCAAGTTTGCGATGGGCCTTCTGCAGCCCCTGCTGGAACTTAGCAATAAGACTGCTGGGATCTGCCACGATGATCATATCCTCAACGAGACTGATGAACATGGCCTGGACCTCTGCTCCGCTGACACCAGCTATGGAATGACGCAGCTTGTTCTGCACTGTAAGGAGGCAGTAGCACAGTGCTTCCAGGGACTGGTTGATCCGAACGATCCCTGCTGGTGTGAGGCCCGAGGTGGTGTGTGGGACAAAGTACTTCCACGCATCTGGGGAGTCCTGCCTGATTCTGGTGATGTGCATATTCTGCACTATCGCTCCAGGATCGGAGTCTGGATCGAACGAGAATGTCGCTGTCTTCCGACGGCCTACTCGTCGGGGTGTTCGATAGGGGAATCCTGAGTAGTCACGTCCCGGGCCACCGTACATAACCCCTAGACCGCTGTTGTCGCCGCCATGCCACCGATAGTCTGGGTGAGCTCTGAACTCTCTCTGTAGTCTGCTGGCCGCTGAGACGCTATGACTGTTGAGCTGTGGATCGAAGTCGTTTGTATCAGGGAGGCTTGCACCCAGCTCATGGAGGATTCGTCGCACAGTGAAGTACACGTGGAATCTGAGACAGCTGGCGATGAGCACAGCTTCAGGAGTACCAGAATAGGAGTGAAGCATGGTGGAACTTACTCCACAGCCTGCCGTGGCACACCACACGGCAAAGTTCAGCTGCTGATTCCAGTATGAGAGGCTTGGAGCAGCCATCCAAGTATGAGCTTGCTTCGCATCCTTGATTGTGATGGGGCGGTTCGTCAGTGGTCGTGGGTTGACGGAGAAGCTGATTCGGGCCCGTCCATCCACTGTGATAGAGAAAGGTGTTAGCTCTGGTATATCATCAAGAAGGCCTCTCAGGCCAGTCAAGAGTGTACCCAGGAGGGGCGGTTGGCTCCGGTTGACTGACGTGAGGTCCCGTGGGAAGGCCATCTATACTGGTGTTCTTAAAGCTAACGCAGCACATTATTTGTAGTCGCTCCAGAGACCGGCGAGGTGACCTCGCCATAACATCTCGTTTTTTAAATCCTCCATATCAACCCGCCCGCTGGAGCCTTTGAGGTATTGCTGTCGAACTTTAGGTTTCTCCGTGCGGTACAGGGCTTGGACCTTCAATATATGGCGGTACTCTTCATCGGTGACCTGGCCATCCTCGAGAGCTTTGCTGACAGACTCGTCGATAGTCCGTAGCATACTCTGTGCTAGTGTCACATACTTAGCATGCTTCTCCAACCTCCTTGTGATCTGCCGCTGCCACACCCCCAAGCCCGTGGCCAAGACAGTGGTGGCTAGTGTCACGCCACCCAGAGGGATGGCGACGAGGGCACCCACCCCTGTAGCGAGAGTGGCCACAGCTGCCACACCAGCACTGGCTCCAATCACGCCCGCAGCAGTGGTTGTATGCGCGAGGACGTTGTAGGCTGTCTTATATCGACTGCGCGTTCTGCCGTACTTTTCTGCCTCATGGACGAGATTCTGCCTGATGGTATCTATCTGCTGGAGTCGCCAGCCGTGGATGGTACCGCCCTCGTCAACAGTCAGGGAGGGGTATAGTTCTGGTTGCTTCCGCCACTCTGATTTTGCCATAGTATACCTGGGGCTTAAACCGACATCACCTGCAGAATCTGCTTATGAGACATAGAAGTGTTCATTTTGGAGAGTCTGGCTAACTGTGCCAGCTTTTCGGTCTTGAGACAGCTGTCTCTTAGAACGTGGTCATCCAGCACTATGTCGGGTGCCAGTAGCGTTCTGAGACGTGACATCTGGAACTTCACCTTATCACCAAGATAGTAGGTCCGCCGCTGGATGGCTTTCTTGATCTTATACTTCCGCGCCATCTCCTCTTCCCACTGTATGACCTCTGGCTCATCCTCATCCGTGAAGACACCTGGCTCATCGTCGTAGACATCTGGCCGATCGTCGTCTGTCAAGACTCCTGCATCCCGCTTACTCTCCTCCAGGAGGGCCTGCCAGTATCGGAAATTTCCCCTGTCCCTCCTTGCCCTGCGCGCGTTCTGTTGATACCAGTTCTCCCGCTGTAGGCGCTCTCCTTCTTGTTGACAGATCTGTTGCTGTGCGGGCATCTGTTCGTTTAAAGCCTTTATCTGTGTAGGGGTCAAGAAGGGGCAATCCTCTATCGGGTTCATCATCTCGGCAAAGGCCAGATATTGCTGGTATGATATCATGTTAGGTCAATGAGTAATAAGAGTGTAAACTCTAAATGGGCGTCCGATACCCCATCCGTGCTGGCGTATATGTTAATGGAGGGCTTGTCAAACAGGTGATTTACAGGTGTGAACAGGCTAGGACTGATAGCTTTCCATAGGTTGCTGTTGGTACCTGGGAGATACTCTATCACATCCCGGCCGACTTCTACCAGTGAGCTGCTGTGTGCACGGCCCGGAGGTTGATGCAGCACATCGGCGTGTATGTATGTTGTGCCCCGCTGGGGCACCTCGAAGGGGACCCATTCTACACGGTACTGTACCCCCCGTCTCCCCTCTAGAGAGGGTGAGATTATGTTCTCACCACCGGAGAGCAGCAGTCGGACCACCGGCATGGTTATATGTCTCGTTTAAACCCCTTTATAGCGTGCTATGGACCCCATATTTGCTCACTCGACTGGCCTTGCCGACCTCGCAGAGGTGTACGCAGTTGATGCTGCCAAGGTAGAAGAGAGTGATGGCAAGTCCTTCGCCCTACAGTACGAAGCAAGCTCAAAGGCATTCTCCCTCCACCCCATTGGGGGTGATGGGGTGGAGATGCTCACAGACCTCAAGGATGTGTCGAAAGGGCGCCTGGGTCGCGACATAGATGGCCACAAGATCGTGTTTCGGTACGATTTCCTGAAGAGGAAGTACGTCCTCGAGCCGTTGATTGAGCTCTCGGATACAGAGGTGGCAGACCTCAACACCCTAAATAACGACATCAGCTTTCATCTGGTCAAACCCTATTCGAGCAGTGCCCCGCCGATGGTCCATGATGGCCTGCTATTGACCCTGGCAAAAAACCTGCAGTTCATATTTGAGAAGAAAGAAGTGTGGTACCGCGCCGGACCTGGGGGTAACTGGCAACCATGGTTGCCCCTATATAGGCCTCCCGCACTCATTGACATAGAGGTTACTCCCATCTCCACTGTTGTGGAAAAGGATGGGACAGTTCGAAAGCTCTACAATCGGGGATCGTCCTTCCTCACCTACATAGGTGAAGGTATCTCCCTGACGAGGGTAGGTCACCGGATCGGGGTTACAGGTGGAAAGCTCCTGCTGCGTCATCCATTCGATGGACCAGAAGAAGCTGTCCAGGAGGGCACCCTACGGGTCGATGGGGTGTCACATGTCTCCAAAGCCAAGAGTGCTGTTAAACTGCTTCAGCGAGTGGGACTCATTAGCCCGCAAACGACTCATATAGTCCTAGAGCTACGTTTCTTAGCCGGCGGCAGAGTGAAGCAGCTAGCCCCTGCCCCTGAGGGGATGAAGATCACTATCGATCCGGATGGAGCAGGGCTCGGTCTGGCACAGATATTTCTCGAGGGGTTCACTCTGTTCAGTTTAATTCTTCATATATAGCCATGCTTCTCATCGTATTGCTCGTGCTGGCGTCTACAGCAGTGGCGCTGATAAGACCATGTAACGCGTGCTTGATCAGCTCGTATACCGCTGAGTATGCTTGTCTGGACGTTCAGACTCTGTAATGCGGGCTTGATCAGCTCATATACCGCTGAGTGTGCTAGTCTCTAAATGGACGTTACGACCATGTGCTAAGTAGTATAGCCGGGATTAAACGGATACAACGTCCCGGAATAACGGGGGAAATCGGGAAATTCGCCTCCCGGGTGCTTTCATTATGGGGGTGTGGCGTCGCACTACGTGCTGGCATAGTGAAGGGGGGCCCCTAGGTGCGGCAGTTTTTTAGAGGCCTGCGCTACCTGGACATAAAAACACCTAAATGCGGCCCTCAATTGTTAAGGGCCTGGGAGGCAAATTTCTCGATTTCCCCCGTTATTCGGGGACGTGGTATCCATTTAATCCCGGCTATACTACTCAAGGCAAAACAAGGTGCAACTCATCTGTACAATCCAGGCTAAATTATATAATTAGTAATCAAAGAAAGCGATTTAATATACATACGTTAGGAGATACATTGTAGCTGCCAAACAATCTACATCTTTACCAGCATATATGGCGGTGTCCAACATCTGTTAAGTACCATCTAGACTCTTTAGATGCCTATAGAAAGGTTTAGTAAGTCTGGGAAGAAAGCACCTGCAGTGGACAATGCGTCAACATCAAGAAATCAGGCTGCCACTCCAACCAGCATAACAAGGGATATATTCTCATGTTCCACTTGTGAATGCGGCCTTCAAGAAAACAGCAAAGCGATGTTTTGCTACTTTTGTGAGAACTGGCAATGCTTACGCTGTACTGTGATACAGATGGAACTATTTAAGATAATAAATCAACAGAAAGACATCGTTGAGTTTTTCATGTGATATTGCACTGGATATAAAAATGTTTTTCCCGGTGTGAAAAACCTGCTAAAATAAACTACCGACATAGGAACCCGCCAGAAATAAACTGAGACAGTACTGGCAACTGTCAAGGAAGATGTGGACAAAACTTAAACTAAATTGGAGCTGATGAAAGAGCCATCACCGAAATTGTAGAAGACTGTGTACAGGTAACAAAACAAACGGGAATGCGGAGAAACAAATTAATTATCATGGGGGGGGGGATGTCTGAATGTGACAACGGCAGTTCAAGCACAAGACAGGAGACGGGCGAAGAAAAGCCCCTTTGACTTGTACAGGACATTCTACAACAACAGAATAACATAGAGGTAGTACAAAGTATAACCCAAATTACAAGACTCAGAGAAAAGAAGGACAAGGCTAGACCCATAAGAATAGAGTGTAATGATCTCACAATAAGAAGAAAGACCTTACAGAATGCTAAAGGTTTTAGAGACAGCAAAACAACAGAGTTCAAGACACTTTTCATAACACTTGACTTAGCGCAAATGGAATGAGAAGCAGAGTCTGCGCTGAGACTGGAACTAAGACAAAGAAGAGAAAATGGGGAACCTCTTATCATCAAACGAAGCAAACTTGTTACCAGAACTACTGCATCAGATAGGCCAGGTACAGCGCCCAGACCTACAATGTCACATAGGTCGGGTACAGCGGCCTGAAAACGAGTAAAAGCACCTTCACTCAATGTAAATAGTCTTTTAAATAATGTAAATATGTTAAACCAACTTCCTGTTTGTATACAAATGCGGATGTACTGACCAACAAAATAATGAAAATGAACTGAATCAACGTGTAAGCACTATGGAACCACATCCCTTAATTACTGCCATTACAGAGACAAAACAAAAGAACCAGAGATATGCTGTAGAAGCAGCTTAGCTAAAAATTAAAGGGCTATGACAACATTGCGTCAAACTCAGGGTGGGGCATTATGCTTTATGTGCATACAAGCTTATCAACAACACAGATTGAATTCAACAATGACTTCAAAGATTCTTTTTGGATAGAAATCTAACTAAAAAGCTCAGACAAACTACTATTTGGCTGTATATATAGAAGTCCAAGCAGCAGCATACAAGACAACAACATTAACGTGAACGAACTCCTGGGTGAGATAGGAAACAAGAATTACACACATGTACTGGTGGTAGGGGACTTTAATTACCCACACGTTGATTGGACCTCATGTACCCTATTTGATAGAACTTGTCTTCACTAACGACGAAAACATGATTATGAATCTCGAAACGCTTGCCCCTCTGTGCAAGAGTGATAATTCTGTTCTCTTAGTCTGTTTTATGTGCTATGTTCCAGACACGATAGTACTCGCCAAAAGACGTAGTGTGATAAAGGAATTTATGACAAAATAAGACAGATGACGAACCTTGACTGAGAAAAACTTCTGGTAGGACACAAAGTGATAAATCAATGGGACATTTTTTCAGGATAGACTGCTGAAAGCACTAGCGAATGCATTCCCAGCAAGGCAGTGACACCAGGTCAACAGAGAAGGCAGCAGGTACCAATTTTACGGGCAAGATCAAGAGCAAACACAAACTATGGATGAAGTAAACGAGAGACAAAAGCGCTCAAACATACTAGGGCTACTGCAGAACCACAAACCAGGACCGAAACCTAATACTCCACAAATCAAGACAAATCTAAAACAATTCTGGAACTATGTGAAAACTAAGACAAAAACAAAGGTAGATGTGGCCAGCTTTACCATTCCAGGGACAGACGAAGTCACAAATAGAGATGATGGTAAAGCATAAGTGCTGCTGAAATATTTCTCCTGTGTTTACCATCGAGCCAGAGGATGATTTGCCTAAATTGGAACCAAGAACTAGCTCAACAATGGAAAGCAAAGAAATAATTAGCAGCATGATACAAAAGAAACTAGAGTCACACAATGTTACAAAGTCACCCGGACCGGATCAGATACATCCAGGAGTTCTAAAAGAACTTTAATAAGCCCAGTAATAAGCAAGCCGATCGTAATGATATTCCAAGCATCACTAGACACTGGCATTCTTCCAGAAATATGGAAGCAGGCTACAGGGATGGCCATCTTTAAGAAAGGGAGTCGAAAATGTCCTGAGAACCATAGGCCAGTAAGTCTCACATGCACTCTGTGTAAAGTCATGAAATCCATAGTACGCGACATCATCTACAAGTACCTTGAAGAAAACAAACTCTTTAGTGACCGACAATATGGGTTCATGAGCGGAAGATCAAATGCCCTACAACTTCTGCATGTGCTAGATGACTGGGCTCAAACATTTGACAACAAGGGATATATAGATGCAACATACATGGACATCCAAAACTCATTTGACAAGTTTCCACATGCTAGACTAATCCACAAACTGGAAGTATATGGAGTGAAGGGCACAATTTTGAGATGGGTGACCAATTTTCTAGCAGAAAGGAACAACAGGTGCCTGTCAATGGCACACTTTCTGATTGGGCACCAATGACCAGCAGCATACCCCAGGGCAGTGTAATAGGGCAGTTCCTGTTGGTAGTCTACATAAATGACCTACCCGAATCTGTATCCTCGGGAGGCTACATGTTTTCGGACGACACCAAACTGTTTCGGGACATTAAGAGCCATGATGACTATACAGCTCTCCAATAGTACCTATATAGATTACAGGAATAGTCTGATCATTGGTTCCTAAAATTCCATCCAGGAAAATGCAGTCATGACTATCTACATGACACAAAAAGAAGGAGTTGATTATTACATGAGAACATAAGAAGGAGCAACAGCCCTGGAACACACCCACGAAGAGAAGAACATTGGGGTTATCACTGACCCCAAATTATCCTTCAACAATCATGTTACCGCAAAAGTAATCAAGGCAAACAGCTGTACGCCACTGGTAAGGAGGAGGTTTATGCACTTAGATTCAGTACAATTAATTCCACGGTACAAGGCACTCGTTAGGCCACAACTGGAATATGCGAATGTAGTATGTAGTATGGCATCCATACCACAAGATGCATACAGAAGCAATTGAATGTGTACAATGAAGGGCCACCAAACTAGTCCCATCCATGAGAGGGAAACCCTACAATAAGAGGCGTGGGGCGGTGAAACAGCCAACCATGGTCAACTACAGAGCTAGGAGTGACTTGATTGAAGTGTAGAAACTAATGACAGGAAGCTATCATCATCATCATCATCATCATCATCATCATCAGCATCTGTTGTGACGTTGGAGGCCCTATTGGGCCTATTGTCGATCTAAAGGTTTACACATTTGAGTTGTGCAATGTGCGGACAATTGTTAAAAGTTTCTTTCTTATCTTTCTTTTTTTTAGCTTTTTTCTCCTTCTTTTTCCACTTTTTAAGTTTCAGTGGCTCATACTGCAGGGTTTGAGGTATGTACAATTTACAGATGTACATATATAAATATTTACCTCATATAGCGTGGAGGCCTAACCCACCTAGCAACCATGACACAAAACTACACCCAATGCTGTAAATGCAAGATGACCAGAGAACGAGATGCCATAGCAGAAGGCTATTCTAACAACGAGCAAGAACAAATAGCCTGCCAGAGTCAGAGTAATCTAGAATAAAGAAATATTATGATAAAGCCAAATATGACACTATAAAGGAAGAAATTAGCATGATAGATTGGCAAGAGAAAGTGGAAAGTTTAAACCTCAATCAGCAATGGGAAACCTTTATGAGCATAGCTCGTGAAATAGAAGACAAGCATGTTCCAAGCAAGAAAGTCAAAATAGGAAACAATAAAGGCAAGGTACCACTTAACAAAGATCAGCTAAAGAATGTAAGGAATAAGCACAAACTCTGGAAGAAATATATAAAGACAAGAAAGGAGAATGTGAGCAAGTGGGCTGGCAGGATGTTGTGTCAGATGCACACGTTGAGGGCGCGTGCATTCGTGCATGTGTCTGCATGGTGAACCTGTGCAGTTTGCCTTGAAAATATTTAACTGGACCTTAGTTCCTAATTATATTTGCAATCAGCGAATTTCAGAGAAAAATGTTTTTGTGAAAACTATAGGTTATCCAAGACAAATCTACCAATCATGTTGAACATGTGAACAAGGTTTTTTGGTTCTTGCCTTAGATGAAGACCATGACGTTTCTTGAGTTTCATGTCAACCAGTTTCACAGAAGGTCTTTAAATGTAATTCTTAAAATATTGCAAAATCCAAGATGGTCACCAACAAAATCGTTTAAGCAGCTTCTCGGGACCAACCTTGGAGCTGACCCTATGGATCCTTCCTGCCCGCCTGTTCTCAAGGACTCGCTTAACGATGGATATATGCTCGATGAATATATAGATGAGGTAGCAACACAATTGCATCAAATTAGTAACAAACTATTCAACAGCTAGTGTGGATGGAATAAGTAATTTAAATTTTGATTTCGCAGCCTCTTACTTAACCATACTGGCGTGTGGGTGTCAGAGGTACATTTGTCCCGGGATATTCTAAGGAGGCCTTCAAATGTCTGATTTTGTTTTCGTGTGGATGGTGGCATCATCTTTTATGGTTAGAACTCAAACGGCTTGACGTGGCTAAACATGTGTATCACGACCGTACGAGTTGTTGGTAGGGGTGGGGTGGGTGATGGCGGGGTGGGGTGCGGGACAGGAGTGGTGGGGTGGAAGCTCATGCTCATATAAATAGCACAGTATTAAAAAATTCAAGAGGATGATATTTATTAATTAGAGATGTAGAAGATATAGGCGATGGCTCCTAAGCGCATCTAATTTTTCAATTCCTCCGACAGAGACCCCAGCCACACCCTCCTCCCATTCGGTGTGTGTAAGTGGGTTGGTTTGGGGTGGGGTGGGTGGTGGGTAGGGACAATAAATCTTAGACACATTCCTCAAATATACTCACCGACATCGCACTTTGGCCATGTGTATACAAATTATTTCTACCTTTGCATCTGCTTCACACGTCAATTACAAATTTGATTTTGAGAGCTGCTGTTAATTATAATATCCCTTAGTGTTTCCACATTGCTGCACCCAGCCACCCATCATCGCACACATATTCTATTCTACCCATGAAACAGGACATTAATGGAGCGTGGACCAGCATCACTTCAAAAATTCAAATAACCTATGACCATGTATCTTACCTTTACTTGCAAAGATACATGCAACGTTCACAGATAAATAAAAAAGTAGTCAGTATGTTACATAGAACTGCCACTACATAAATAGCATTTGCATTGATGATTTGATTTGGCCAAGAAGCACTCCCATAGTACTTTATGGACTCGTGTTAATGCCGAAACAACCGAACATTAATACAACTGCTCAGTCTGGTCTAAATATTCTAAAAATCTTGTTTAATAGTTCTAAAGTAAAGTTTATTCATTTGTTTGCATATAAACGGGTAAAGGACACAGCTTCCCCCGCTGCACCCCCGCCCAAAGGACAACGGGGCAGCCGCCCCCTCTGCCCTCGTGCTTCCGGCGCCCCTGCTAACGAGCATAGTCTGCAAACTAATGGAAAAAATCATTCGTAGAGAGATCATCAAACATATGAGAACAAATCACTTTTAGCACCAAACAATATGGATCCATTGACAAGCGATCAACAACACATCAGCTTGATAGAAGCTCTAGATGAGGGATATGAAATAAACACAATATATCTCGATTTTATGAAAACTTTTGATACAGTGCCCCATAAACGATTATTCCTAAAAGCAGAATCATGTCCATCCATAATAAAATACTTGGATGGATTTAAGACTTTCTAAAAGACCGGAGACAAAAAGTAATTGTGAATGGAGTGGAGTCAGAATGGAGAGCGTCAACAAGTGGCATTCCACAGGGAAGTGTCTTGGGACCCATACCTTTTGTTATCTACATAAATGACATCCCAGATAAAGTAATAAACGACATAATGCTCTTCGCTGACGATACCAAAGTGTATAAAATCATCAAGCCTGAGGACAACAAACAGCAACTCCAAAATTATCTTCAAATTCCACCCAGACAAATGCAAAGTGCTACATATAAACTCTGACCCATGATCCACATAATGAATTTGATCATAAATTATCATTGAACAATGCAGAACACATTCTGGAGCATGCAACCACTGAGAAAGACACAGAAGTGATCTTCGATAAAAAGCTCACCTTTGACGAACATATCAATGCTAAAATCAAAACAACAAACATGATGGTAGGACTAATTTGAAGATTGTATAAATTTCTAGATACTGAGACATTCATCCCTCTGTATAAGTCACTTGTCAGATTGCATTTTGACTATGCAACTCCAGTCTGGAGCTCATACAGACAAAATCTCATTGATGAGATAGAGAGTGTCCAGCGACGGGCAACAAAGCACCTACCTGCCCTAAAAGAAATGTCCCATGAGAATAGGCTTAGAGCGTTAAAGTTGCCAACATTATCATACCGGAGACATAGGGTAGACATGATTGAAGTATATAAACTACTTAATAATATATGTGATCCTGAAGTAGCACCTGAATTAAAGCTATCAACCGAAAAATCCAGCCTATTAAGAGGTCATAAACATAAATTAAGCAACCAAAGATCTAAAAAGAATATAAGATATTTTGAATAATCTGCCAACCATTGTAGTTAATGCCCCTAGTTTAAATACTTTTAAAAATATATCGGTTAAGGCCTGGAGAAACCAGGATGTATTATTTAATTATAAAATAAATTACCCGAAGTAACACAGTTAACCAGGCGGCAGATGAAGAAGATGTGGTTATAGAGGACTAGAGTCTGTGACCACTCAGCACCTAGTAAGACCTAGTAAGACCTAGTAAGACCTAGTAACAGCGCTGTCACTGTCTTTCTTTAAGAGCAGAATAGACAGATTCTGGTCAAGACAGAAAGTACTGTACTGTAGCTCCAGTGCCACGCCGCCCGCTAAGTTCCTCCTTGGAAGCTGGTGTTTCACCACCAGATGATACTGGTTAGCTAGCCTCGGGGTTTGAGGGAGGGGCGTGCATGCCACCGATGATCACAAAATCCGACCCACTGGGTCGGAGGAATGAGATTATTCCCGTGGGGCCGGGCGACCATTGCAGCCTACAACGAACACCACCATATCATCTCGGCTGTTGGTATAGGCAGTATGATGCTGCATGGTGTCTTACTAAAAGTTATAAAACGACATAATGCTGGTAAGTCAAAGACCGGCTTATGAGAAAGTGATACTGCCAACAATACTAGATTGTCAACCGAGTATAATAATAATGAGACGTAATGGACTGACTGTTGTTATATCTCATTGATGATACCTATCCTATCCTAAATTATACAATAGGTACCCCTGCAAGGGAAGCACCCTAATGCGGCTAATTAATTTAATATAAATTAATGCCTCATGCTGGCCAACAAGTTGGTTTTGCGAGAGGAAAGTGCCTCAAGCGGGCCTCCATCACAGGAAAATGCCTCCAACACTGACGCAGAGGAGGGCGCGTGGCCGAAGGCATACTCCCCATTAGAACAATGTAACAGAATGTATATTAAATTATCCTCATGTTATATAGGTTTTAAGGGATGCGTGCTATATTACGTGGAGGCAGAGTGCCGGCTTCAACAGAATTCGACCCTATCACCTCTTATTCTAGATACTGTTTCAGTCGTCACTGCATTATTTTGGTGGGCCTTCCAGAGGAGCTAAGTCAACCTTTAGTTATTTGGTCCAGGCACATAGGGATGTATTGCCTCAAACGACCTATCACCTACTTAACATGACAGAGTGATTTCACCGCTGGTGAAGTCACTGCGTCACAGTGGTTGTCAGTGTTTTCACTATTTTTAATTTTACATATTTTGTTGCGGTATGGTAACTTTAAGTCTGGTGATGTACGTGTATGGATGTCATTTCATGCATGGGTTAGTGCAATAGTCATCTGCACTGGCGGCGTAGGGATATATAACTGATTTACGGGAAACTTCTAGCAAATTGTGCGGCAATGGTCGTGTAAGCCGTGTTCAAGATAGGCATAACTGCAAAACAATGGCATAATGGCAGTGTGATTGGTTAAAGCATGCACTATTTTGTCTATTCGCCATATTGCAATCCGTCTGTCAACATCCATCAATTTGGTAGAGCAGCAAACGAGGGCCGCCTGGATATGTCTGAGTGTGAGACCATGTTCGTCCGTTAACACTATCACGGCCGCATGGGTTTTTTTACCCTTACCCATAGATATATACAACAAGAATGTGTAGCTGTTGAAGTAGAGTGTCTGTCCTTGGGATGACGTAGTAGAAGTGTATAGTATTCCTGGGGAGAAGAGCAGCTTTCGGCGTAACAGACGTAGTTAATTGCCGAAGTACAGTTTTGGATTTGAGAGGCGTGCAGTTGAATATCATTCTCGACCCTTTAAGAAGTGACATTATGAACATTTAAAATCGGAAATTTCATTTAATACGGCAAAAACCTAGCATAATGTCAAATTTCAGGACTTCGATAATTAAGAATAAATTAAATTTGAAAGTTTATATGTGTAAGTGATCTTGGAAATACTATGGAAGTGATTAATATGGTTCAAGGGTTTGGTTGTAAGATCTAGTGGGAAAGTATGGTGGTGGGGTGGGGGCGTATCTTTTTGTATTATTTTTATTATATCTATCATCTTGTGTGATAGGTTTCTGATTGTTGTAGAAACTTTTCGAATTATTGTCATGTTCTCTTTGTGGTTTTTTATATAAACTACTTCTTGCGAAGGTAGTATATTTAGTTTTTGAAATTTTAATGATAAATTAAATTTCATAGACCTGTATAGACCCGCTTGAAAGGGATATAAAGAAAAAAATTAATCTACCTGCAATCACTAGCTTGTTGTGATTTCTTCTCACTCTGACAAAGTTCTCCACATTTCAACATCTAATATCCAACGCATTAAAGATCCCGTAAAGCTAACGAACTCATTTTCAATAAATTAAATTTCTGGCCTTTTCCTGACGTATTCAAAATTCCTTTCTTAAATTTGTATTAAAATGGATTAAAAGAAAATTATTTCGGATCAGTTTAGACCAATATAGAATAAAGGTTCATCGTTTGAAATTGCTAGCTTACATCAACTTTAGAAACAAGTTGTCTTCCTGGCGGAATAGTCCTGGTACCATTTGTTGACACGTACCCACTGGACTCCTCCCTCAGGCTGACTGTGCATACAATGTTGCCGGGCGACGGGTCCAGGAAGCTTATGAGCAATTCCCAGTCCACGTGTCAGCACAGCCACATATAGCAAGACATGGACAGATAACATACAAAAGCATAAGAAAGCATCGTATCAAGTTACTGTGAAAGCGGATAGCAGATATTGGTGACCTTCCTTGAAGGTGTGGAGAGCATATTGCGCATCTCCCAGTCACCATTGAATTAGTTTGCGAACCGCGTTCTCAGTCATAACCAAGCATGACGAGAGCGAACCATATAACATTCACTCACTGGAGCTAACGTTTAGTAGCATTTATGGTTATGTAAATTGCCCATGAGGTCCACTGCTAGGACTTTTATTGCCCCTGACCCCTGATAATTATGTTTGCGCATTGAATCCTAGTTATGGCTTAAGACTAGCTAATAGGTACCATGGCGGGTACAGGGGATGTGCGTGTGAAACATCGCCATTTTGATTCTCACCATCGGGAAATCTCTGCGATTTCCCAGGTCGGCGCCAACCAAACTGGGGGAGGGGACTACCTGACAATTAAGTTGGCCAGATGGCCAGAGATTGTAGAAGAGACAGCTGCTCCAAAACAAAGTAATTTACGAGGCCTTAAGTTGATGACCAATCTTGTAAATCTGGCGTGCTTCTGTAGTGTAGCAGCACTCTCGGGAAAGAGGCTTTACAATAAACAGTACTCCTTCATTTGAGAAGTTGTCCCTAGGTACTCTATCCTAACAAAATCACTGAGTTTAGTACTAGTTATGATTAGTCGCCGTATCCCAGGCACGTGGGTGTGAGAGACGACTCTAGTGAAATTATGTTACCATATATTAGAAGGTTTAGGTGTGTGTGTTAATGTAGCTATTTAGTATTAGTTTAGGCGATGCACGTTTTAGTAAAAATATATAGCTACTTAACCTAACATAAAAAGTAATAATAATGAAAATACAATAATAAAAACTAAAATGGCACTCTCGGTATTCTACACATAGTATAATGTAATAAGGTCAGACTGACCTAAGGCACCTACTTGTAATCGGTGCTACATATAAAATAAAATAACTATGCTACACTAAAGATAAGGGCCTATTAGTCATCCGCACAAAGTCCATTCTTATAACACAAAAGTTCATTCGGTGTTTAAGCGTGTATCGGCGTCTGTGAGCGATATTGCCAGTAGTAGTGATATATTCAGCATCAGCGGCGCTTCATATTCATAAACCCCTATGGCATAATATAACAGTCTAATTTACAGTGACGAAAGCGTTAGAACATAGTTCACCTAGACACGTGCTTCCTTTTGTCTCCACTAATTTGACATGGTTCTGCAAGTTTGCGGAGACATCAGACAGACCACTTGTACTACATAATGAGAGTGGCTGAAACCATGCTCGTACTTGGATGGGTTCCCACCAGTTGGTGTTTGGGCAACCTGATTTTAGAATTTGGTTTATTAGCCCTTGGCCAAGGGCTGTCAAGCACTGGAGTACAGTGACGTGGACGAAGTGCTGGAGTGGGTGCAAGTTCTGTCAAAAGACGCGCTTTACATAGTAGGCTGCTAAATGATTACCCACTCCGTCACTGTCTTACCAATTGACGATTACAGAAGAAGTTATTGGTTTGGTTGGCGTCTATTGAGTTCCTGATTCCAGGTCCCATTCACGCCATTCTATGCTGATTTTATTTCAGTCTATTATTGGTAACTTACTAGCTTTTAACTGGTACCCATTTATACTCCTGGTTGGAGAGCGGTAACGAGGAGTGAAGGAGATTGCCCATGTTTCCAGCGATCATCAGTTGGCCGAACAGAGACACAATCCCAGGGTCGCTGGTTTCACAGCTTTGCTCATTACCGCCTGAGCTACCGCTGCCTCATACTGGCTGACTGATGATTACGAAGAAGTTATTGGTTTCGTTGGCATCAATCGACTCCCTAATTCCAGGCTGGTGTTTTATTTCAGTCTATTATTGGTAACTTCCCAAGCTTTTAACTGGTACCCATTTACACTCCTGGGTAGAGATGTAACGAGGAGTGAAGAAGATTGCCTATGTTTCCAGTGATCATCAGTTGGCCGGCTGAGACGCGATCCCAGGGTCACCGGTTTCACAGCTCTGCTCATTACCACCTGAGCTACCGCCTCCTCTGACTGATGATTATGGCGGAGTGGGCCCCTTTTATAGGATTTGCTGTTCAATCATCGAGCGATGTTGTAGCGTTCAACCAATCAGTGCACACTTCATAGCATGCTAGAATAAAGTGGCCCCGTGTTTATGACGTCACACTACCTCACTCGTGCACGACGATGACCGTAGCAAGTTATAAACACATTTATCGCCATTTTTTAATATACTGATATCTCAGCCGTCCCGGGACCGATTTCAATTCTGTTAACAGATTGGTTTTTTCCCGACGAATCCTGGTCTTGATCGATACCAATAAGTAATGAATTGGGCCTGTATTAAAAATTAGGTAACACTGGCAACCATATATATATATATATATATATATATATATATATATTGTAGCTCGCGGGGTTGCGTCGGGCCATTCCTGTGTATGATGTCGGGCCATTGCTGTACATGTGCACGACGAACGAGACGGCTGGTTAGCTCCCGGTCTCGGGGTTTCAGATCCCGTGCGACGCAGACCTGCGGTCAACGAAGACCAGCTCCTAAGGCCGGTGGAACTCAATTGTTCCAGTGGAGCCATGCGACCATTGCCGCTAACATTAAATTGAACGGTGTCAGCCCACAAATTGGTGTCACCGGTATGCCTGTCCATAGCAATTTTGAAACTATGGGCTTACAAGGATTTGTGAAGTCTAAAAATAGTAATTAAGAAAATATAGCCTATACAAACCATTACGCTTGCTAAATAACAATGAGCATTTGAATAATACATAACATAGAGACAGCATATGAACCTCTACACGTGGAGGCACCGGATGTACCGCACAGACCCTTAAGTCCGCAGTGGCACCCCCCGCAAAGGAGGCCCCTGCATACGAGATCACTAATTAACTTTATATAAGTTATAATACCTCTACACTGAAAAAGGTGAGGAGACGAAACTCCTTGCGTGGCGAAAGGCATGGTGCCTCACACGGCCATTACTTCTAGATGCTATAAAAATTGTGGTGAGAAGTAGTAACCTCGCATAGGCCGCCATCACTGGATATCTTTGCGAGAGGTGAGTGTCTTGCGCAGGCCTCCATTACAGGAAAATGCCCCCACTGCCGAGGCGTGTTGGCCAAAAGGGGCTACTCTTCTATTCAACCAATGTGCTGTGAAATTGTCACAAGCAGATCTTTATTGCTGACCTATTGTTCCGGTGGGAATAGAGGGACGAATATCCACCGCAAATGTCCTTCCCGTGAGGGCGTGGCAGATTCCACCCTCTTGCCCAGACATTTTAATGAGTTGGGTGGAGATGCGCATCTCGCCCGTCACCAAGTCCTATGGATCTAAGTATTGACCTGTCGTTAGGTTTATGCTCAAGTTGCCCAATATGACCTGCGGTGCGGGGGTAATATTCTAAAAGAAATATGAAATAATAATTATAATGTGTTCGCAGTGCTTCCTACATTGGCAAGGATAACTAACTACTAAGTATCCTAAGAGACAATAACTTTATAGATATTAGGCCTTATAGGTATATTGGCCAATTTAACACAACCTTGCAGGGGTGCGGGCTAGATTACCACAACAACCGGAAAAGAGGTGTACACTTCGTGTCTCCTAACGAAGAAATTGTCTCTAATCACATTAAAACCATCCTATCGAGCTAAATATTTAGGTTTAGTCAGTAGCCTGCCGGGATAAACAGAGTTATAGCACGGTCAGTGACCTCAGTGTAAAATTGTTGGTGGCAGGAGAAGGTGGTGCATACATAAATGTTGCTGTATAGTATTTCCTTATGCACTACAGTCCTTAGTTTTCTACAAATAAGCAAAACATATCAACAAGAGGGCCGCTGGCCATATACCTAACTAACCAAATACAAAACGGTGACAGTGTATGATTAGATTAAACAGTGGTAATACAGGTTGATAGCCCAATTACGGTATGTAGATTTAGTTGGCAGTGATGGATGGTGTTCACTGCACACACTGCAATGTTCAGGTACTTGAGGCTGGATTTATACGCATAGTCAGATTCCCATCAGGAGTGTATGGCGCTGTTTGTTTGAGTGTCGACTAGAGATTTCCACACTGTCTTGGTAGGCATGTTGCTAATCAGCTGGTAGATGCTTGGCAGTTTGTATGTATCTTGTAAAGATTGGCATGCCTCAAACCAGCTGTTGCTCTTGCTGGACTTTACTGTAAGTTGTCTGGCAGCTATTTGAAATTCGAGAGTGTTGCATGTTACCTAGCAATGTGAGTTTTCTGCAGTCTAGTTCAGCTTGGACTGGACGAATCCCCAATAACCAGAGAGATGCTGTTGTGGCAGTGTTTTATTTAGTGTGCCTGTAGTTGCTTGAGAACAGTACGCTGAAATTGCTCCATGTAGTGTAGATCTGTTTGCGACAGCTTGATGACTTCCAGACCATACAGGAGCTTTGCTACACAGTAGATCTTCCATATATGTGCGGCGACGGCAGGGGCCATACCACCGTTTCCATGCAGACCCGCCCCCATTAGTGAGTAAATGGTTCTTCGAGTTGACTGTATACACTTTTTTACATTTTCTTTACAGTTGGTCGAACGTTCTATTCCCAGATGTGTCACCCAACTCGACTGTTCAATTTGGGACTCACCTAGATGGATACTTGGTGTCTCCTTGGGGCACTTATTGAGAAAGACTAGGGCACATTTTGTTGGATTGGTGGTATACCGCTCTTGACGCATATAATGGTCAACAATGTTAAGCAGTTCCTGTAGATAGTTGGCGTCACATGCAAACAGCGCAATATCATCAGCACAAGTTGGTGCACAGCAGTTGATGTGTCCGATTTTTGCACCATCAGGTGAAGAAGATTGTTGATGAAGAGTTTGTAGTGAATTGTAGATAGGCTTCCTCCTATATGGAATATGTACCATAATGATGATCTGATTTATTAACATAGTCAGGTGGAGAAAGACTATAGGGGGTGGGGGTGGAGAGGGGTGTGGCATGTTTTAGGTGTTCTGCAGTTAGACCTTCATGATTGGCTGCTTTGTTGTTTTGAAGTCCAGTGACTATGCTTCTTATCTCATCCTCAGTTACTAGTCTATGTTCTATTTTGGAAGGGCGTGTGCTGCACATGTCTTCAATTACTGCGACATCAGTCTCAACAAGCACCATATAGCTACCGCTAAAAGCTGGGTTTTGAGACGGGTTGGCAAGCGTGCAGAAGTGGTCTTTGAAGGAATTGAGAATGTCATATCCCTCTGTGAGAAATTTACCCTCACTGATTATCTGCTGTATTGCTTTTCGGGAACTGGAACACCACTTAGCAGTTGAAAGAATGTTTGTTTGTCATCTTCATGTGCTTGCCTGATTTGATTGTGATGCTCAGCTCGTTTTGCACTATTCAACAGGCATACTGATTGTTTATGTTTCCTCCGGGCTTCCTTCTGTGCTTTATTAAGGTTATTGCCACTGTCAGTAGGTTTTCCACTGAGCTTCTAGTTTTTGTGTGCTATCTTGCTGTGGTGTACTAAGGAGGCCTGGTGTGGAGTCCATAGTTGGCTTCCTTTCAGTGCTCTTCTTGTGTTCGTATAGGATGCATGGGGTTCAGATATCTCATTTTTAAGCAAAGCATTAATTATGCTCATATGCATGTCAATATCACACCTTTCCCGCTTAACTCTTGCAGGTACCTGCTTGTTAGCCTGCTATGTACCTTGTCTTGAGGGTTGTTGTAGTTGGAGGTTATCTGCTATCGATATACTGACATTTTGTAGATATCGGATTGTCTTGTGGGGAGTCATGACCCCGATAGACGTCTTATATTTGCGAGTAAGACCTCAGTGAAATTCATATTTGAAAGCACCAGGTGAGCTAAGGAACTGAATCAGCATCGTGTTAGTTAGGTACAGGAGTAGGACGCCGCACTGGTTGACTTCGACCAAGTGTTGATGATACACAGTTTCGCAGAAATAGGATAGAAACTATATCAAAACTGTAACTAGTATGGCATCCAATAAGTTAGGAATTGGAATAGATTGAAATGGAACCGACGGTTCTGGGTTGGTGAAATCTGTCAATAGTTGAAGATGAAAGTTGTTGCTGTGGGATCGGCACGCACTTTTATAATGTTCAGCAGTCGTTTCGGCCAGTAGTTAGTAAATAATCGAGTGAAAAGAATCGATAGGAGTCGAGAGGATTATTGGTGACAGAATGACATTAGTTGTTGATGGTCGACATTCCGACTCCCTTAAGCAAGTACAACAACACCAGCTGGCAATGAGATCATACAGCCCATGTGCTTATTAACGTTCACTTACTACAGGCTTATCCATGATAGGCAAGGGACAGGACAGAGGCATTGTAGCGTCCTGTAGGAATTAATAACACAATCGGAATTTGTATATCAACTATATGTCAATCAGAGAAAGGCATGCTACAACAACACATACCCTAGTGTTGTTAGTTAGCTGACAGATCGCGTCAAAGCAGAACCAGCCAACACCGCTTAGAGTATGTTTAACAGTATCTCCTTCGAAGAGATGCCCAGAGTTTGATTAGTCAGGATGACGTCATAATCAATGAGCATCGAGCAAACTCTGTGGCAGCGAAACAAAAGGAATAGCGGTGGGAAACTGTGGATTGTATATATGAGGCACTTGTCTCTTAAATCAGGAATCTTTGTCATCGGTGATTCTGGAACAGTCGTGTTTCATTATCATGTCTGAAACTCTTAGCGAATATATTGGAGTAACTAAGAGTTGTAGGGGATAAGAGAATAGCATATAAGCCGAGGTTGAGAGTAATTCTTTATCAGTCAGAGTAGGTTAGAAATAAGTCATTTGCGTATTGTTCAATATATATATCACGACAGTAAAGTCGTCATTTATTCATAGAGTTAGCTGTACAATTAGTAGTAAATAAAATTATCACCTTGATAATCAAGGCAAAAGTTTGGCATTGTTAAGTTACTCAAAGTACAGGGCAACCCTGTACTGTTCCTACGATCTTCTGAACAAGCAGATAGGCCCGGTTACAAATATAAATATCTTTATCCATCTGGGTGAAGAGGCGAGCCGTAACCTCGACAGTTGCATCGCCAGAAAGACAGATTGTCGCAGCAATCATAACATCATAGTCTTCCTGAAGGTGGAACTGTCTTAGCAGTGATAAAATACAAATAGTGAAGATAGGTGGAATCGAAAATCTTCAGTGGCTTCACCTGCCAGGATAGGAGTAAATAAACGCAAACTGTAAGTATGTATGGCACAAGTAGACCGTCCAGCCAACATAGTACTAAAAGACGTAGCTGACAGGGTGCAGGTCTTCATCGACATACCCAAACAATCAGTCAGCGCAAAATTGACGCAGCACAGGGAATACAGGGACAACTCGTTAATAAAAATAACGACTGACATCACCTGCCCTGAACAACCCAGACTACAGAGGGTAATAGTGTGCCTCTACTATCAGTAGAGAAATGACCGCCAGAATGGCAAATCCGCGTAGACCGGCCAAACCAGGGCTACACACCCCCCCCCACCCCCCACCCCCATAGATCTACCCCGACAAAATGAATTACGACCGGAAACGGTGGCTGCCATGCAGGCGATGGGAGTAGCGATGGCGGGAGCGATTGTAGAGAGCAGTGGAAGGAGAGAGACGGCAAGGGTGTACCATGAAGAGGTCCGAGAAATGGTACAAAGAATCCAGCCTTGCGACGGACTGTTTCCAGAGCAAGTTTGCACCTTCTTGGATGAGGCAAGACGAGTGTGGGTGGCGAACGACGGGAGACTGGAGGGTATACCCGCATATATAATAACCAGAGCATCCCGGGGACAATTATCACGAGCGGTTGATGGGTTCCTTGTGGAGAAGGTGAAGGAAGAAGTCACCTTTGAGGAGCTAAGTGCGTACATTACCTCGAACTTCGTATCATCCAATGAGAATGAACGCGTAAAATACGACTTAGAAGGCGTTCGACAGAGGCGCAACGAAACAGTGATAACCTTCAATAGAAGATACCGGGAATTGGCACACCGAGCATACCCGGTCGAAAACGACGACAATAAGCGAACCGTGCTGGGTATATATTTGAAAGCCCTGGGAGACCGTAGTTTGAGCAAGAGAATAGTTAGAAAGAGGACTGCGACCTTACAGAGGGCAATAGAAATATCGGAGGAAGAGGAGGTGTGCAATGATCTTCTGAAGGCGATGAAGATAGATGTGAGGCAAGAGGAGCAGATGGAGATAGGTGTGCTGGACTCGGAGGAAGAGAAAGGTGTATGGGCGGTAATAAATTCGTTGAAACGTCAGATGGCTCAGCAGAGCAAAATGATAGAGAGATTGTGTGGGATCATCGGCACCCTAAGGAACGAAAAGACCGCGGAGGAAACACCCCATCAGCCAACAGCCAGAAGGAAGCAAGAAAAGCCAGCCAGGCAGACACAGTCGCAGCAGCAGCCGCCGTGACAGAGTAAGCAAAACCGAGCACAGAGCATCACTTGCTTTAATTGCGGCCGAGTAGGACATTACAGAAGTGACTGCCCACAGCTAGAGCAACCATCACGACGAACTCTGTGGCAGAAGAGAGCACCACAAAAGCTGCAGCAACGTGGACAGAGACCGCCTCTAGTATGCGTCACATGCGGAATGGAGGACCACATGGCCAGAGAATGCCATCTCAACAAAGGATGCTTCATAGAGGGGAAAAATCGCCCCAATACCATTACATGTTTTCGGTGTGGAAAAGACGGGCATATATTACAGCATTGTCCGCAAGCAGGACCACGGTCAAACCCCAAAGCGAATCAAGCACCTCGCAAAGCCATCAAGAGGCCAAGGGAAGACGACCTAGATATTGACGAAATAGAGCAGGACAATACCCAGTCAGGACGGGAAACAACACCCCGTTCATGCTCGCGTAATTTAAGAAAAGACATCGCGAATAGAATGCGTGAATCAGAGGAGTATGAAGACCAGGACGGTTTTGTTTTGACCGGGGAGGGCACGGATGAGTATGGCCATTATTCTTACGGTGTCGGAGGAGACTCATCCGGACGACGAAATTCGTACGCAGAAGCAGTGAGTGGACGAAGGAGTCCGGGAAACTGCGATGGAGGAAGCCGTTGGTGAGATCACCGAACAAACGGTTTCTGATCCGTCTGCAAGTGGATAAAAACGGTCCGGAGGATCAAGATGAGTACCTACATGCCTTAGTGGATACTGGTGCTAGCACATTCTTGATTCGAAAGGATATTTGGCGTAGTATGTTGAATGCTAGGCCATTGAAAAGAGCCAAGATGCTCTTAGCAGTAAATGGTTCCCCGATAGAACTGTTGGGGGAGACTCAAGTCAAATTCAAGAATGCCCGGCCTGTTCCGAGTACGGTAGTAGCAAGCATGAGGCATGAATGTTTGATTGGAGCGGATGCTTTGCACTTGGGAAATGCAAAGATTGACTATCAGACCAAAGTTGTAGTATGGTTTGGTCAGGTATATCCCTTTAGATATCCCTATAGGGAACAAACGCGGTATGTATATGCGAGTTGTAAAGAAACGACCAGATATAAAGATATCGACAAAGTTCTAGGTGACTTTGCAGATAGCTTTGATACGGCTCGTCCAAACACTTTAGAATTGGTCCCCAAAGTGAAATGTACGGTGCCAACAGGAGATTCGTATCCTATAAGGCAGAAGGCCTACCGTCTACCGCTAGCCAAGCAGTATGTGGTCAAGAACCAAGTAAAAGAGATGCTAGCAGCGGGCGTCATAAGACCATCGTCATCACCCTGGGCATCACCCATTACGTTGGTACCCAAGAAGGTCGGTGACACCAGGTTTTGTATTGACTATAGGAAGTTGAATTCGGTATATCGTAAGGATAGTTACCCGTTGCTGAACATCTCCGACATTTTTGATTCGATGCGCGGCGCAACGATCTTTTCTACTATGGACTTAAAGTCTGGATATTGGCAGATACCAATGGCCAGCCAAGACATAGAGAAGACAGCGTTCGTCTGCAGTGAAGGTTTGTTCGAATGGATTCGGATGCCTTTTGGTTTTTGCAACTCAGGTGCCATATTTCAGAGGGCAATGAACAACATTTTCCGGGAATTTGTAGGAAAATATGTGCACGTTTTCGTCGACGATATAGTCGTATATTCACGAAATCAAACGGAACATGCACAGCACTTGCGTAAGGTCATGCGCAAGATTCGAGAATATAATTTGCAAGTGAAAAAGAAGAAATGTGATTTCGCCAGTAAGTCTGTGGACTTGTTGGGATATCGCATTTCCGCACAAGGTGTAGCTCCTCA
The DNA here is from genome assembly GCA_034401795.1 of Chaetoderma sp. LZ-2023a. Classification (NCBI taxonomy): domain Eukaryota; kingdom Metazoa; phylum Mollusca; class Caudofoveata; order Chaetodermatida; family Chaetodermatidae; genus Chaetoderma; species Chaetoderma sp. LZ-2023a. The sequence goes on from CM067371.1 coordinate 116,612,889, forward strand.
GGCTCAGTAGGTCAAAGTCATTAGGGAAATGTCACCACCACGCGATGTGGGTGAAGTGAGAAGTTTCCTTGGAGCTGCCGGGTATTACCGATCGTGTGTGCAAGGCTACGCCGAAATTGCTACGCCTTTGATAGAACTAACAAAGAAATATAAGCGTTTTGAGTGGGGGAAGGATGAACAGCAAGCGTTTAAGAAATTGCAGAACTTGCTGTGCAGTAAGACGGTTCTCACTTATCCGAACTTGAATGCCCCGTATAAATTGTATACTGATGCATCTAGCTATGCAATAGGTGCAATACTGGTGCAAGAAGATGATAAGCGTATAGAGCGAGTAATTTAATATGTAAGCTCTACTCTTAAAGACAGTCAGCTGAATTGGCCCGTAATAGAGAAGGAGGCTTACGCTGTGATTTATGCGTTGAAAAAGCTCCGACCATATCTATTTGGTGCGCAGTTTACCATGTACACGGACCATAAACCCCTAAAGAGTTTGTTTGTGGGAGAAGTGAAAAACACGAAGGTGCAGCGCTGGGCAGTGCTGATTGCCGAGTATGGATGTAAGATTGAATACATCCAAGGCTCGAAGAATATTCGAGCGGATATGTTATCCAGGTTACGTCGTCCTGTGGAGGTCGCCACGTTAGACACGGGTGATTTTGTCATACCGGATGTGGACGAGGGTGCGTTACCGCATGTCCCTCTAGAGGTACTCGACATTCCCTACGACGAATTGTGTGCCAAACAGACCAAGGAATACCCGGAGTTGTTCAATAACACCCCGGAGGAGTACATGGTTAAGAATGGCATTTTGTACTCTTTGGTTACCCCTTCAGCATTGGATGCTGAATACCCCAGAATTGTCTTACCTACCCTGTTCCGTGAGCAAGTGCTCCGGATGGCTCATGAACGAGCCGGTCACCAAGGTCTGCAGAAGACCATCGGTATGGTAAGAGATTCTTTTGTGTGGACGTCTTTAAGGAAAGACGTGGTACGTATGCTGGAGACGTGTACAACGTGCCAGGTCAACCGACCTGTCACCACTCGACCCAGGTATAGTGAGATGCCCATGGCCAATTATCCGAGTCAGATAATTGGTATGGATTTGATCGGTCCACTATTGGAGTCGAGTAAAGATAATGTGTATATCATGATGATAATCGATCACTGTTCTGCATGGGCAGAGGCATATCCGATTCCGGCTAAGACATCTCAGAATGTTGAAGACAAGTTCTTCAATGAGTATGTCGCTCGTCATGGTATCCCTGAAATCTTGATAACAGATCAGGGTAAAGAGTTTTGTTCAAATAGTCTGGAAGAACGATTTAGGGAACATGGTATCGATCATAGACGATCCAGTCCATACCATCCGCAAACAAATGGACGTACCGAGAGGTTCAATTGTACGCTCAAGGAGCTAATCCAGAAAGGTGTGAACAACGAGTCTCGGGCATGGGAGGACAAATTGGGTGCGGCTTTAACAGCATACCGCAGCACTCGTCACTCCACAATTGGATATACACCGTTTTATTTGATGTATGGTCGTCGTGCCAGACTTCCGTTAACCATCCCACTGGATGCCACGCAGGATCTTGGCGAAAGACTGACTTGTCTTAATAATGCCTTGCTGCACGCTCGTGGAGAAATGGCTAGGTCTCGAGAAGTTCACAGAGAACAAATTAACAAGCGTGCGAACGCTGGGGAGTACAAGGTTGGTGCTTCAGTGGTCGTAAAGGCTGAAGAGAGGATGAAGTTGACCTCTCGCAGTGACCCTGAATACGAGATCTTTAAGATCAATGGGCCCGTGGCTCATGTCCGACACCAAATATCTGGGAAGGTGCGCGTACTTAATGTATCTAACTTACGTGTGATCGACTCAGAGATGTGCTGGGACAAGGTACGACCACGCCCTGTTCATAACCCCGCAAAGGGTATGAAAGCCAGCCATCACCCGAGAGTTATGGTACATGAGTCTAAACCTTTGCCGGTGCATGACTCCGATGCGAAACCAGATAAGAGGGCTCGCAGGAAGCGACCAGCTTCTGATGAGGAGCCAAGGTTGCGCAAGGTGGGTATGGTGGTTGATATAAGTGCAGATCAACCTGGCACGAGTAAGAGTCGAAACTATGAGTCACCAAGGGAAACCAACAGGACTCCTCATACCGGTATGATGGACACCTCGGAGGATGTACCCGAGCCTTCCCTTGAGCCAATGGAAACGCTTCCATCGCACCCGTACTTTCTGCGCAAGCGCAGTCACGTTCCTGAATTTAGTGCTGACAATAAGCGGATCAGGATTGGTGCATTTGGCAACGCTCTATACGATGACTTCATCGGTCGCATAGAAGTGGTTATAAGGCGGCGTAGCAAGAGATAGATTTAATCTCTGCTTAACCGCTGTACCAGTAGCATCGCGTCAGTCTAGCCATCATGTATACTGTACTAGTATGTGTAGTAGTAGCTTTGGTGGGGTTAGCACAAGGACTTTGTAAGGATTCGACCGTGCACAGGTTGCCGAATGGGGTAATGATAACTAACCCTGAGAAGATATCAGTTTTACGAGCGGAATGGACTGTGGTCGTATCAATAGACCATCCATATTTGGCAGCACACTTTCTTGACCGCTTAATGAAATTTCGAGTGCTTGTTGCGGATATTGGTCGAAAGACTTCATTGAGTAACAAGGATATTTTCGGACTCCAACATCGCATTAGCGGTATAAGAAAACTTGCTATTAAGACCCAGCAAACAATGTTAAATCGTGCCAGGAATAGACAGAAACGTGGTCTATTCAATTTTGTGGGAGACATAGCATTGTCTCTATTCGGAACTGCTATGTCCGGTGATATAGATGCAATTAGAGACGTAGTCAAGGTGGCCATGAAGGACATGAAACGGTTGGTGCATTTCTCCAACAAACTGGCATCCCACGTGAAGTTAGCGTTCGAAGGGATCAATACGAATGTTAAACGAATCAACGAGGTCGCCGACAGTATAACGGATTTAACTAAAAACGTGAGTGACCTGTTCAAAGTTCAAGCATCTAGACAAGCCGATTTATATGCGTTGGTGCGAATAGGGCATATGATAGATTCTGCCGAGAATGTAGCATCTAGCTACCAGAAGGCAGCCGCACAATTTCATAAGCAAACTGCGTCCTTGGAGTTGGGTAGACTGATGGAAGAACTATTCAGTCCCGCTGACCTGATGTCAGTAGCGAAACAGGTCAGTGTGGGTAACCACTTGATATGCCCCTACCAGTGGTACTATCGCAATGTGGTCGTATATCCGCTATGGAAGGACGACGCACAACTCCATTACGTGGCGACGTTACCCTTAATCGACGGGGGCAAATACATCAAGTACGGGTTGTATTCATGGCCTGAGCCGTTAGTCGAGATCGGATACTTTATGCAAGTAATGATAGCTAGGACCAGTATTGGCCTGGATACTAGGACTGGATGGTACTTCACCCCGTCAGAGTGTCGTGGGGAGGAACCTAGGGTAGGTCATGGACAACTGAGGGTCGATAAGACCCATGTGCCGTGCATTGTGAGCATCTTGACTAATACCACAGATAGTAACTGTAATATTCAACTTTCCGAGTCCAATGAAACATCCAGTAAGTTGTTTGCCAATAAGAAAGTAGGCATCGTGTCGCAAACGTTTGGGGAAACTATGTAAATACATTGTGACGGAAGACTGACCGACCGGTGTGAGGTAGGAAGTGGTGTGTATGGGTTGGTGTCCGGTGTGTGTGGATATAGTGGTAAGGGTTGGCAATTCGAGCCAGTTATGTCTTACAGTGGGACATACACTCGAGTTAGCCTAGCCATTGATATGCCCAATTTGGATGTGACCGGCGTTCTCAACCAGTCGATGATAGTTAATCATTTAAGGGTGCAAAAGTGGGACCATTTGCACAAGTCTAAGTACGTGCCGCTAGCACCATTATCTGCAGTCGACCCAGCGATGGTCGATGGCATGGTGGTACGTTCGTTTGTTTCGTATTCGACGGGCTCCTTCGTTGTGGTGCTCATTGTTGTGTTTATACTCCATAAGTGTGGATTACTTTCGCGCATGTGGGTGTGGATTAGATGCAAGCCACATGTGGCCCATAGCTGTGCGCCACGGATTATCCAACCTCAGAGGCCGAGGAGACCTGCAGCACTACCAGAGCCGCTGAGGATGTTAGCCGGGTCGTCGCCTAACGCTGTAGCCAGGACCGAGATCGACCCGATGGCTGACGACTGGATAGATGTGGTGATAGACAATCCTAACGACCATACATCATATGAGGATTTATCATTGTAGCACGAACTATATTATAGTGCCATGTTTTGTGTATAGATGTTCATCGCTCCTAACGCTTATATGGATCACGAGGATTTCTCATAATTGTTGCACAGACTTTATTATAGTGCCATGTATAGATCGTTTATTGTGTTATGGATGTCACTATGACCTGAGTATGACTTGTAGTCATCAATTGTAGGGTTAGGGTTATTGTTGTATTATTGTATTGTTTATTTGACTGTGTTTTTATCTTTATAGTAGGGTACTAGTATTGCAAGGCATGTTAACGTGATTAGTTTAGATTAGATTATGTGTCGTATGTGGTGTCAGTTCTGGATAGCCCTGGTATAGCGTGGTTTGGTTGTTGATAGTGCACAACGAGTTAATTGTCGCTCTCTTAAGGCCTTAAGAGATGGTTAATTAACTTCGGTTGAGGGGCATGTGTAGATATCGGATTGTCTTGTGGGGAGTCATGACCCCGATAGACGTCTTATATTTGCGAGTAAGACCTCAGTGAAATTCATATTTGAAAGTACCAGGTGAGCTAAGGAACTGAATCAGCATCGTGTTAGTTAGGTACAGGAGTAGGACGCCGCACTGGTTGACTTTGACCAAGTGCTGATGATGCACAGTTTCGCAGAAATAGGATAGAAACTATATCGAAACTGTAACTGGTATGGCATCCAATAAGTTAGGAATTGGAATAGATTGAAATGGAACCGACGGTTCTGGGTTGGTGAAATCTGTCAATAGTGTGAAAATGAAAGTTGTTGCTGTGGGATCGGCACGCACTTTTATAATGTTCAGCAGTCGTTTCGGCCAGTAGTTAGTAAATAATCGAGTGAAAAGAATCGATAGGAATCGAGAGGATTATAGGTGACAGAATGACATTAGTTGTTGACGGTCGGCATTCCGACTCCCTTAAGCAAGTACAACAACACCAGCTGGCAATGAGATCATACAGCTCATGTGCTTATTAACGTTCACTTCCTACAGGATTATCCATGATAGGCAAGGGACAGGACAGAGGCATTGTAGCGTCCTGTAGGAATTTATAACACGATCGAAATTTGTATATCAACTATATGTCAATCAGAGAAAGGCATGCTACAACAACACATACCCTAGTGTTGTTAGTTAGCTGACAGATCGCATCAAAGCAGAACCAGCCAACACCGCTTAGAGTATGTTTTACAGTATCTCCTTCGAAGAGATGCCCAGAGTTTGATTAGTCAGGATGACGTCATAATCAATGAGAATCGAGCAAACTCTGTGGCAGCGAAACAAAGGGAATAGCGGTGGGAAACTGTGGATTGTATATATGAGGCACTTGTCTCTTAAATCGGAAATCTTTGTCATCGGTGATTCCGGAACAGTCGTGTTTCGTTATCGTGTCTGAAATTCTTAGCGAATATATTGGAGTAACTAAGAGTTGTAGGGGATATGAGAATAGCATATCAGCCGAGGTTGAGAGTAATTCTTTATCAGTCAGAGTAGATTAGAAATAAGTCATTTGCGTATTGTTCAATATATATATCACGACAGTAAAATTCGTCATTTATTCATAGAGTTAGCTGTACAGTTAGTAGTAAATAAAATTATCACCTTGATAATCAAGGCAAAGGTTTGGCATTGCTAAGTTACTCAAAGTACAGGGCAACCCTGTACCGTTCCTACGATCTTCTGAACAAGCAGATAGGCCCAGTTACAAATATAAATATCTTTATCCATCTGGGTGAAGAGGCGAGCCGTAACCTCGACAGTTGCATCGTCAGAAAGATAGATTGTCGCAGCAATCATAACATCATAGTCTTCCTGAAGGTGGAACTGTCTTAGCAGTGATAAAATACGAATAGTGAAGATAGGTGGAATCAAAAATCTTCAATATGTATGGTCTGACAGATTTAGTTGGTGCTTCTCTGCTATCATGACCTGCTGTACTAGATCCTTGGCTTTGCTTGTATGACGGTCGATCTGTGAAGAGTTCCCACTTTCTGAACAGAATGTCACCTTCATTTGGGAGCTCTAAGCTATTCTCGTCCATAAATATCCTCAGCTTCTGATCTCTAGGAAGATGACAATCTCTGTGAAGTGAGGCATTTAGATCTCCTGCTACTAGGATATTTCACTATTATCTCATTTAGTTCATCTAGAACTGCCTCAAATTCTCTTTCAGCCTGAGCTGACCCTCTTGATGGCATATATACATTGATCAGGCAGATGGGAGTGTTAGTCAACAGTTCTATGGCTACAATTCTATTGCTTCAATCATCAATTTTTCGAATATGCTGATTGAAGTCACATGACAAGACCACTATAACCCCTTGGTATCTGTTGAATGGGAATGGGGTCATCATCATTACTACATTTTGCATAGAATTCTTTATTGTCAAATCCATAGAGCCAGTGTTCTGGACCACTGCGCCAGACTAAAGTCAAGGTTTGGCCGACCAGCTTTCACATGTCTGATATACTGACACAGAGACGATTCATATGGATGGCACCTGCCATGATTCAACCCTAGGCGTTTTACCCCTATTGTACTCTGACTCCATCACGGCTCTGGCAGTATATGTATTTTATTTTATTGTCACACTGGCAACGTGCCACAATTTCTATGTGCTAACCAGCTGACAGTCATGCACCCATTAGTTTAATTTGTTGATCATCATCTCCCGGTCGGGGGATCGAACCGCCATACTGCAACTCTGCATAGCATCAGCAACCAGACATCTTTCCACTGGACCACCGCGCCAAGACTAAAGTCAAGGTTTGACCAGCTTTCACATGTCTGTTATACTGACACACTGACGATTCATATGGGACTATCTGTGGATGCACCTGCCACCATTCAATCCTAGGCTTTTTATGCCTATTGTACTCTGACTCCATCACGGCCATGGCAGCATATGTATTTTTATTTTATTGTCGCACTGGCAACGTGCGGCTTCAATTTCTATTTGTTAACCAGCCGACAGTCATGCATCCATTAGTTTAATTTGTTGATCACCATCCCCCGGTCTGGGGGAATCGAACCGCCATACTGCAACTCCGCATAGCATCAGCAACCAGACATCTTTCCACTGGACCACCGCACCAAGACTAAATATATATATGCATGTGTATGTGTGTGAGTAAATATGATCTATTGTACATAATAAGTCTGAGGCAAGATTCATATCCTTTTCCACCGAAAATCTGTATGGCTAATAAAATCCCCAAATAGGTTAATTTTCTGGCTAATAATTCCAGTAGGGTAGTCAGGTCCATGTATAAGTATTCATATCTAGGTAGCTTGTTAGCATTCTGTCACTGTGCCACTGTTTTGTGTCTCATATATATATATATATATATATATATATATATATATATATATATATATATATATATATATATATATATATATATATATATATATATATATATATATATATATATATATATATATATATATATATATATATATATATATATATATATATATATATATATATACATATCTATATATATATATATATATATATATATATATATATATATATATATATATATATATATATATATATATATATATATATATATATATATATATATATATATATATATATATATATACACCTGTGCAAAAGTTAAGCACCACCCTATTTTTACGCACATGCGAGGGTATATTCATGTGCTATGAAGAAAGCAATAGCATAAACATTTATGTACCCATCCATCTTAGTGCAAGAGGTAATAATGCAACTAGAGGAATGCTGATTATGATGGTGGGGAAACACTGTATGTTTTTGTTTGAACTTGAAAACGAGGCCTGAATATGGTTACGTTGACACAACTGACAACTATTGCCCTACAGTTGACACACGTGGCTACATTGTCATTAATGGTGTCTGAAAACGAAGTTTAACATCTGTTCACGAGTTTGAGACTGTCATTATTAATACCGGGTATATCCACCTTGTGCCTGGATGACGGCCTGGACACGACGTCTCATGTTGGTCACCAACCGACTGATACGCCATTGTGGTATTCGTTGCCATTCAAGATGGAGTGCGTCTGTTATTCCTGTAGGTTCTGCACAGGAGGATCCCTCCTTCTCACCATGTTTCCCAGAATGTCCCAGATATGCTCAATAGGGTTCATGTCAGGGCTCCTTGCTGGCCATGGTAGGGTTTCGATGGCATTCTGGCGGAGGTATTCATGCACAGCTCTAGCACGATGTGGTCGGGCGTTGTCATCCATGAATATAGGGTGGGTTCCAGGTGCATGATTTACAAAATGAGGGACCACAACTCTATCCAGTATGGTATCTTGATATCTTTGTCCATTTAGTGTTCCAGCCTACAATCAAATGAGATGCACCCCCATATCATAACGGAACCTCCACCAAATGGAACTTCTTCCATGATGTTACGTTGGTCGTACGCCGTGTGTCTGGACCTCCATACACGAGTTCGACCATCTGTGGCATGAAGCAGGAACCGACTTTCATCGGACCAGTGTACCCGTCTCCAGGATCTCATGTTCCAGTGTCTTCTTTCGTTGCACCACCTCAGACGCTCCTCTTTGTGGTGTGCAGTGAGGAGAGGACGTCTGACAGGTCTCCTAGCTTTCATGCCAGCAGCATACAGTCTCCTTTTGACGGTAGACATTGACACTCTATTGCGCATTTCCCATTGCTGGCTGAGCACTCTGCTGTTGGTGAATGGAGATCTCCTAACAAGGCGTACTAGGGCTCGATCATCACGGGCAGTAGTCTTCTTCGGTCTTCCAGATCTAGGCCTGTCCTTCACCTCGTTAGTTTGCCCATGTTTTGCAATCAAACGTCTGATTACAGTATGGTTAATGTTCAGCTGTCTGCCAATCTCTCTGCATGACATACCAGTGGTATGCATGCCTATGATTTGCCATTTCACACGATCACTTAACCTTCGTCTTGCCATAGCGGTTCACAATCAAGAGCTAATTCTCCCTGTACAAATAAACCACGGTCATGAACACAAAATTCCTAATCTTGTCGCCTAAATCTGTATGTAATGTTCTACACATCAAACTGGACTTTTACATAACTGAACACGTGTGCTGTTTCCCGCCACGCACGGACATCAAGCGGCGTGAAGTCATGCATGCATGTGCATTTCGTACTTGGAATTATGTCAGCTAACGCGGGGACAAAAAGTATGGCAGCCTAGTTGTACCATCATGTTTCTACGTTCTATTGTTTTTGCTGGTGCTTAACTTTTGCACAGGTGTATATATGCAATTTTGAACTTGAACTTGATATCCTGTCTGCTCAATCTGCTGGAGCCACGGATTATGTATTGTACATGGCATTGTGCCGATAGTAAACTATATTGGCACTGTTAATTGGCCAACTGTCAGCTAGGTGGGTTAGGCCTACCTGTCATATGATGTAAATATGTACATACATGTACAGTCGAATGTTGTCAATATCATCGAATTAGTGATATATACCATATTCGCAAAAACACTAAAGGGTAAAAAAAAACTTTAAAAAACAACCATTATCCGCACACTGCGCAACCTAAGTTGTAGTGTATGAACTGTCTAGATCGACAATAGGCCCTGCACAGGCCTCCAACGTCGCAACAGATGAGGATGATGATGATGATAACCCTGAGCTACCGTCTCCGAGTTGCCGATCCGCGGCTGGTCCGTATTTTATACATTACCCAAATTCCGCCATTTTGGAATTTCCTCGTCAACTTTTGTTGTCTGATTATTTTTGTATTACTCTAAAATACAGTGGGTGTTGTAAACAAATTAATAAACGGATGGCCGGACTTCCGAGGCGAATCATAAAGGTAAAAAATAAATTATAAAATATATTGATTAATTAAATATACTCATTGTTTTAATACTTGACGGTCGTCTGTCCGTCTTCTAAATTTCCATCATTCCTGACACCTTACCGTCAAATGGCATCAATTTGGATTTGAAAATAAATACAAGGAACTTCTCCAAATGACTAATCACCTTAATTTTCACCAAATATTCGTATAGTGACACCAGTTTTCGTAATTTCAATTATCTTACATGGTCCTCGCTCATGACTCGGCCTCTATGTCCCCCCACTGATATATTAATGACAATGGTGCATTTACAAAAGTGGGACAATAGCGCTCAAATCAGAACATGTCTGGAACAACGGGTTGATATCAACACAAAACTTATTTGGCTTACCTACAAATATTACTTTACTGTTATATTTATAATTTAACTTGATGAAATCAAAGGCCTTTGAATTTTCGTCCATCCATCCATCCCAGTATCACATATCCCCCTACTATATATATATATATATATATATATATATATATATATATATATCAGTCCTTCATTTTTGAAAATAGTACGGGTGCGAAAAATCACACTCCTCAAATCGGTGAGGAGTGCATTTCACACTGCACCCCTCAAGTCAGCGAGGAGTGTGATTTTATCATTTCTGCGTTATTAATTATGCATGTTTCTGTTGCTCATAAAACAGCCAGGTATTCACTATTCAGCTGTTTGGAAACAGGGCATGTTGGTTTCACTCATAATGGAGCTACTCACGACTCTCACCACGTGAAGGTCTGCCCAAAAGAGTCTTTTTAACCCTTAGCACATTGATGTCGAAAAGTAAATTGTTGCAGAGTCAGTGAAAGATACATGTAGGCTGGTGTACATTTTGGAAACAATTGCTGCTGAAACCAGTTGCTAAGACAGCAACAAGTTTCAGCAACATAAGTTTCCAAAATGAACACCAGCTCTCATTTGAAATTATTAAAATTTAATTTCAAGATTTTAAATTTCAGAGTGCTAGGAGTTAATATTTTTATTTATTAATACATACACTGTACTGCAGGACAACAATTGAACATTCATTATTTATTGATTAAAAGTTGTTGAATTCAATTTCTGTCTTTGCATGTGTTGATTCATCTAACTCTTAAGTTAACCCCTACCACACTGAGTGATGTAAAAATAAAAAAGTTTGAAATCAAATTTAATGATGAACTAGTTAAGTATACATTTTAAAACAATCTGCCAATTACCACTGTGGAATGTGCTGCCACAATAGTAACTTATAGTTATACTTGTAAGAATGACCACAGAGAAAAGAAAGTGCAACAATGCATCAAACGTATGTACATTTATCACAAATTGTGAAAAAGTTTAACTAGAAGGCAAACGCTTCTATCATCATGTCATAATCAACAAAACGCCAGATTATTTCCAAATTAGATTACCTCACAGTCACTCCAACAATGCAAGTGCAAACATTAAACAGATATTACAAGTCATACTCCGATATCTTTTATTATGACTTAAAATCTGTAACTGTTGCACTTGCAGTCTTGGAGTGAGGTCTGGTCATCTAACTTCTAAGTTCAGACTTGGCTTTTGGGATCAGAAAGTAAAATTCAAATTGAGATAGATACAATATCCGTCTCTGGTGTCAGTGTTGGCATCTCAATTTCATTATCTGACTCTGACATGTCCGACTCTGACAGTGTGATTACAGAATCTGGCAGCGGGTTGGACAATTTATTTGTCACAGTTTCAATTTCAAAGTCCGAGTCGTCATGATCACTTTCACTTTCTGATTCAGTCATAACAAAATTTTCCTCATAGGTAGACTCATTTTCCTCATTAGACTTAGAATCTGTGTCAATTAAAGCACAACCCAACTCGCCATCACTTTCTGCTTCATCACTGTCTGTGTCGGATGGTTCATATTTCCTTTTTTTAGAATCATCCAGCTCAAGTACATTCACTACGTCTACCTGTAAGCTTGATTCTAACTGCAGTTTTCTACGTGTAGACATATATTTAGTCAAAGCAGAATCAATAATTGATTCTCTTTCTGTTTCTGTGAAAGAAAGGTTATTGAACTTTATAAGAAGCAGATCATCTAATGTGTCTTCTTTCATACAGAGTCGCCTATCAGATAACAGAGCTGTCAACTGGCTAAAAGCCCCTTCAACCACACTGTTACTGACACCCAGACAAAGTACAATTTCAGCTAACAGACATATATTTGGGAATTGTTTCCGTTTATATTGGAAAATCTTATTCCAAAGGGCCTTGGCCTCTATTCCTGAATAGAAATGATGGACTAAGTGCTTTATATCCTTCCACTCATTTTTAAGTTTTGAAATTTCAAATCCCCCCTCTTCTAGAGTTACTGAGAAGTGGTTAGCTAGAAATGTTAAAGATTCTACTTCTGCCTTAGTGTCATACCAATGTGCTGGGTCTATCCATTTCATATGCTTATAAATGTCATTGGTGAAAGAACTAAATCTGTTAGTCAAACATTGATTAATGTCTAAAATGGCTTGAGTCTTCAACTGATCCGTAATAGCATCTGCTCTTCTGGTATGCGTAATACCACCACACGAGACTGAAACATATTCCTGGTTTTGCGTTTTCCGAGATTTGTGTCCCTTCATGGGCATTTGACAAGTTAGCTTTGCAGGATTGTTAGCCTCTGTGTGACCTCTGTTACGTGTACTAGCCATAAATGGCAACTGAACAGGTTCATTGTCGTCTGACTTATCATCCAGTACAGGAAATACCCCGCATGGATTCTGTTCTGTTAACATTTCCGTGTTCATTGTCTTAGTTTTCTCCATGGCGGGCATGACCTCTGACGTATTCAGTTCACCCTTCTCAAGAGTCAGGGAAAACTTGGACACATTGTCAAGAATTTGTTTGTAGGCACAACAGAGACGGAAAAATGTGTAGTTTTTTAACTTGGTTAGAATGCCTTGTAATTTTGGTTTTATGCCCTTCGTTTCGGGAAGCTCGATGGAATTCTCTAACACAAGTGCCAGAATAACCCAGTTGTGCAGCAAATGTTTCAGTCCCCTGTGTTGGTGAGCGAGAAAACGTGTTCCATGCACTTTAGGAAATACGTATACTTGTACATTGAGCAGCTCTGCCATTTTGTTAAAATGCCTCTTTATCTTTCCTGATTGTTTAAATAGATAATATAGTCCAATCATGAAGTCCTTTACTTCGGCAAACCCTTTATGGTTCATTAGAGCATCCTTCAAAGCTAGTTCAGCACGATGTGAGACACAGTGGATTTTGAGCAACCACGGACGGTGATCCTTTTCTAGTCTGGTAAGTAGGCCATTATAAATCCCGGTATTCACAGACGCACCGTCAGAAGTAGCAGACACTAGTAATGTCGTATATTTCTCCTTAGAAATCTGTATCTTTTTGTCATGGCCGAAGACATCATCAATGCAAGTTTTCAGGTTTTCAGCATTGGCATCCCCATACGAGTCCACGTCCTGTAGCGCAACACAATAATACACAGGTATACCACCCCGCACCACACGAATCAGTACCAGTTCCTTTTCATGTCCAGTCTTCCTAGCTTGTGAGCCATCGCTGAGTAGAGAAAATGCATTAACCGAGCACAATATCAGAGCCAGCTTCGCACGTATTGCATCTGCGATTTCATGCACAAATTCTCTTGCTTTGTTTGAGCTGTCAAGTCCTGTGATTAGATTTACTCCATTACATTTTTGGATTTTCACAAGTGTCTTAAAGCTAGTTAAAGGCATGCCATCCACCGCCAACATGTATGCTGTGTTAATAAGTTTGCGATATGCATCTTTTGATAACTTAGTAAGGGCATTGTCAATCCGAGGTTGAGAAAGCTCAGGCTGTGCTTTTGGGCCTGCTTCAGTGTTCACAGTAGTACTTAAAGTAGGTTTGTTAATAAGTTTTTCATAATTAGCAGCTATGGCATGAGAATTGGATGCCAAATGCCTCATTATGGTGTATTTGCTGACATAGTTAGTGCCTGTGGCATAGTTCTCCACTTCGGATTTAGCCCTCCCTTTAATTGTGGAATCTGCACGGATCCGATCCAAGTGTTTAGCGCATAACTTACACCACACTTCCACCACTATGTCACGGTCAGATTCGTCCTTATCTAGCTTACAGCCAATGCTATCGCCAAGGTTCCAACGATTAAACGTCCTAAATTGAGCAGTCAACCCTGCCATGATCCCGGTAATCAGAATTTGTTCGCGAAATTATGAAATTTTCACCGGTATATTATTATTATTATTATTAACTATTGCTTTGACAGTTGTGAACGTAGAGGAAACATGTGCTAGGCTCAAATTTCCCGCTAAATTAATTCGCAGAAAAGTTTGTGTTTCTGTACAGTACGGTTAGATGCGGTATATGTCGCGTATATTCATCAAGGATTAGATCCCATCTCATCTTGGCCGGTCTACTACTAGCGCCGGCAATGAGTACATGCACATTCATTGATAGACTCGTAGTATCACGGCATAGGCGCGTGATCGCTAGAGCCGATATGATTGGCTGCCAATATGATTGGCTGCCAATCACTGCTTTCTTCAAGCGTCCCAGTAATCAGTCATTCGCCAAATAATTTAGTCGGCGTAAGAAAAAAATATCGGTCAACCTGGACAAAAGTGTAAGAAAATTTCTGTCAGCTTATTTGAGCGGCTATTGGATAATTGGATTGCTATATAACCACAAACAATCAAGGAAAATGCCTGAATTGGCGGCAAACACTTAATTTGGAAACAACTAAACTGCACTCTTTACCGTCTGGGTGATGACCGAGTTAGCGCAATCAGGTTAGTTATAGCGACTGACTCACATTAGATGAGCCAAATCTTTTTAGTTCACGATAAAAATTGCTTAAAATCCAGAGAACTAATATTTAGGTACGCCCTTCTTATGTTGGCCGGTCGGTATAAATAAAACTCTTCAGGATTTTGGAGGCGTGAATTCCACTGAACTAATTAATAGACTAGAATGTCTCCCTGATATAAGCTGATTTTCTAGCATGAAAATGGCAAAGGAATATGAAATTATTTACATAAACTACTGTTTTAAAATGATTTGAGCACTAATTTAATTATATTCTAAGCAACAAATTTCATTTATGCACAAGGCATTATATTTCATCTGCAAAACAATAAAAATCTTGCCAATATTATCAGTAAGATTTTTGTTCTTTGGGGCGATTTGGTTTCGGGACGATTTGACCAGCAACTAGGCCAGCCGATGGATCGGTTCCCGGTCTCTTCTAAAAATAGGTACATTTCAACATAAAGAAACAGGTCTGAACTGTCAAATCTTCACGGAAAAACAATCACACAAATATGTCACACAAATATAATTTTTAACCACGGCAAAACCAACTTACTATGTGTATACGGGCCCATTGGGATAGGGGTAAAGGTAGGCATGTCTGTTAAATCCATTTTTACTGACTCACGAAACCGCTAAAATTCGTTTGAGTTTTCACATTTTTTTAGGGGCGTGATATTTCGCTCCCCTCGAATTCATTTACGGGCGCCGAGGGGCGCAAGCGCGATCGCGCCCGTCAAAAATGAAGGACTGTATATATATATATATATATATATTATACACACGGTATGAAAGCTTCATCTGTGGGCACCATTGTCAGAAAGCTGATTTGTTGGTTTGTTGTCAAATCTAGTGAAGTCACGGTTCTGATACCAAACCAACCAATCAGCTTTCTGACAATGGTGCCCACAGATGAAGCTCATAAATTGCTTTACTTATAGTTATATTTATTAACCAATAATCTTGCGAGAAAGTATGTTCCAGACTTTGGAGAAGAGTACTCAAGAACACTGTCGTGTATGTGGCGATCTTGGCGACATGCCATTTTAAAGTTTATCATAAAGCTAACTAATGACGAGGCAATGATCAATAGCCATACCCCCCATAGGAGAATTTAGATTTACAAAAGAGTCTGTCACTAGCAATATGTCGACTACCGTGAATACCCGTGATACATATTGTGAGTTTCCGACTGGTGTCCAAACTCAAAACTGAAGTCCTTGTAACAGTTTATTATTATACCGGAAGAAGGAAGCTGCTAACGCATACGCGCATTGCTGGCTTTTAGAATTTGACAGATCAAATACATAATTTTCACGATAAAATACATAAACTAAACTAGAATAACAGTCAATAGTGCGCAATAACTGGTACCGGTACACTCTTTTTTGCTGCCGGACAAAATAACAGGTCCCAAATGTATTGTGCCTGTCAACAATCTATAAATTACAACCGGACATTGACTGTCCTTATTTCCAGGCTTGCAGATTGGTCGCCTTCCTTTAATCCCAACAGGCGATTGGCAGATATGAAATGAGGTGTTGACTATACAGGGTTTTTAACACGAAAATCGGCTGACGTCATTCTCTGTATTATATTCGCGCCTCTTGTTCTGGGTGCTGCATACTTTATTTGTACCAGAAAACTTTGGAATTTCAAGTTTTTCGTGTTATCATGATATGTTTGCAATGATCGGTGGTTTCAAAATTCTTGATTAAGATGTGTGGTCTGCGGTTTTACAGCAGTTTATTTAAAAAAATTTTGTTTTCTTCACATATCGTTTCGGCCTTCGTTTGAGAGTATAATTTAAAAATTAGTGTTAAATATACTGCGAAAGCTATGCGATATGGTTCCTGGTTCCGTTTATACATCCTTCAGGATCAGTATATGGGTGTGTTCATGTCTGCATCGTTCTTGTCGTCATAATCTATCGATCTTTGCTGTAACGTTGTGGGGTCGGGTGCTGGAGGGTTACAATTTTTTATGGTCAATATATTTGAAAATAATTTGTCTGCCTTCCAATATTGTTTCGTTCCGCTTGCTTATTTTGGGTTTTGTGCTTATTTTATAGGCCAAGCCTACCCCATCATCTTGCTCAGAGTGCCACAAGTTCGTCAAAGTCATATATAAAGACCATGTCTGTTACCGGTGTTCTCCTTGCAATATCGATAATAGGTGTGATATATGTTCGGTGTGGCCAGTCGATATGTTGGTCAAGTTCTTTTCCCAGAAGGACTTGGCAGGGTCTGACAAGGGGGCAGGCGGTCCGAAAGTAAATCATGGAGCATCCATTTCGGCTCCTGGGCTTCGGAGATGGCACCTCCGGCGTGGTTTGGACCTGCTATGCAAGGTTTGTTGCATAGCGTCCTTCCTACGCTGGTGTCGTCACTGATGCCAAAAGTTGTAGAACAGTCTCTTACTGTGGCAGGGTTCTGGACTGGCTACTGAGGGAGCCATCTCGTATGGCTCCCTGGCAGGCTCCGGCCTCTCTGCGACCACCTCCGGGTGGTCCAGTAGCGTTGACCAGTCCGTCAGGCCATGACGACTCTTCGGGGTCTGAAGTTGAAAAGGCAGAGGAGGAGAGATTGCTACAGCCTGAGATGCCACGGGTGGAGAGCATGGAGGTCGATTCCGTCCTAGACGGAACCGTCCTCCATCTGTCTGGTTTGGCGCAAGCCAAGACAGCCGCGCCACCCGTGGTTGAGGCCACACTTGTACCGGGCACCCGTCCAGGGCTGGTTGGTTTGCCACCGGCATGGTGATGGGTGTTGCTGGATACACGCCTATCCCACCTGGCCCAACGGTCACTCATGGGGTGCCCATGTATAGCCACGGTTCCATAACCGCTACGGGTCCACACAGTTTTCCGTGCGGGCCTACTCCATGGGGTGGCGGCAGAACCGTATGGTACCAGTGTTTCTGGCTTACCAGCGGTGACTCCTAGCCGGGAGGCCGTTGCTGGTAGAACCGTGGATACGTCAGCGGGTGACGTATTCACTGGGGTGTCCTCTTCGGAGACAGACTGGTCCGTGGCTCTGACTTGGCTAGCCAGGGTGGAGCTGTTTGTGGTTTCGGCCACAGCCGAAGAGGATACACCCAGTCCGTCGGTTGCATCGATTAGGAAGGGGGTCTTGCCTGCGGCTCGGATCCAGGTTTAAGGAGTTACTGGATGGTATTTATAGCAAGCAACTCCAGACCAAGGGCCAGGGAGGTGCGGGCAAAATGTTGTATTCCCCGTGCGGAATACGACAAGTATGATGTGGTTCCGGCGGTCGCTGAAGATGACCGCTGGGTACTTGGAGTCCAGAGTGCTGGAGCGGCTGGCCCCAGTCCCAAGTACACCATGAGGAAGTCCTGGCCCTATGCGATGAGGGGGTGAGAGCAGGTATGAGTGCTGTGAATCATTCTTATCGCCTTCTTCAATTGTTAAAAAATTTTGTGCTATCCAAGTGTAATAACTACGTCTTCAGATGGTCTGGATTCCTCTCAATTGGAAGTATAATGTAAACCTTATGCTGAGTCCTATGTGACTCAAAAGTCTGAATGGCCCGAGACTGATTTTTCTCAGCCCCTTATACTCTGTGGTCCGGGCACCGGTCAGATTAATGGTGCCCCTACATCTGTTGTGATTGCGGTGCCCCCTTTGATTTGGGTGTGTGGGGTTTGTACCGCCAATGTCATGTCATGATATCAATTATCTGATTAGTAGTACCCTAACCGGTACCACTTGGTGATACCTTTTTGCAGATGCCGTTCAGGCGGTGCCCCCCCCCCCTTTAAAAGAGGGGGGGGGGCACCATTTTGGTGTCCCTGTTGGCACCATTTGTTGGTTTTGGGTGGTGTCCTTTGTTTGGCACGTACATGATGTATTTGGGGAATAGGTAGGCAGGCGGTACCCCTTTATGGGGTTGCTGGTTCCGAGACAGGTGACCTGGTTGGCACTTGTAGATTTTCTGGGTTTTTTTTAGCTTTTGGCGCCTTCAATATGCCTACAGTGGGTGGGGGGTACCGTCCGCACGAGATGTCGCACATGTAATGCGGAATACGACAAGTATGGTGTGGTTCCGGCGGTCGCTGAAGATGACCGCTGGGTACATGGAGTCCAGAGTGCTGGAGCGGCTGGCCCCAGTCCCAAGTACATCATGAGGAAGTCCTGGCCCTATGCGATGAGGGGGTGAGAGCAGGTATGAATGAGTGCTGTGAATCATTCTTATCGCCTTCTTCAATTGTTAAAATATTTTGTGCTATCCAAGTGTAATAACTACGTCTTCAGATGGTCTGGATTCCTCTCAATTGGAAGTATAATGTAAACCTTATGCTGAGTCCTATGTGACTCAAAAGTCTGAATGGCCCGAGACTGATTTTTCTCAGCCCCTTATACTCTGTGGTCCGGGCACCGGTCAGATTAATGGTGCCCCTACATCTGTTGTGATTGCGGTGCCCCCTTTGATTTGGGTGTGTGGGGTTTGTACCGCCAATGTCATGTCATGATATCAATTATCTGATTAGTAGTACCACTTGGTGATACCTTTTTGCAGATGCCGTTCAGGCGGTGCCCCCCCCCCCCCCTTTAAAAGAGGGGGGGCCACCATTTTGGTGTCCCTGTTGGCACCATTTGTTGGTTTTGGGTGGTGTCCTTTGTTTGGCACGTACATGATGTATTTGGGGAATACGTAGGCAGGCGGTACCCCTTTATGGGGTTGCTGGTTCCGAGACAGGTGACCTGGTTGGCACTTGTAGATTTTCTGGGTTTTTTTTAGCTTTTGGCGCCTTCAATATGCCTACAGTGGGTGGGGGGTACCGTCCGCACGAGATGTCGCACATGTATTGGCTGTACTGAGGTCAGGCGCAGTCGACACTACTCGTGCAGAAATTGTGCTGGATCAGGTGGCACAGATACAGCCCAGGAACTTGTACTGGGAGAAACGAGGGCGAGTGTATCGATGCACCACCGGGAACCAGCACGGAGCGGGCGACCCCACCCATTGTTAGCTCACCTGGCCTGATAGGCCAAGTGAGTTTATGCCGTGGCGACCATCCGGCAACTGCTTTAAAACGCTACTCTTCAGCCATACGGCTTACGCAGAATCTGAACTAAATTTTGGTCAAAGGATGCTATTGTGTTCGGATCCAGAACTTCCATTTAGGATTTTGATTCATAAATTTTTTGGGTCAAAATGTTAGCTTTTATTAAAAATTTACCGTAAATTGCTAAATTGCTTCTTCTTACCCTTTTGACCGATTTCATTCAAATTTGGCTGAAAGGATCCTATTATAGAACTTCCATTCTGAATTTTGAATCTTAAAGTCCTACCGGAAATTGTCAAATTGCTTCTTAGAATTTTGACCGATTTCAACCAAATTGGGCTGAAAGAATGCTATGGTGATAGGCTCTAGAACTTTGATTCAGAATTTTGTTGCGTAAATGTTTTCAGTGAAAATTCTAGATTTTATTAAAAATTTACTGGAAATTGTCAAATATCTACTTCTCCTTACCATTTTGACAGATTTCAACCAAATTGGACTGAAAAGGATCCTATGGTCATAGGTTATAGAACTTTCATTCAGAATTTTGATTCATAAATATTTTAGGGGAAAAACGTAGATTTTATTAAAAATTTAACGGAAATTGTCAAATTGCTTCTTCTTACCATTTTGACCAATTTCAACCAAATTGGGCTGAAAGAATCCTGTGGTCATATGTGTTAGACCTTCCATTCAGAATTTTGTTGCGTAAATATTTTAAGTGAAAATCCTAGATTTTTAATTAAAAATTTACCGGAAATTGTCGAATTGCTTCTTCTCCATACCATTTTGACATATTTCAACCAAATTGGACTGAAAGGATTCTATTGTGATAGGCTCTAGTACTTCAATTCAGAATTTTGATTCATGAATTTTTTGCGTGAAAATCCAGATTGTATGAACAAATTTACCAGGAATGGTCAAAACACTGCTTCTCCTTAGTTGCTTGACATATTTCAAACAAATTTGGCTAGAGTGACGGTAAACTAGAATTTTTATTCAGAATTTTGATTGGTAAATTTTTTTTTTGGTGGGCCCCATCTTGGATTTAAAAAAAATTATCCATCATCTATTTAAATGCATATGGTTCAAATGCTAATGGTCCAGGTGAGCACCACAGGCCCTTGGGCCTCTTGTTGAAGTGAATCAGACTATGCGTTTCGTTCCAAGGTTTTTGGATACTCATCAGAGGTTGGTGTAGACGTCTCCATGTGATGTCTGCTTGTTACATGGGGGGAGGGGGTTGCTGGGGAAAAAGGGAGAACTGAGCCTATAGTTGAAGGCAGTGCGAAATTTCAAGAAGTTGTGTTGAATGTTTTATGGGTCTTATAGCAAACTAATTTGGAAATCAAGTTGTGATATTTAAAAACCAATTTGAAATATCAGGTTGAGATATTTAAAAACAAAAGAAATATCAAGTTGAGATATTTGGAAAACTCAATTGAAAGTATTTCTGCGGTTTGGAAATAAATTCACTGAAGGAACGACTGGATTTACACAGCAATAAGAAGTATTTTTGTTAAAAAGACCCTTTTTCGGATTAACCAGAAGTTGGATATTTTGCACAGTGATTGGTTAGTCTTTTGTTCCCCTGTTCTGACGTTCATGCTAGCGCATTTCCATTGCTACTGAATCTTTGACTATGCGTCAGTTTGAAATTTGGCGCTTTAAGAAGTTCGAAATATCCTTCCGTTCTCCTTCGATCAATACTCACCATTCTATTACTTCTGATACAGCTAGCCTGCATAGCTGGGCCCTAGGACTATAGACTTAGTAAGCTTTACCGACTAGTACCAGGTACTCGGCTCCCAACTGCCGAGTACCCGTTTGCCATGAAGCTCATTCTTGTTTGCATAGCAACAAGAGACACATGCTTTTTTGCAATTGGAAGTCTTGAGATTATATTACGTCTTTTTTCTGTGTAATTGTGATAACTTTGTGCGCTCTCTAATGATATATTGGATTACCATGGATGTAGCTGATGATAACTAGGTCATATATTTCCATGTTATTCCATAGTTAAAAGACTTAGGTCATCAAAATTTCGTCTCTGTCGCATGTTCCAATTTCTAACCCCAACGAATCTGGGACGTGTGTTAACAACGAAATATGCCAGATTGATCGCCTTCCTTTAAACCCCAACAGGCGATCGGCAGATATGAAATAAGGTGTTGGCTTGACAGTGTTTTAACACGAAAATCGGCTGACGTCGTTCTCTGTAAGATCCGAGCGGGTGACATCACACCCGTGTTGCTCGGATGTTTATGTGAAGAAGTTCTATTCAAGCACCATGTCTGTTTCTTGACAGTAGGTGTAACGTGTTGCGCAGTGTGGTCGGTCGATATGATGCTTAAGTTCCTTGCCCAGAAGGACTGGCAGGGTCTAACGCGGGGTCAGGCGGTCCGAAAGTAAATCGTGGAGCGTCCGTTTCGGCCCTTGGGGGGGGCGTTCCACGTCTGCAACCGGAGGTGGCAGAGATGGCACCGCCGGCGTGGTTTGGTCCTGCTATGTATGGCTTCTTGCATAGCGTTCTGCCCACGCAGTCTCGTCCCTGCTGCCAAAAGTTGTAGGGCAGTCTCTCCCCATGTTTGATTCGGACCCTGTCCTTGGACATGGTTCTGGACTGGCCACCGAGGGAGCCGTCTCGTACAGCCCCTTTGCAGTCCAACGGGCTCTGGCCTGATGTGCTCTGTCTCTCTGCGGCCACCTCCGGGTGGTCCAGTAGCGGTGGCCGGTCCGTCAGGCATGGGAGCCGTCTGCCAGGTTTCCTCGTCTAGTGACGACTCTTTGGGGTCTGAAGATGAGGAAGCCGAGGAGGAGAGATTGCCGCAGGTGGAGAGCATGGAGGTCGATTCCGTCCTGGACGGAACCGTCCTCCATCTGTCTGGCTTGGCGCAAGCCAGGGCAACGGCTCCGCCCGTGGTTAAGGCCACTCCGGTACCGGGCACCAGTCCCGTGATGGTTGGTTTGCCGCCAACCGACTGACGGGTGTGCCTGGCCAGGTGTGGTACTCACCTATTTCGCCTGGTCCGGCGGTCAGACATGGGGTGCCCGTGTTTGGCCACGGTTCTTCAACCACTACGGGGCCGTACGGTTTTCCGTGCGGGCCTACTCCATGGACTGGTGTGTTCCATGGGGTGGCGGCGGAACCGTATGGTACCGGAGTTCCTGGCGTATCAGCAATGGCTCCTAGCCGGGAGGCCATTGCTGGTGGGCCCGTGAATATGTCAACGGGTGACGTGTTCACTGGAGTGTCCTCCTCAGAGACAGATTGGCTCAAAGCTCAGCTACACCATGATGAAGTCCTGTCCCTATGTGATGAGGGGGTGAGGGCAGCAATGAGTGCTGTCAACCACTCTTATCCTTCTTCAGTCGGTGTGGGCTGAAGCGGGGGCAGGCCACCCTGTGGCGCTTTCGTGCGTTAATGACGGCCTGGTGCTGTCTATGGACGCATTGGCAATGGTTCAGGCGAGTGTGACTAAGTCCAGGAGGCAGATGGTCCTTGACCATATGTGTTCAGCTACTACCGTCAGGGATCGTCTTCTTGGGACGCCCCTGACAGGCCCTAGCATCTTTGGTGGCCAAGCGTGGGCCATCTTAGAGGATATGGCCAGCATTGTGCAGAATCGGTTGGCGGTTAATCTGCAGCTAGAGCTAAGAAGCAGAAAAAGCACAAAAGCAAGGCGAAAGCTAAGCCTAGTGCTGCTTCTGCTTCTACTGGGTTTTCTCAGCCGCCTCCGGCGAAGAAGGTTGTGGAGGCCCCTACCCTCCCCAATGTTGCTCCTGATCACCCGAGAGGCGGGAAGGGTAAGTCCTCAAAGGGCGGAAAGAATGGAGCGAATCGTACCTGAGGGTACGAGGGCGCCCTTCGTATCTGCCTGGACCGCACCTGTGCGACAGGAACAGCGGTGCCAGTTAGACCAGCCAAGCCAAGACCAAAATGGTTCTCACTCTCTCTCGTCAAGAGGGGGTGGGGTGGGAAGTGGATCGCGAGCCAGACACCCCCATTAGGCGTTGATGCGTCTATAGTGGGTGGAAGGCTCATGTGTTTTGGCGAGGTGTGACGTCAGACAGGGGATGGTTATCCCAGGGGTACATGACGGAGTGGTGGGATTTTCCACCACAGAATGTGTCTTTGGTACCTGTCTGGACACCCATACCAAGGGAACCAGACAAGTTAGAAGGCATTCAAAACGAAGTGTCAGGTTTGCTTCTGAAGGGAGCAATAAAACCAGCAAACTGGAACACTCCAGGCTTCTATTCAAACATGTTCCTTGTCCCCAAGAGCACAGGGGGATGGAGACCTGTATGCAATCTCAGGCCATTAAATTGGTTTATCCATACACCTCGGTTTCAGATGGAAACTCCGAGGTCGGTAATGGCAGGATTGAGGAAGGGAATGTGGTGTGTATCGATCGATCTGAAAGATGCATATTTCCACATGCCAATGAACAGGAGTTGTCACCGGTTTTTGAGATTTGCGTTTCAGAATCAAGTATGGGAGTTTATAGTCCTGCAATTCGGCCTGTCGACAGCTCCACGGGTTTTCACCAGAGTGGTCCTTGAGGTGACAGCGTTTCTCAGAAAAGAGTATGTGGCGCTTCACACCTACATAGACGATTGGCTGATCAAAGCAGACACATCAGTCAGGTTAGAGGTGGATACTGCTCTGACTCTGAAGTTGCTTTCAGATCTAGGCTGGATAGTCAACGAGGAGAAATCCGAGTTGACACCCACTCAACATTTCATTTATTTAGGGATGCGATTCGATCTCGAGGAGGGTAGGGTTTACCAGTCAGAGGCCAGAGTGTTGTCTCTGTTAGCCATCCTCAAGAGTTTTCGATTGCGAAACCACATTCAGGTGAGGCGGTTTCGTCAGATGATGGTCTCCATGGAGCAGGTAATCCCGTACGCTTCTCTGATGCGAAGACCTATCCAGTTGTATCTGATGTCTCTGTGGAAACAGAGAACAGAACCCCTGTCAAAACTGGTGCCAGTTTTGGAGCCAATAATGTCGCATCTTGTATGGTGGAAAAAGCATCAGAATCTCCTAGTAGGAGTTTCGCTGCATCTACCCCACCCCCAGCTGTCTGTGTACATGGATGCATCGCTGGAGGGGGGGGGGGGGGAAGCTGCCTGGGAGAACACTAGTTCTCCTTCGATCAATACTCACCATTCTGTTACTTCTGATATACAGCTGGCCTTGACAGCGGCTCTAGGATTATAGACTTAGAAAGCTTTACCGACTCCTGGGAACCGGGTACTCGGCTCCCAACTGCCGAGTACCCGTTTACCATAGAGCTCATTCTTGTTTGCATAGCGACAAGAGCAATACATGCTTTTTGCATTAAGGATTTTAGTGTTTTAAAATAATCTAAGTCTTTAATCAGTGATAGTTTGTGTGTTCTGAAAGGATTAACTAAAGACTATGGAGAATACCGCCCAAGACAACCAGGTTGTATTGTTCTTTATTATCCATAGTTAAAAGACTTAGGTCTCTAAATTTCGTTGTGTCGCATGTTCCAATTTCTGTCCCCATAGAATCTGGGACGTGTGCTAACAACGATATATGCCAGACGATCGCCTTCTTTAAACCCCAACAGGCGATCGGCAGATATGAAAATAGGTGTTTGCTACGGTATTTCTAACACGAATATCGGCTGACGTCGTTCTCCGTAGAATCCGAGCGGGTGACGTCACACCCGGTCGCTCGGATGTTTATGTGAAGAACAATTTTTCATTAATTCGCGCATCTTATTCTGGGTGCTGCGTACTAAAAATGGTACCGGAAACTTTAGAATGATCAAGTTTACGTGTGATCACGATCGGTTTGCAATGATCGGTGGTTTCAAAATTCTTGAGTAGATGTGTGGTCTGCGGTTTTACCGTGTGAGACAGCAGTTTTGTTATACATTTTGTTGTTTTCTTCACATATCGTGCTGCGTTCGTTAGGAGTATAATTTATATTGATTAGTAAATATACCCTGAATGCTATGCGATATGATTCCTGGAGCCGTTACACATCCTGGAGGATCTATTATGGGTGTGTTGTGCCCGCCGCGTACTTGTCGTCATAATCAATGCGATCGTTGTTGTAACGTGGCGGGGTGGGGTGCGGGGAGGTTACGGTTAATTTATGAGTCAAATTATTTGAAAATTAATTGTCTGCCTTCCATCCGTGTCTCGTTCCGCTTGTTTATTGTAGGTTTGTGCTTATTTTATAGGCCAAGCCAGCCCCGCCATCATGTGACGACTGCCATAAGTTTGTCCGTGTAATGTTCAAGGACCATGTCTGTTTTATGTGTGCCCTGTGTAATATAGATCATAGGTGTAATGTTTGTGCAGTGTGGTCCGTCGAAACGATGGTTAAGTTCCTTGCCCAGAAGGACTTGGCTGGGTCTGACGCGGGGTCAGGCGGTCCGAGAGTAAATCGTGGAGCGCCCGGTTCGGCCGGTGCGGGTGCTCCACGTCCCCAGCTGGAGGTGGCGGAGATGGCACCGCCGGCGTGGTTTGGTCCGGCTCTGCAGGGTTTTTCTGCATAGCGTTCTGACCACGCTGGTGTCGTCCCTGCTACCAAAGGTTGGGGGGCAGTTTCTCCCC
This sequence comes from Chaetoderma sp. LZ-2023a, assembly GCA_034401795.1. Taxonomy (NCBI): domain Eukaryota; kingdom Metazoa; phylum Mollusca; class Caudofoveata; order Chaetodermatida; family Chaetodermatidae; genus Chaetoderma; species Chaetoderma sp. LZ-2023a. The sequence continues at coordinate 116,639,463 of CM067371.1, forward strand.
ATGCCTGGTACGGATCCTGTCCTCGGACAGGATTCTGGACTGGTTACCGAGGGGGGCCGTCTCGTACGGCCCCCTGGCAGTCCCGTCTGGCTTCGGCCAGACGGGTTTCTGTTTCTCTGCGGCCACCTCCGGGTGGTCCAGTAGCGGTGGCCGGTCCGTCAGGTGTGGGAGCCGTCCGCCAGGACGGTTCCACGGTTGACTCGTCTAGTGACGACTCTTCGGAGTCTGAAGACGAGGAGGCCGAGGAGGAGAGGTTGCTGCGGCCCGTGAAGCCGCAGGTGGAGAATATGGAGGTTGATTCCGTCCTAGCTGAGGCAAATCCGTTACCGTGCACCAGTTCCGTGCGGCTTGGTTTGGCACCAGCCGTCACGGGAACGGGTGTGCCGGGCCGGGCGTGGTACTCACCTATCTCGCCTGGTCCGGCAGTCGGACGTGGGGTGCCGTGGGCGCCCGTGTCCGGCTATGGTTCCGCGACTGCTACGGGTCCGTACGGTTTTCCGTGTGGACCTACCCCATGGACCGGAGTGTTTCATGGGGTGGTGGCGGAACCGTGTGGTACCGGAGTGCCTGGCGTGTCAGCCGTGGCTCCTTGCTGGGAGGCCGTGGCTGGCAGACCCGTGAGCACGTCAACGGGTGACGTGTTTGCGGGGGTGTCTTCATCGGAGGTAGATTGGTCAGATGCTCTGGCGTGGCTAGCCAGGGTTGACCCGTCTGTGGTTTCGGCCACGGCCGATGAAGATGCGCCCCGTGCGTCGATCAGGACGGGGATTTTGCCCGCGGCCCGGATCCAGTCAGTGGGACTGGATCCACGGTTCATAGAATGGTTGGATGCTATTTATAGCAAACAACTGATGACCAAGGGTCAGCTCCCTGCGGCCTCCAGGGAGGTGCGGGCAAGATGTCGTATTCCGCGGGGGGAATACGACAGGTATGGTGTAGTCCCGTCGGTCACGGAGGATGACCGATGGGTACTGGGCGTCCAGAGTGCCGTGCCTGGTCACCCCGGTCCGGCACTTGTGGACAAGTCTCAGGTACACCAGGAAGAAGTCCTGTCCCTATGCGATGAGGGTGTGAGGGCAGCGATGAGCGCTGTCAACCACTCTTATCGTCTCCTTCAGTCGGTGTGGGCTGAAGCGGGGCAGGCCACCCTGTGCCACCTGTGGCGCTTTCATGTGTCAATGACGGCAGTCAGGGAGCGTCTCCTTGGGACACCCCTGACAGGGCCTAGCATCTTCGGTGGCCAAGCGTGGGCCATCTTAGAGGATACCGCCAGTATCGCGCAGAATCGGTTAGCGGTAAACCTACAGCTAGAGCTAGTGCGACAAGCGCATGCACTAGGGTCTGTGGGGAAACCGCTAACGGGACAACCTTCAAAGGAGCAGAAGAAGCATAAGGGCAAGGCGAAAGCTAGGCCTGTTGCGACTTCTGCTTCAGCTGGGGTTTCAGAGCCGCCGCCGGCGAAGAAGCCCAGGAAGGTTGTAGAGGCGCCTACCCTCCCCAATGTTGCTCCTGACCGCCCTAGAGGCGGGAAGGGGAAGGGTAAGGGTAAGCCCTCAAAGGGCGGACAGAAGGGGCCGAAGCGTACCTGAGGGTACGAAAGCTCCCTTCATATCCGCCTGGACCGCGCCTGTGTGACAGGAACAGCGGTGCCAGTTATACCCGTCGTGCCTAGAACGAAATGGTTCTCTCTCTCTCGTTAAGAAAGAGTGGGGGGGCGGACTGCGAGCCGGACAACCCCGTTAGACGTCGAGGCGTCTATGGTGGGTGGAAGGCTCATGCGTTTCGTCGCGGCCTGGCAAGGTGTGACGTCAGACAGTCTGGTCCTGGGATGGTTATCCCAGGGTTACATGCCGGAGTGGTGGGACTTTCCACCACAAAATCTGTCTTTGGCACCTGTCTGGACACCCGTACCAAGGGAGCCAGACAAGTTAGAAGCCGTTCAAAAGGAAGTGTCGGGTTTGCTTCTGAAGGGAGCAGTAAAACCAGCAAATCGAAACACTCCAGGCTTCTATTCAAACATGTTCCTTGTCGCCAAGAGCACAGGGGGATGGAGACCCATACTCAATCTCAGGCCATTAAATTGGTTTAGCCATACGCCTCGGTTCCAGATGGAAATGCCGAGGTCGGTAATGCGGGATTGAGGAAAGGAATGTGGTGTGTATCGATCGATCTGAAAAATGCATATTTCCACATTCCTATGAATCGGAGTTGGCACAGGTTTCTGAGATTTGCGTTTCAGAATCAAGTATGGGAGTTTACAGTCTCCCGTTTGGCCTGTCGACAGCTCCGAGGGTTTTCACAAGAGTGGTCCTTGCGGTGACAGCGTTTCTCAGAAAAGAGAACGTGGCGCTACACACCTACATAGACGACTGGCTGCTTAAGGCAGACTCGGCAGCCAGGTTGAACGTGGATACTGCTCTGACTCTGAAGTTACTTTCAGATCTACGCTGCATAGTCAACGAGGAGAAATCTGAGTTGACGCCCACTCAACGTTTCGTTTATTTGGGGATGCGATTCGACCTTGAGGAGGGCAGGGTTTACCCATCAGAGCCCAGAGTGGTGTCTCTGTTAGCCATCCTCAAGAGTTTTCGAGTGGGAAACCACATTCAAGGCGAAGCGGTTCCTTCAGATGCTGGGCATGATGGTCTCCATGGAGCAGGTTATCCCGTACGATGCTCTAATGCGAAGGCCTATCCAGTTGTATCTGATGTCTCTGTGGAAACAGAGAACAGAACCCCTGTCAAAACTGTTGCCAGTTTTGGGGCCGATAATATCGCATCTTCTATGGTGGAAACAGCGTCAGAATCTCCTATTAGGGGTTTCGCTGCACCTACCCCGCCTCCAGCTGTCCGTCTACACGGATGCATCGCTGGAAGGGTGGGGTGCCTGCCTGGGAGAACCAGGTCTCGGGCACATGGACTCTCCCGGAGAGTCAGCTGCATATCAATCTGTTAAGGAAATGATGGCAGTGGAGCTGGCGTTGGAAGAGTTCCTTCCGATGATCAGGGGCAGGGTGATATTGATACGGTCGGTCGATTCGACAGTAGTATCATATATAAATCGCCAAGGCGGGACCAGGTCGCCCACTCTGTGTATCAGGGTGTGGCACTTGATTCAATGGTGCAAGAATTACTCGGTTGTTTTGAAAGCAGCTCGTATTCCTGGCCGATTGAACATTCTGGCGGATGCTTTGTCTCGCAGACAGAGAATCCTGCCAACAGAATGGTCCCTCAACCCTCCAGTTCTGCGACGGATCTTCAAGCATTGGGGCAAACCCAACGTGGACTTGTTCGCCACAAAGGAAAATGCTCAAATCATGACATATGTCTCGCCGATTACAGATCCAAATGCCGTCGATACAGACGCTCTGGCGATAAGCTGGAGAGGGATGCACGCTTACGCGTACCCACCCACCTTTCTTCTACCGAAGGTTTTGGTGAAGGTCAGGGAGGAACCGTGTCTGGTCCTGCTAATAGCGCCGTATTGGCCGAGCAGGGCGTGGTTCACGGATCTTCTAGATCTGCTGGTGGAAAATCCTGTGCAGTTGCCCGAGATTCCGAACATAATCTCCCAGGCCAAGGGACGCTTCCTACACGAGCGTCCCGAAATGTTCAATGACTGCGTGGATGTTATCAAACAACGTTCCACGTCGGAAGGCTTTTCTCGACAGGCTGCTGATTTCATCGCGGCTGCGAGAAGGAGGTCAACCTTCAAGTCATATAACAACAAGGTTAACAGATTTGCAGATTGGTGTGAAGAAAAGGGTATTGATACCTTTCAATCCACTATCAGCAAATAGCAGACTTTCTCTGTGAGCTGTTCTTTTGAGGACTAGCTCCCGACACAGTTGCTGGATACAAGTCAGCTTTGGCATCAGTTATCCCTTGTCTAGCCAACAGGGATAGTCCAGAGGTGGCCCAGTTAAATGTGATGTTGAAGGGAATGAGCAATCTCCGACCGAGACAACCGGTAGTCATTCCAGCCTGGAGTCTATCTTTAGTGCTTAATGTACTGGCCAAGCACCCTTTCGAACCGTTGCGTTCGGCTAGTCTAAAGCATTTGACTCTAAAGGCGGTCTTTCTATTGGCAGCTTCCTCAGCTAGAAGGTGCAGTGAGATCCATGCGCTTTCGGCAGAGAGGAACCGATTTATTGTTTCTGGAGAAGGTCTGCGTCTTCTGCCAAGAGCAGAGGTTATGTCAAAGAACCAATCTTTGAGATATCCCGGCAAACCGATCATTATACCGAAGTTAACTAGGTTTGATCGTGATGCCAGTGTCTGGTGCCCGGTCCGTGCTTTGACTAAGTACAAGAAACGGACTGACTCGTTACGGTCGAATGATAGACATCTGTGGATCTGCCATAATAAGTCTTATGGCGCCGCATCCATGGATACTATCTCTCGTTGGGTGGTCGAATGCATTCAGACTACTCACGAGATGGCGACTGGGCACCAGGTGCAAGGCGTAAGGGCAGACAATGTCAGAGGAATAGCCGCCTCGACCGCCCTTTACAATGGTGTTCCGTTATAGGACATCATGGCCGTTGCACAATGGCACTGTGAGTCCTCATTCACGGATTACTATATGAGGGATGTGTCAGACTCAGCCAATCCACTCGCTTTAGCTGTTTTGAAACGATAGTTAGTGACCACACTGCTTTTCACCCTTTTCTCACTTCGGTAAGAAAAGAACCTAAAGCAGGCATGGTCAGGCGAGAGGATGTCAACCAGATTGTGTCACTGATGGCCGAACCGGTGATTGGTTGGAGGCGGTACGTCTGAAGTCCTGTTATCATAAGGTAATTCAACAAGTGAGAGTTTTTTGTATTATGTATATGTATCATGTTCATTCATCTTATATATTCATGCTCATTCCCAGGCTAATACAAGCGATATGCAGGGAGTAGTTAACCCTCTTGGCATATTGGTGTTTTCAGGCGAGATACATGTTCGTTAGTTCTCTCCCTTTTCTTAGGAGGAAAAAGGGGGGGGGCTGTGACGCGAATGTGATTCGGTTCCGTGAACTTGACGGTCCTTTTAGGTCTCCGTTAGTCAAGTTTGAAGTCTAAAATCTTTCTCCAAGGGGCAAAATTAGCATGTATGGCTTGCCCCTTCCCACCAGGTTACTGATCAAATCTGGTGTATATCAGAAGTAACAGAATGGTGAGTATTGATCGAAGGAGAATGCAGGAAATGTCAATTTCCCTTTCTCCGAGATCTAACAATACTCACCATTCTGTTACGGACCCAGCCTCCCAGCCCCACGGAGGCAAGCCATAGTTTTCTCTTGTTTGGTGGCTATGCAAACAATATGAGCTCTATGGTAAACGGGTACTCGGCAGTTGGGAGCCGAGTACCCGGTTCCCAGGAGTCGGTAAAGCTTTCTAAGTCTATAATCCTAGAGCCGCTGTCAAGGCCAGCTGTATATCAGAAGTAACAGAATGGTGAGTATTGTTAGATCTCGGAGAAAGGGAAATTGACATTTCCTGCAGTCTCGGGCACATGGACTCTCCAAGAGAGCCAGCTGCATATCAATCTGTTGGAAATGATGGCAGTGGAACTGGCATTGGAAAAGTTTCTTCCAAAAGTCAGGGGCAAGACGATATTGATACCGTCGGACAACTCGACAATAGTATCATACATAAATCACCACGGCGGGACCAAGTCACCCACACTATGTATCAAAGTGTGACATTTGATTCAATGGTGCAGGAATTATTCGGTTGTTTTGAAAGCAGCTCACATTCCTGGGCGATTGAACATTCTGGCGGATACTTTGTCTCGCAGATAGAGAATTCTGCCAGCAGAATGGTCTCAACCCTCCAGTTCTTCACAGGATCTTCGAGCATTGGGGCAAACCCAACGTGGACTTGTTCGCACACGGGAAAATGCTCAAATCATGACATGTCTCGCCGATTCCAGATCCAAATGCCGTCGATACAGACGCTCTGGCGATAAGCTGGAGAGGGATGCACGCTTACGCGTACCCACCCACCATTCTTCTACCGATGATATTGGTGAAGATCAGGGAGGAACCGTGCCTAGTCCCGCTAATAGTGCCATTTTGACCCAGCAGGGCGTGGTTCACGGATCTTCTAGATCTGCTAGTGGAAAACCCAGTGCAGTTACCCGAGATTCCGAACATAATATCCCAGGCCAAGGGACGCTTCCTACACGAGCGTCCCGAAATGTTCAAATTGACTGCATGGATGTTATCAAACAACGTTCCACGTCGGAAGGCTTTTCTCAACAAGCTGCAGATTTCATCGCAGCTGCGAGAAGGAGGTCAACCTTCAAGTCATATAACAACAAGGTTAACAGATTTGCAGACTGGTGTGAAGAAAAGGGTATTGATACCTTTCAATCCACTATTCAGCAAATAGCAGACTTTCTCTGTGAGCTGTTCTTTTCAGGACTAGCTCCTGTTCACAATTGCTGGATACAAGTCAGCTTTGGCATCAGTTATCCCTTGTCTAGCCAACAGGGATAGTCCAGAGGTAGCCCAGTTGAATGTGATGGTGAAGGGAATGAGCAATCTCCGACCGAGACAACGGTAGTCATTCCAACCTGGAGTCTATCTTTAGTGCTTAATGTACTGGCCAAGCACCCTTTCAAACTTTTGCGTTCGGCTAGTCTAAAGCATTTGACTCTAAAGGCGGTCTTTCTATTGGCAGCTTCCTCAGCTAGAAGGCGGAGTGAGATCCATGCACTTTCAGCAGAGAGGGACCGATTTATTGTGTCCGGAGAGGGTCTGCGTCTACTGCCAAGAGCAGAGTTTATGTCAAAGAATCAATCTTTGAGATATCCGGCAAACCGATCATTATACCGAAACTAACTAGGTTTGATCGTGATGCCAGTGTCTGTTGCCCAGTCTGTGCTTTGACTAAGTACAAAAAACGGACAGACTCGTTACGGTCGAATGATAGACATCTGTGGATCTGCCATAAGAAGCCATATGGCACCACATCCATGGATTCTATCTCTCGTTGGGTAGTCGAATGCATTCAGACTACCCATGAGATTGCGACTGGGCAGCAGGTGCAATGCGCAAGGGCACACAATGTTAGAGGAATAGCCGCCTCGACCACCCTTTACAATGGTGTTCCGTTAGAGGACATCATGGCTGTTGCACAATGGCACTGTGAGTCCTCTTTCACGGATTACTATATGAGAGATGTGTCAGACTCCGCCAATCCACTCGCTTTAGCCTTTTTTGGCATTTGTAAGAAAGAATTAAGAAGCGGACATGGTCGAGCGAGAGGATGTCAACCAGATTGTGCCACTGATGGCCGGACAAGTGAATGGTTGGAGGCTCCACGTCTGAAATCCAAATATCATGAGGTAATTCAAGATTGAGTTTTTTGTATTATGTCTATATATCATGTTCATTCATCTTATATATTCATGCTCATTCCCAGGCTAATATATGCAAAGAGCAGTTAACCCTCTTGGCATATTTGTGTTTCAGGCAAGATGCATGTTCGTGAGTTCTCCCTTTTCTTAGGAGAAAAAAAGGGGGGAGGGGGGAGGGCAGTGATGCGAATGTGATTCGGTTCCGTTAACTTTTTAGGTCTCCATTAATCAAGTTTAAGTCTAGCTCTTTCTCCAAGGGGCAAAAGTAGCAATTAATGGCTTGCCCCTTCCCATCAGGTTACTGTCTAAATCTGGTGTATATCAGAAGTAACAGAATGGTGAGTATTGACTGAAGGAGAATGAAGGAAATGTCAATTTCCCTTTCTCCGAGATCTAACAATACTCACCATTCTATTACGGACCCAGCCTCCCAGCCCCACGGAGGCAAGCCATGGGTTTGGTGGCTATGCAAACAATATGAGCTTCATGGCAAACGGGTACTCGGCAGTTGGGAGCCGAGTGCCCGGTTCCAGGAGTCGGTAAAGCTTACTACGTTTATAGTCCTAGGGCCCAGCTATCCAGGCTAGCTGTATCAGAAGTAATAGAATGGTGAGTATTGTTAGATCTTGGAGAAAGGGAAATTGAAATTTCCTTCATTCTCCAGGTATTTAATTTAGTACACTCTAGAAGCTCCAGATGGTAATGTAGACATCCTTTATTGAAGTCTGAGGTTTCCTTCATCGCATCCCAGAGATTTAAGGACATTTCCCTGAGCTGGTGTAACTTCTGACATGGTGGCAGGCCGCAGGTTCAGAGATTAAATCATCTAATAAGTTAGCTGCGTTTTCCAGTGAGTCTCCTCCCTCCGTTGGAGGTGACAGGGACGAACGCGGGATAGAGCTGGTAGGGCTTTCCCCGAAACAGTTCAGCATGGCCTGCTTCAGTAGATCTAAGTCTTCACTCCCCCTTTCTGGTTTTGCCAGTACTTTAGAAATCACGATTGGTGAACGTTTAAAATGATTGTTCTCGATAATGGCATCTGTGGAAATATCATCAGAACTGATAGTAATGTAATCTATCGAAGGGGTGGTTATGTTAACTCCCCTTTTCTTGATTCCATTAATTTTCGGGATAACATACCCTGGTTTTGTCGGCGGGTTGAGTCCGTATCTAACCTTTGTTTCCGGAGATAAGACTACTTTGTATACTCTTCTGACTGACGCCTTTCACTAATGGCGCCTTTTGAAGCATCAGGGGCACCGGTGCCCGGACCACAGCTCGTATAAAAAGCCGAGAAAATTCATTCTCAGGCCATTCAGACTTTTGATTCGCATAGGACTGCGTAAAGTTTACATTATGCTTCCAATTGAGAGGAATCCAGACCATCTGAAGAGATAGTTACTACACTTCTTATACAGACCATCACATACCCTGGTTTTGTCGGCTGGTTGAGTCTGTATCTAACCTTTGTTTCTGGAGATAAGACTACTTTGTATACTCTACTGATTGACGCCTTTCACTAATGGCGCCTGTTGAAGCATCAGGGGCACCGGGAATCTCACTGGTACCCGGACCACAGAGTATAAAAGGCAGAGAAAAATCAGTCTCAGGCCATTCAGACTTTTGAGTCACATAGGACTCAGCGTAAGGTTTACATTATGCTTAAGAAGCCAGACCATCTGAAGACGTAGTTACTACACTTATACAGACCATCACATACCCTAGTTTTGTTGGCTGGTTGAGTCCGTATCTAACCTTTGTTTCCGGAGATAAGACTACTTTGTATACTTCTGACTGATGCCTTTCACTAATGGCGCGTGTTGAAGCATCAGGTGCACCGGGAATCTCACCACAGAGTTTAAAAGGCCGAGAAAATTCAGTCTCAGGCCATTCAGACTTTTGAGTCACATAGGACTCAGCGTAAGGTTTACAGTATACTTCCAATTGTGAGGAATCCAGACCATGTGAAGACATAGTTATTACACTTCTTATACAGACCAGCCATCCTGCATTGTTGTCATGGCGACCAATGAGCCAGAACAAGGGACGATAACTATGCCCTCAATCTCGAGACTCTCACTCCACTCAATTGACTCAGAGATTCTGCCTGACGGTCACAAGCCTAACACCACAGACCAAAGAGGAGACACCACCAAGATGTCCAGGAGTACCGGTATTCAAACACATAGCACCTCAACCACAGAACCAGGACCAAGCCGCCCACGCTCCGTGGTGATAGTAGCAGAAGGGTACCCCTTAGATCAGAGACCAGCAAAAAAGAAACGGCGTCTACACAGTAGTGAATAAGACACCACTGAAACCTTGGACACCGCCAAACCGGTGCACTATGGTACCCCACAGATACCGGCAGAACAAATGGGTACCTACAGACTATGGAGGAATGCAGCCTGCAGGACAGTGCGCATCAGGGCCCAGTGGGATAGACTTGTCCCCGGCCTGGATGAAGCAACTGCGCCACAACTGTTCCTACCAAAGGTAACATACAGGCCACCATTAAAAGATAAGACATTCAAACAAGAATGGGAAGACAAACTCAAAGCTATGGGACTGGATCTGAACCAGACAGTCTGATTTCTTAAACAAAAGGTTAATAGAACCCAAAGCCGAGACGAAGAGTCTAAGAGAATGCCTTCATCGATTCTGCAGATGAGGACACAGTCAGAGAAGCAAGGGCAGCAATAAAAGCCACTGCACACCGCACTGAAGCATGCCCGCGAAGCAATTCCAGACAGAGATCTAACAAGCGCCGTGGAGCCTGGTCCCCGGTCAGGGTCAACCGGACACGATCGGCCAGAAACTGAGTACAAGCACGCCACCAGAGGGACACCGGCAACCAGTCCACCAAAAGATGGACACCAAACAGAGGAGGTCGAGGCCCGCCGAGCAGACGCAGCGCAGCTCCTTTGTTCTCCTTCGATCAATACTCACCATTCTGTTACTTCTGATATACAGCTGGCCTTGACAGCGGCTCTAGGATTATAGACTTAGACAGCTTTACCGACTCGTGGGAACCGGGTACTCGGCTCCCAACTGCTGAGTACCCATTTACCATAGAGCTCATTCTTGTTTGCATAGCAACAAGAGCAATACATGCTTTTTGCAGGAGAAGATTTTTAAGTCTTTGTCTGTGAAGTGATAGTTTGTGCGTTCTTGAGGATTTAACTGGATACTATGGAGAATACTGCCTATGAAAACCAGGTTGTATCATTCTTTATTATCCATAGTTAAAAGACTTAGGTCTCTAAATTTCGCTGTGTCGCATGTCCTGATTTCTGACCCCAGACAATCTGGGACGTGTGCTAACAACGATATATGCCAGACGATCGCCTTCTTTAACCCCAACAGGCGATCGGCAGATATGAAAATAGGTGTTTGCTACGGTATTTCTAACACGAATATCGGCTGACGTCGTTCTCCGTAGGATCCGAGCGGGTGACGTCACACCCGGTTCTCTCGGATGTTTATGTGAAGAAAATTTTTTCATTAATTCGCGCATCTCGTTCTGGGTGCTGCGTACTAAAAATGGTACCGGAAACTTTAGAATGTTCAAGTTTACGTGCGATCACGATCGGTTTGCAATGATCGGTGGTTTCAAAATTCTTGGGTAGATGCGTGGTCTGCGGTTTTACCGTGTGATACAGCAGTTTGTTATACATTTTGTTGTTTTCTTCACATATCGTTTGGCTTTCGTTAGGGAGTATAATTTATATTGATTGGTAAATATACCCCGAATGCTATGCGATATGATTCCTGGAGCCGTTACACATCCTGGAGGATCTAATATGGGTGTGTTTTATGCCCGCTTCATTCTTGTCGTCATAATCAATGCGATCTTTGTTGTAACGTGGCGGGGTGGGGTGCGGGAGGGATACGGTTAATTTATGAGTCAAATTATTTGAAAATTAATTGTCTGCCTTCCATCAGGGTCTCGTTCCGCTTGTAATTGTAGGTTTGTGCTTAATTTATAGGCCAAGCCAACCCCGCCATCATGTGACGAGTGCCATAAATTTGTACGAGTCATATTTAAGGACCATGTCTGCTTTAGGTGTTCGCCCTGTAACCTAGACCATAGGTGTAATGTGTGCGCAGTGTGGTCCGTGGATATGAAGGTTAAGTTCCTTGCCCAGAAAGACTTGGCTGGGTCTGACGCGGGGTCAGGCGGTCCGAGAGTAAATCGTGGAGCGCCCGGTTCGGCCGGTGAGGGTGCTCCACGTCCCCAGCTGGAGGTGGCGGAGATGGCACCGCCGGCGTGGTTTGGTCCGGCTATGCAGGGTTTTCTGCATAGCGTTCTGCCCACGCTGGTGTCGTCCCTGCTACCAAAGGTTGGGGGGGCAGTTTCTCCCCATGCCTGGTACGGACCCTGTCCTCGGACAGGGTTCTGAACTGGTTTCCGAGGGGGGCCGTCTTGTACGGACCCCTGGCAGTCCCGCCTGGCTCCGGCCAGACGGGTTCTGTTTCTCTGCGGCCACCTCCGCGTGGTCCAGTAGCGGTGGCCGGTCCGTCAGGTGTGGGAGCCGTCCGCCAGGACGGCTCCACGGTTGACTCGTCTAGTGACGGCTCTTCGGAGTCTGAAGACGAGGAGGTCGAGGAGGAGAGGTTGCTGCGGCCCGTGAAGCCGCAGGTGGAGAATATGGAGGTTGATTCCGTCCAGGACGGAACCGGCCTCCATTTGTCTGGCTTGGTGCAAGCCAGGGCAGCAGCTCCGCCTGTGGCTGAGGCTAATCTGGTACCGGGCACCGGTTCCGTGACGGTTCGTTTGGCACCAGCCGACACGGTAACGGGTCGGCCGGGCCAGGCGTGGTACTCACCTATCTCGCCTGGTCCGGCAGTCGGACGTGGGGTGCCGTTGGCGCACATGTCTGGCTACGGTTCCGCGACTGCTACGGGTCCGTACGGTTTTCCGTGCGGACCTACCCTATTGACCGGAGTGTTTCATGGGGTGGCGGCGGAACCGTGTGGTACCGGAGTGCCTGGCGTGTCAGCCGTGGGTCCTTGCCGGGAGGCCGTGGCTGGCAGGCCCGTGAACACGTCAACGGGTGACGTGTTTGCGGGTGTGTCTTCATCGGAGATAGATTGGTCAGAGGCTCTGGCATGGCTAGCCATGGTTGACCTGTCTGTGGTTTCGGCCACGGCCGATGAAGATGCGCCCCGTGCGTCGATCAGGATGGAGATTTTGCCTGCGGCCCGGATCCAGTCTGTGGGACTGGATCCACGGTTCATAGAATTGTTGGAGGCTATTTATAGCAAAAAACTTATGACCAAGGGTCAGCTCCCTGCGGCCTCCAGGGAGGTGCGGGCAAGATGTCGTATTCCGCGGGGGGAATACGACAGATATGGTGTAGTCCCATCGGTCACCGAGGATGACCGATGGGTACTGGGCGTTCAGAGTGCCGGGGCGGGTGGCCCCGGTCCGGCACTTGTGGACAAGGCTCAGGTACATCAAGAGGAAGTCCTGTCCCTATGCGATGAGGGTGTGAGGGCAGCTATGAGCGCTGTCAACCACTCTTATCATCTCCTTCAGTCGGTGTGGGCTGAAGCGGGGGCAGGCCACCCTGTGCCACCTGTGGCGCTTTCGTGCATAAATGACGGCCTGGTGCTGTCTATGGACGCATTGGCAAGGGTGCAAGCGCGAGTGACAAAATCCAGGAGGCAAATGGTCATTGACCATATGCGTCCGGCTACGGCAGTCAGGGAGCGTCTTGGGACGCCCCTGACAGGGCCTAGCATCTTCGGTGACCAGGCGCGGGCCATCTTAGAGGATACAGCCAGTATCACGCAGAATCGGTTAGCGGTCAACCTGCAGCTAGAGCTAGTGCGGCAAGCGCACGCACTAGGGCTGTAGGGAAACCGCTAGCGGGACAACCTTCAAAGAAGTAGAAGAAGCATAAGGGCAAGGCGAAAGCTAAGCCTGTTGCGACTTCTGCTTCAGCTGGCTTTTCTCAGCCGCCGCCGGCGAAGAAAGCCAGGAAGGTTGTAGAGGCGCCTACCCTCCCCAAGTTTGCTAGAGGCGGGAAGGGCAAGTCCTCAAACGGCGGACAGAAGGGGCCGGATCGTACCTGAGGGTACGAGAGCTCCCTTCATATCCGTCTGGACCGCGCGTGTGCGACAGGAACAGCGGTGCCAGTTATACCCGTCGTGCCTAGAACGAAATGGTTCTCTCTCTCTCGTTAAGATAAGAGGGGGGGGGGGGGGGCGGACTGCGAGCCGGACAACCCCGTTAGACGTCGAGGCGTCTATGGTGGGTGGAAGGCTCATGCGTTTCGTCGAGGCCTGGTGAGGTGTGATGTCAGACAGTCTGGTCCTGGGATGGTTATCCCAGGGTTACATGCCGGAGTGGTGGGACTTTCCACCACAAAATCTGTCTTTGGCACCTGTCTGGACACCCGTACCAAGGGAGCCAGACAAGTTAGAAGCCGTTCAAAAGGAAGTGTCTGGTTTGCTTCTGAAGGGAGCAATAAAACCAGCAAACCGGAACACTCCAGGCTTCTATTCAAACATGTTCCTTGTCCCCAAGAGCACAGGGGGATGGAGACCCATACTCAATCTCAGGCCATTAAATTGGTTTATCCATACGCCTCGGTTCCAGATGGAAACGCTGAGGTCGGTAATGGCGGGATTGAGGAAAGGAATGTGGTGTGTATCGATCGATCTGAAAGATGCATATTTCCACATTCCGATGAACAGGAGTTGTCACAGGTTTCTGAGATTTGCGTTTCAGAATCAAGTATGGGAGTTTATTGTTCTCCCATTTGGCCTGTCGACAGCTCCGAGGGTTTTCACAAGAGTGGTCCTTGCGGTGACAGCGTTTCTCAGAAAAGAGAACGTGGCGCTACACACCTACATAGACGACTGGCTGATCAAGGCAGACTCGGCAGCCAGGTTGAACGTGGATACTGCTCTGACTCTGAGGTTACTTTCAGATCTAGGCTGGATAGTCAACGAGGAGAAATCCGAGTTGACGCCCACTCAACATTTCGTTTATTTGGGGATACGATTCGATCTCGAGGAGGGCAGGGTGTACCCGTCAGAGCCCAAAGTGGTGTCTCTGTTAGCCATCCTCAAGAGTTTTCGAGTGGGAAACCACATTCAGGCGAGCCGGTTCCTTCAGATGCTGGGCATGATGATCTCCATGGAGCAGGTTATCCCGTACGCTGCTCTAATGCGAAGGCCTATCCAGTTGTATCTGATGTCTCTGTGGGAACAGAGAACAGAACCCCTGTCAAAACTGGTACCAGTTTTGGAGCCGATAATGTCGCATCTTGTATGGTGGAAGGAGCGTCAGAATCTCCTAGTAGGGGTTTCGCTGCACCTACCCCACCCCCAGCTGTCCGTGTACACGGATGCATCGCTGGAGGGGTGGGGTGCCTGCCTGGGAGAACACCAGGTCTCAGGCACATGGACTCTCCCGGAGAGTCAGCTGCATATCAATCTCTTGGAAATGATGGCAGTGGAACTGGCGTTGGAAGAGTTCCTTCCGATGATCAGGGGCAAGGTGATATTGATACGGTCGGACAATTCGACAGTAGTATCATATATAAATCGCCACGGCGGGACCAGGTCGCCCACTCTGTGTATCAGAGTGCGGCACTTGATTCAATGGTGCCGGAATTACTCGGTTGTTTTGAAAGCAGCTCATATTCCTGGCCGATTGAACATTCTGGTGGATGCTTTGTCTCGCAGACAGAGAATTCTGCCAACAGAATGGTCCCTCAACCCTGCGGTTCTGCGACGGATCTTCGAGCATTGGGGCAAACCCAACGTGGACTTGTTCGCCACAAAGGAAAATGCTCAAATCATGACATATGTCTCGCCGATTCCAGATCCAAATGCTGTCGATACAGACGCTCTGGCGATAAGCTGGAGAGGGATGCACGCTTACGCGTACCCACCCACCATTCTTCTACCAAAGTTATTGGTGACGGTCAGGGAGGAACCGTGTCTGGTCCTGCTAATAGCGCCGTATTGGCCGAGCATGGTGTGGTTCACGGATCTTCTGGATCTGTTGGTGGAAAATCCTGTGCAGTTGCCCGAGATTCCGAACATAATCTCCCAGGCCAAGGGACGCTTCCTACACGAGCGTCCCGAAATGTTCAAATTAACTGAGTGGATGTTATCAAACAACGTTCCACGTCGGAAGGCTTTTCTCGACAGGCTGCTGATTTCATCGCAGCTGCGAGAAGGAGGTCAACCTTCAAGTCATATAACAACAAGGTTAACAGATTTGCAGACTGGTGTGAAGAAAAGGGTATTGATACCTTTCAATCCACTATTCAGCAAATAGCAGACTTTCTCTGTGAGCTGTTCTTTTCAGGACTAGCTCCCGTCACAGTTGCTGGATACAAGTCAGCTTTGGCATCAGTTATCCCTTGTCTAGCCAACAGGGATAGTCCAGAGGTGGCCCAGTTAAATGTGATGTTGAAGGGAATGAGCAATCTCCGACCGAGACAACCGGTAGTCATTCCAGCCTGGAGTCTATCTTTAGTGCTTAATGTACTGGCCAAGAACCCTTTCGAACCGTTGCGTTCGGCTAGTCTAAAGCATTTGACTCTAAAGGCGGTCTTTCTATTGGCAGCTTCCTCAGCTAGAAGACGCAGTGAGATCCATGCGCTTTCGGCAGAGAGGAACCGATTTATTGTTTCTGGAGAAGGTCTGCGTCTTCTGCCAAGAGCAGAGTTTATGTCAAAGAACCAATCTTTGAGATATCCCGGCAAACCGATCATTATACCGAAGTTAACTAGGTTTGATCGTGATGCCAGTGTCTGGTGCCCGGTCCGTGCTTTGACTAAGTACAAGAAACGGACTGACTCGTTACGGTCGAACGATAGACATCTGTGGATCTGCCATAAAAAGCCTTATGGCGCCGCATCCATGGATACTATCTCTCGTTGGGTGGTCGAATGCATTCAGACTACTCACGAGATGGCGACTGGGCACCAGGTGCAGGGCGTAAGAGCACACGATGTCAGAGGAATAGCCGCCTCGACCGCCCTTTACAATGGTGTTCCGTTAGAGGACATCATGGCCGTTGCACAATGGCACTGTGAGTCCTCATTCACGGATTACTATATGAGGGATGTGTCAGACTCAGCCAGTCCACTCGCTTTAGCTGTTTTGAAACGATAGTTAGTGACCACACTGCTTTTCCCCTTTTTTCACTTTGGTAAGAAAAGAACCTAAAGCAGGCATGGTCAAGCGAGAGGATGTCAACCAGATTGTGTCACTGATGGCCGAACCGGTGAATGGTTGGAGGCGGTACGGCTGAAGTCCTGTTATCATAAGGTAATTCAATAAGTGAGAGTTTTTTGTATTATGTATATGTATCATGTTCATTCATCTTATATATTCATGCTCATTCCCAGGCTAATACATGGAATATGCAGGGAGTAGTTAACCCTCTTGGCATATTGGTGTTTTCAGGCGAGATACATGTTCGTTAGTTCTCTCCCTTTTCTTAGGAGGAAAAAGGGGGGAGTGGGGCTGTGACGCGAATGTGATTCGGTTCCATGAACTTGACGGTCCTTTTAGGTCTCCGTTAGTCAAGTTTGAAGTCTAAAATCTTTCTCCAAGGGGCAAAATTAGCATTTATGGCTTGCCCCTTCCCACCAGGTTACTGATCAAATCTGGTGTATATCAGAAGTAACAGAATGGTGAGTATTGATCGAAGGAGAATGCAGGAAATGTCAATTTCCCTTTCTCCGAGATCTAACAATACTCACCATTCTGTTACGGACCCAGCCTCCCAGCCCCACGGAGGCAAGCCATAGTTTTCTCTTGTTTGGTGGCTATGCAAACAATATGAGCTCTATGGTAAACGGGTACTCGGCAGTTGGGAGCCGAGTACCCGGTTCCCAGGAGTCGGTAAAGCTTTCTAAGTCTATAATCCTAGAGCCGCTGTCAGGGCCAGCTGTATATCAGAAGTAACAGAATGGTGAGTATTGTTAGATCTCGGAGAAAGGGAAATTGACATGTCCTGCAATCTGCCATAAAAAGCCTTATGGCGCCGCATCCATGGATACTATCTCTCGTTGGGTGGTCGAATGCATTCAGACTACTCACGAGATGGCGACTGGGCACCAGGTGCAGGGCGTAAGAGCACACGATGTCAGAGGAATAGCCGCCTCGACCGCCCTTTACAATGGTGTTCCGTTAGAGGACATCATGGCCGTTGCACAATGGCACTGTGAGTCCTCATTCACGGATTACTATATGAGGGATGTGTCAGACTCAGCCAGTCCACTCGCTTTAGCTGTTTTGAAACGATAGTTAGTGACCACACTGCTTTTCCCCTTTTTTCACTTTGGTAAGAAAAGAACCTAAAGCAGGCATGGTCAAGCGAGAGGATGTCAACCAGATTGTGTCACTGATGGCCGAACCGGTGAATGGTTGGAGGCGGTACGGCTGAAGTCCTGTTATCATAAGGTAATTCAATAAGTGAGAGTTTTTTGTATTATGTATATGTATCATGTTCATTCATCTTATATATTCATGCTCATTCCCAGGCTAATACATGGAATATGCAGGGAGTAGTTAACCCTCTTGGCATATTGGTGTTTTCAGGCGAGATACATGTTCGTTAGTTCTCTCCCTTTTCTTAGGAGGAAAAAGGGGGGAGTGGGGCTGTGACGCGAATGTGATTCGGTTCCATGAACTTGACGGTCCTTTTAGGTCTCCGTTAGTCAAGTTTGAAGTCTAAAATCTTTCTCCAAGGGGCAAAATTAGCATTTATGGCTTGCCCCTTCCCACCAGGTTACTGATCAAATCTGGTGTATATCAGAAGTAACAGAATGGTGAGTATTGATCGAAGGAGAATGCAGGAAATGTCAATTTCCCTTTCTCCGAGATCTAACAATACTCACCATTCTGTTACGGACCCAGCCTCCCAGCCCCACGGAGGCAAGCCATAGTTTTCTCTTGTTTGGTGGCTATGCAAACAATATGAGCTCTATGGTAAACGGGTACTCGGCAGTTGGGAGCCGAGTACCCGGTTCCCAGGAGTCGGTAAAGCTTTCTAAGTCTATAATCCTAGAGCCGCTGTCAGGGCCAGCTGTATATCAGAAGTAACAGAATGGTGAGTATTGTTAGATCTCGGAGAAAGGGAAATTGACATGTCCTGCAATCTGCCATAAAAAGCCTTATGGCGCCGCATCCATGGATACTATCTCTCGTTGGGTGGTCGAATGCATTCAGACTACTCACGAGATGGCGACTGGGCACCAGGTGCAAGGCGTAAGGGCACACGATGTCAGAGGAATAGCCGCCTCGACTGCCCTTTACAATGGTGTTCCGTTAAAGGACATCATGGCCGTTGCACAATGGCACTGTGAGTCCTCATTCACGGATTACTATATGAGGGATGTGTCAGACTCAGCCAATCCACTCGCTTTAGCTGTTTTGAAACGATAGTTAGTGACCACACTGCTCTTCACCCTTTTTTCACTTCGGTAAGAAAAGAACCTAAAGCAGGCATGGTCAAGCGAGAGGATGACAACCAGATTGTGTCACTGATGGCCGAACCAGTGAATGGTTGGAGGCGGTACGTCTGGAGTCCAATTATCATAAGGTAATTCAATAGTGAGAGTTTTTTGTATTATGGATGTGTATCATGTTCATTCATCTTATATATTCATGCTCATTCCCAGGCTAATACATGGAATATGCAGGGAGCAGTTAACCCTCTTGGCATATTTGTGTTTCAGGCGAGATACATGTTCGTGAGTTCTCTCCCTTTTCTTAGGAGGAAAAAGGGGGGGGGGCCGGTGATGCGAATGTGATTCGGTTCCGTGAACTTGACGGTCCTTTTAGGTCTCCGTTAGTCAAGTTTGAAGTCTAAAATCTTTCTCCAAGGGGCAAAATTAGCATTTATGGCTTGCCCCTTCCCACCAGGTTACTGATCAAATCTGGTGTATATCAGAAGTAACAGAATGGTGAGTATTGATCGAAGGAGAATGAAGGAAATGTCAATTTCCCTTTCTCCGAGATCTAACAATACTCACCATTCTGTTACGGACCCAGCCTCCCAGCCCCACGGAGGCAAGCCATAGTTTTCTCTTGTTTGGTGGCTATGCAAACAATATGAGCTCTATGGTAAATGGGTACTCGGCAGTTGGGAGCCGAGTACCCGGTTCCCAGGAGTCGGTAAAGCTTTCTAAGTCTACAATCCTAGAGCCGCTGTCAAGGCCAGCTGTATATCAGAAGTAACAGAATGGTGAGTATTGTTAGATCTCGGAGAAAGGGAAATTGACATTTCCTTCAATGCCCGCACCTGACACTGACAATGTTTCTAATCTTTTTAATAAACTTGTTCCCCATAAATTTTCTCCATATAATCTGCCTGAATATTCAACCAATATTTTCAAATCTAACTAACAATAACTGTGACAGCGAGGAGAATAAAGATTTTCCAATCAGTACAGAAATTTACACATCTAAGTTTGTCGTTAATCTATCAAGCCACAAGTTAGATGACGTCACAATCAAAGTTCTAGAAAAAGGTCTTGGTTTTACCTTCAGTGTGGATGAACCAGACATGGGGAAACTCATGAAAGACCTAAATAGGTTTTTCAGAAATCTTAGATTGTGACTTCATTTCACCCCGCATCCGGTCATCCCAAACGAACGTCTCAGCCAACCAGATGCCTCCATGCCTATTCTTCCAGCGGCACCGCTTGAAGAAACTCGCTACCCTGATCAAGATAAAATTTGGGCCACCGAAAACTTTTACACCAAATCCAGGTGCTGATCACCTTCTTGACAGTTTCATTAGAACTGTCAAGAACGAGATCTCACAACATATACACTACATGTGTAAACACAGCAACACCTCTCAAGAAGAGAGACTAGCCATAGACAATCCAGGTTTAGTCATCAAGAAGGCTGACATATGCATGTATCTTCATGGCAGACCTCGAAGAGAGACTTCTACCTAATGCACCAGCACAACCAGCACTCTCTCAGATATATTGACGACATTTTCATCATCTGGGAACATGGCAAAGAATCCCTGAATGATTTCATCAACTTTATGAATAGCTGCCATGCATCTATAAAATCCACAGCAGAATCATCAGAGAAGGAAAAGAAGGAAAAATCACCTTCACCCTCTTCACCAAGCCCACTGACACCCACGGATACCTGGAATACAGATCTACCCACCCGTCAGCTTGCAAAAATGCGAGCCCATACAGACTGTTCCTTAGATTACACAGAATCTGCACTGAGAGCGCAGACTACATAAAGCATGGAGCAGAGTTAATTTTACACTATTCAAACAGGGGATACCCAGAATCCATTCTCACAAAAGCCTATGAGAAAGCCTTATCAAATGAGCGCAATGATATCCTTCATCCCACAGCCGGACAGGAGCCCGCACAAACAAAGTCAAACAAAACTTTCTTTATTAGCAACTATACACCAACGTGTCTGTGAAATCAGTGGTCCTCAAATTCTGGCGTCTACTACAATCCAACGCCAGGTGTCGCCTTGCTTTTCCTGAGAAACCACTTCGGTTACCGGAGAAACCCGACCCTAATGGACAAAGTGGTTAGAGCACGTCTTCCTAATCCAGAGAAAGACAGACCTCCTTTTCGCAATCCATTCCAAAACTGCATAGCGAAGAATTGCAATATTTGCCACAATATGACAAAAACACTGTTTTTTCATTGCGCACATACTGGCTATGCGTATAGGTGTAAAATCATTGGCAACTGCAAAACCAGAAACGTGATCTATCTCATCTCGTGCAAAACCTGTAAGAAACAGTATGTTGGTGAAACCAAGCGTACATTCGGGATAAGCATCAAAGAACATCTACGACACATATCTTACTTCTATAGAAGTGCCTCTTATGATACGCCAGTATCAAGACTAACCTGCATGCGCATTCAAGGAATGATATGCAATACCGTATCATACAAGTTCTCTCATCAGACCCGGATGACGACAACTCCACCTTTTGGAGAAGATCCAAAGAATCACATTGGAGCCATCAACTCCACTGTATGGAACCACAAGGCATCAACAACGCGGGGTAGAGATGCCTTGAATGCAAGGCCCCCGCCTTGCATGACGTAGTTATTACCCCCTTGTGTTGTATCCAAATTCGGAATTCGGAACCCATCATAACAGAGTTTCGGAATTCGGAAACGTTTCTGAATTGTGAGATTTCCCGAACTGATAAAATGTAGCTAACCAGTAAAAAGCACCACTGATTTTGATGTAAAAAATGATCTTTATTGAAGATACGCTGTATTTAGGAGGTCCCATTAATAATTTCACTTCCATGATAAGATTTTTTAGGCGTACATTAAACATGGTGGTATGGCGGTAAGCGTGTCTATGGAAATTGCATTCAATTTTCGTGGTATGTTCTATACGAGTTTTAACCACTTTAGAGAACAGATTTCAATTTCTCTATGCGTCCTTTCTATGAGTATATTTTCTTCCAATATTCACAAAGATACCAACTATTCTGATCTCAGCAATTACGACTAAAACCAGTCGCCAGTTTACAACAATAATTTGTGTTGTTATTACACCACAAAAACATCCATTACCATTCAATCACTACTTGCTAAATCAATTATTTGCATTTTGCTACCAGAATAAGATTTTTATGCCTGCCTACCCACCTCCCCATGCCTTTTCCTATTCCTAGGGACCCTCAACCAGGCTTCTGGTTGAGTCTCCTCTCTAGCCTATCATCAAGTATAGACTGGCACCAGTCTATACTCGCCTCATAGTGACGCTTGTCGCTATGCACGCTCGCGCATGCGCATTAGAGCCTGAATAGGAAACAGATTCACTTTTCAATTATTCTGCAAACAGAATAGTTGGACAAAATATTTGAGAATAAATTTTGTGTTTTGCGCTGTGATAGCTATACCTGTGTCTTTATATTAAAGATATATCATGCCTAATATGAAGTCAATCCTCCCTAAGTTACGTCTAAGGAAGTATAATTGTGTTTGTATGGTATACTTATAGACGAATTTGAGATATTACCGGTTTTCGTGAAGATCGTGTTAGTTCGTGGTATCTTGATTGTTATGCCTATCCTAAATCATCATCATCATTAATAATGTCCAGTCCATATATAGAGCCTGTAACAAAGTTATTTCTAGTGCATTATAAGGATTATCTTAAAATCCCTTGAAAGTTTCTGGTACGGAAATTTGAATTTTCCCGCCGTTAGAACTGAGTTGAGGGTGTCTCTTGTTTGAGAGTTTGAGCGGGATGCTTCATTGTTACGCTTTTTCGTTTGTAGGAGTCAGCGAAATCAGATAGGACTAAATGTACGTCAGTGAAATGTGATCGTCATCACGCCATTGAGTTCGCCGGCCACGTTTGCGTGAAGTGTACGACCTGTACAACCACTGCTATGTGTGGGATATGTAAAGGGTGGCCGGTTTCGGTTGCGAAATTGTATTTTAAAGATTTGTCGAAACAAACGCTGCCCTCTGGTCATCCTTCCCCTTCCTCCGTTGCTAGCAAGACAAGGGCGGTGTCCTTTGCTTCAACCTCTGTTCCGTTATCGGTAGCAACGGAGGCAGGAAATTCATCGGGAAATTCGGATGCCGTGATGGCGCTTTTTGCTAGGTTTGAGTCGTTCACCACCGTTTTGACGAAATCACTTGATGAAAGGATCTCCTGCAATAAAAGAGGCAAAGAGGCAGGAGAGCTCGTCAAGCTCCGAGGGTAGCCCGAATGCTAGCGGGCGTTCCCGCAAATTGGGGAAGCCGGTACCCCTGACCTCTAGACAGGTGATGGAATCGGCGAAAAAGCAGAAGACAAGAGCATCTAAGCTCTTGAAGGTGTGCTCGGAGGGTGCACCACAGAAAATCCACGTTAGACTTGAAGGTGACGGGCATAACCTTCAAGCCGTGGTGGCGTCGGCTGAAACCGGCGTCCATAAGGCTAGACCTTATGAGAATGCCAATGTAACGGTGGTTCCGGTGGTTAAAGTAGTCTCGAAAGCGCCCATTACTGAGAGGTCGTTACGTAGTCTTGCGAGTTCCGGTTCCGGTGTGGTAGACTCGGGTCATTTGGACTCGGGTTTACTTCCGTTTTACGATTCTCATTCTTTTTCCAGCCGGACTTCCGGTTTAGCGAGACATCCGGGTCGTCAAGATCCGGTTCCGGCTTCGGTAGCTTCCGTTTCCGGAAGGACTTCCGGTTTGGGTGGTGATCCGGGTCGGCAAGATCTGGTTACCACTTCCATTTCAGTAACTTCCGGTCTGTCTTCCGGTTATGTAGGACATCCGGGTCCTAGAGATCTAGTGTCTACTTCCGTTTCCGGGTCGTTTAGCGCTTCTGGCCATTCCAGATATCCGGAGTCTGAGGACTCTTTTTATTTTCCGAATTCCGGTAGAGGCGTTTCCGGTTCCGGGGGGGACACTAGTCAGTTTACTTCCGCTTCCGGTATTAGAAGTGTACTTCCGGGTCGGTCAGACCTGGATGTAATTCCGATTTCCGTTTCCGGTGGGGAGTCAGCTTCCGGTTTAACGAGAGAACAGGATTCGTTAGGCCCAGTTAGATTTGGGGATGTTAGGAACTTTGATTCTGGTCCAGTAAATTCGCAGAGGTTTTCACAGGATTCGACAGATTCTATTTATGATTCTTTCCTTCCTCCAAGGCTCATTGATGTGGAGTTATCTTCTCAGGCGAATTCTTCTTTTCGTGATGCTGTGGTTAATCCAGTTTTTTCTAGATATTCTTCCCGTTCCTCTTGTCTCGTCGAAAGACTTCTCTTCTCATGTTTCTAACTCTTCTCCTCTGTTTAAGTCTTCCATTCCTCCTCCTCCGGGATTTGCTCGTCCTCATTCTACTCTTCATTCTTCTTCCTCTCAGGATCAGTGTGATCAGGATTTTGCTTCTGCTCAATCAGTTTCGTCTCCTCCTTCCTCTGGCGGCGTCTCCATCTTTTGATCATATTGATCCGATTGTATCGGTGGTTCTGTCCCCTGGGCTCGAATTTCAAATTGTTCATTCAGGGTTAGATTTTTCTCTGTTTTCAGTGGTTAGAGATTCTTCATTAGATCGTTCATTTGTGTCTGCTCGTTTGTCTATTCTTTCTAGATTTTTGGCTTCTTTAGTGGTTCTTCCTTCTTCATCGGCTAGTCAGGAGGTGGGTAGAGATTCCGTGTCCAGGCATGCTTCCTCTTTTCATGATTCGGTCAGTAGGCCTTCCTCTCCTGTGTTTTCGAGGGTAGGTGATTCTTTGGTCTCAGGAGACTCTTCAATTCTTATAGCTTCTTCTTCTTATTCTCCTCTTCCTCTTCTGTCTTCTATTTCTTCTACTCCAAGGTCAGTCAGGGCCAGGGATCTGAAGAGGTTTTGCCCAGTCAGGGCCTCTTCGGAAGAGTGGTCCATGGCTCACAGTTGGATTGCTTCTTCGCTTTCTCTTCCTCTTAAGGAGGAATTCGCTGTGGATCCTCCTTCTTTCGGATCCGCTCTTTCTTCTGCTGATCCTTCTTCATCTTCGCCTCAGGTGCTTCCTGTTGACAATTTAGTGGTAGATATGTTAGATTTTTTCGTTACTGTCTCGGTTAGCTCTGATTTTTCTCTGGTTTCCAAGTATGACTCGCCTGTTCAGATTCCCAAGGAGGATTTTTTAAAGGTAGCTTCTGCTCAGTCTCTGTCTGGTCCTGCTTGGGAGGTTTTATCATCTCAGCTGAAAGAGGTTTCTAAGTCGGATTTTTCCTCGGATCTTTTTAAATGGGAGTCAGTTTGTAGGTCTCAGATTAAATCGTCTAATTATCTTGCTCTGCTGTCGGAGGCCGTTCTTAAGGCGGAAGAAAGAGGTGAACAAGTTCCGGTGGCAGTCTTTCGTTCTTTGGCTGATTTGTCCAGGGGTTCTCTTAATTCTGTTTGTAAGTCGTTAGGATTTATTACTTCCAAACGTCGGTCTAGAAAGCTTTCTGAGGTTAGGATTTCTGAGGTGTTGAAACAGAATCTTGTGGTTGCGTCTCCTTTCGGGACTGATCTATTTGGAGAGCCAGCTCCTAGTTTAATTAGGGCGGAATCTGAGCACTTGAAGGCCTCTAGGGAGCTTCAGGCTCAGGTTTCGTTGTCCAATTCTTCCGGGAAAAGAGATGTTTCTTCGGTTAAAAGCCCTAATTCTTCTCCGAGAAGAAAGAGTCTCAAACCTGATCAGTTTGGAGCTTGTCCTTCTAGGGTCGTTCTTAACTCGAATTTGTCCTCATCTGATCAGCGGTATCGATCCTTGGCGGAGGATCGATTCGGCTCCATTTCCTCCCATCGTTCGAGGTCGGTAGGGAGGCAGTCTCCTTCGTCTTGGGCGAGGAGGGGTCAGACTCCTTCTCGCCGTGCGTCTAGATCCAGAGGACGTTTTTCTTCTAGAAGTTTTCAGGGGAAGAGAGTGAAGGTTTGGACAGTTCCCGGGTAGTTCCAAATCTCTCTCTTATTTATCCCATTCCTTCCCTTCTTTCTCCCCCTTTGGAGCAAGCAGTCCAGTGCTGCGTTCCCAACGTGCCAGTAGGAGGGCGCCTTTCTCTGTTTTGGGAGAAATGGCAAGCCCTCATTCAGGACTCCTGGCTAGTATCCCAGATACGTTGGGGTTATGCTCCGTCATCCTCTTCTTTCCTGTTGCCCAGTGTGGACTCCAGTTCCCTCCAATATGGAGAAACTGAGGGCTCTGGAAGAGGAGTTGGAAGCCATGATTGTAAAGAGGGCTATAGAGGAAGTTCCCAGTTGAGGAGTAGACCCGGGCTACTATTCGACCATCTTTTTAGTACCAAAGAAGTCAGGAGGTTGGCGTCCAATCATAAACCTGAAGAAGTTAAATCAGAACATTCTCACCCCAAAGTTCAAGATGGAGACGGTTTCCCAGATTATAGCCAGTCTGGATCAGGGAATGTGGACGTCTTCCATAGATTTAAAGGATGATTACTTCCATGTTCTTATTCATCCCGTATTCAGAAAGTTCCTGAGGTTTGCCTACAAGGATCGGGTGTGGCAGTTTCGCGCCATGCCCTTCGGCCTGACCACGGCTCCCTTCCTTTTTACCCGCATAGTTTCAGCCGTGGCAGGAATTTTACACCGTCCTATCCATCTTCATGTTTATATAGACGATTGGTTGGTAAAAGCAAGGTCTTCCTCAATTCTCGAAGGTATTCTTCCAGAGGTTTGCAGTCTGGCTTGCAATCTAGGGTGGATTTTGAATCTAGAGAAATCAAGCCTAGTTCCGTCGCAAATCTTTACTCATCTAGGCGTTTCTTTCAATCTGGCCAGGGGGTTAGTCTTTCCCTCGGAGCCAAGGATAGAGGCTTTATCGGTGGCCATGGAAATTCTGGCTTCCTCGCCTTGGGTAAGAGCAAGATTCCTCTTAAGAGTGATAGGTCTGATGGTCAGCGTAGAGAAGGTGGTTCCTTGGGCGGCCATGATGAGAAGGCCCTTTCAGATGTATTTGATGTCCCTTTGGAAACAGTCAGTCCATTCTATCTACCATCAGATTCCCATCAGAGAACATTTGATCCCTCATCTAGATTTCTGGAAGGACCGTTCCCTGCTACTGGTGGGTGTTCCTCTGGTAAATTCCCCTCCTCAAGCAATTATTTTCACAGATGCTTCTCAGGAGGGTTGGGGAGCGGTCTGGGACTCCCTGTCAGTTTCCGGCCTTTGGTCCCTGGAGGAGTCGTCAGCCCACATCAACGTTCTGGAGTTGTGGGCTGTCAAGAAGGCTCTCCTTTCTTGGTCTGATCTAGTGATAGGCCTCAAAGTGTCAATTCGGTCGGACAATTTGACAGTAGTAGCTTATATCAACAGGCAGGGAGGTACAAGGTCTTCTCTCCTTTGTCTAGAAGTGTGGAATCTGCTCTTGTGGTGCCGCAAGAGGCAGATTTTTCTAGTGTCATCTCATGTCCCAGGCAGTCTGAATTTTCTGGCGGATCAACTGTCACGTCCCAGCAAGTTCGCCCACACAGAGTGGCAGTTAAAGAAGTCGGTTGTCAGAGCGATTTTCAATCTCATGGATCGTCCTCTAGTAGATCTGTTCGCGACCTCTCTGAATGCCCAGATCTCCTCTTACATGTCTCCTTTTCCGGACAGTCAGGCCCTGGCCGTAGATGCCCTGTCTCAGTCCTGGACAGGGATGTTCGCTTATGCCTTCCCTCCTACTATTCTGATCCCGTTGGTGTTGAAGAAGGTCAAGGACCAAGATTGCAAGATTCTTCTGATAGCTGCCTTTTGGTCCAAGAGGATTTGGTTTGTAGACCTTCTAGATCTTCTGGTAGACTTTCCTCGTCTTCTTCCAGTATCCCAGGACCTTCTATCTCAAGTAAGATGTCTTTATGTGTATCCAAATCCAGAAATCTTCAATCTGTGCATTTGGAGAATCTCGGGTCTGAGGTCCTCGAGAATAAGGTTTCTTCAAGATCTCAGGAAATTATTGACTCTGCCAGAAGGGAATCTGCCCATCGAGTTTACAAGGGTCGACTTAAAATTTTTGGTGAATGTTGTTCAGACCAAGGTTTCGTGCCCGATTCTGTTTCTATACCACAAGTTTTAGATTTTTTATCTTATCTGTTTGATTCGTTACATTTGTCAGCTAATACGGTCAGGGGGTATAGATTTTCTCTGGCGTCTTCCCTTCCTTGTCTTTTGAATGCTGATGTCAAGGATACTAAGACTCTTAATAGTTTTATTAGAGGTCTAGGTAATATTCGTCCTCCGATTGCTAAGCCTTTACCTTCCTGGAATTTGGCTTTGGTTCTTCAAGTTTTGGCAGGTCGCCATTTTGAACCTATTTCTTCTATAAGTATTAAGCTTTTAACTCTCAAAGCCGTTTTGCTTGTTGCTGCTGCCTCTGCTAGAAGACGTTCAGAGATTCATGCTCTTTCTGCTGAAAAGGATAGATTTATAGTTTCAGGAAACGGTTTGGTTTTATATCCCAGAAGGGACTTTTTATCTAAAACTCAGTCTAACCGTTTTCCTGCTAGTCCGATCATTTTAAAATCTCGTCTTTTTCGCCATCCGATAAATTTTGGTGTCCTGTTAGGGCATTAAGAACCTACAAACAGTGAACCGATTTTAAAAGTCGATCCATCCCATTTATGGGTTTCTTACGCGGAAGAGTTATCTAAGCCGGTCTCAAAATCTATGATTGCCAGATGGATTTGTGAGACAATTAAGCTTTGTTACGAGATAGCCTCACCGGATCAAATTAATCTCTCCCATATTAAAGCCCATGACGTTAGAGGCATGGCTACTTCTATCGCTCTTTTTGCCGGTTCGTCTTTAGATGAAGTCATGCAGGTGGCAGGATGGAAATCTGAATCCACTTTTACATCTTTTTATCTCAAAGACCAGAGTGCAGCAGCCTCCTTCTTTCGTAACAGTACTATTTTAACTAAAAAAGCTGAAGACCATTTACCAAGCACTTCCCACCATTTTTGTTAGGACTGTGCGTCTGTAAGAAATGGTGAGAGTCTTCTTTTGGTTTTTATTTATTTCTTTGAGTTCAAGTTAGCCTTATTTGTTAATCACGGTGTGATTGAGTTATATGCACTATTAAGTTATGTTATTAACATTTGGATAAGATTGGTTTGATTTTTATCCTTGTTTATTGATTCTCTAATCTCCTCCCACCTAATGGTTAAATGGGGCACTGACCAAATCTATGGGTTTAGCAAGTAGTGATTGAACGGTAATGAATGTTTTTGTGGTGTAATAACAACCCACCCCCCCCACAGACCCCCCTTGTGGGTTGGTCTGTTGTTTTATTAACCACTATAAAAACATACTTACCGTTCAATCACTACGACCCGGCTTCAGCCACCCCGCGTGGTAAGATTTGAGAATTGGCCTTTAATATTTAGCACTTAAATTTAGAAAAGTGAATGTTTCCTATTTGGGCTCCAGTGTGCATGCGCAAGCGCGCTTAGTGACAAGCGTCACTATGGGGTGAGTATAGACTGGTGCCAGTCTTCTATATCTGTCAGTAGGCTGGAGATGGACTTAACCAGTAGCCTGGTTGAGGGACCATATTAATAGGAATAGGCATGGGGAGGTGTGTATGCAGGCATAAAAATCTTATTCTGATAGCTAAATGCAGATAATTGATTTAGCAAGTAGTGATTGAACGGTAAGTATGTTTTTATAGTGGTTAATAAAACAACAGACCAACCCACAAGGGTAGTCTGTTGGGTTTTTTTAATCAGTCTTATTGTAGTAATAGTATAAATACTAAATATTACATAATATTAGTATCTAATCATATATAACAGAATGAAATGTGTTGTCATCTCAATCAGTTAATCCCCAATTAGACATCTTGCTGGCTTTCAATTTGTGGGACAATATCACAGCTGTGTAAGAGCTGAGTGTGGCAGGCAGCCTAGCTCAGAGCATTGATTTACATTGAAATCTGAGGCTAACTACATGTAAATAAACAATTTGTAGATATATGTATGCAGGCCTGTGCTGTTATGGTAGCCTGTTGAAAATGGTCTCCATGAAGTTGCCTTAATTTATTTTAGGAGACCTGAAACGGGTTATCTTAATCTGTTGATTTTAGTATGGACATCAATGAGCTTTCTAAGGTTTAGGTTACCATATGTCTCCTTAAAACATATAAGACAACCTATTATGGATTATCATTGGAAATATTACAACACACGCTTGTGTGTGTGTACCAGCAGTTTGGTAAGCTTAGATCTCTATTTTAAATCAATAATCTGATATGCTGAGAATTCAAGGCAGTATAATAGATTTGTATTGTATGGCACAATATGTAGAGCATGGTAATGCATTGTATATCAGTTTAATTAAACCATTCATGAGTCATGACATAAAAGTTTCTTAATGTTATGAAACTATTTTACTGGAAGTTGTTGTTGCAGCCTCTGTTGGAAATGCTTTCTAAAAATTCCACCATTATTGTTTGTGCAGTAAATAGTATGTGTTGTATCTACTATGTAGAGTTGAATAGATATGCTATGATGTGCCTATATATTGCCTATTTGATCCCATATGTCACCCTGTATTAGATATAGGCCTCTATATTACACACTCTGATTAATATATCTAAGATAAAAATTCCACCATTATTGTTTGTGCAGTAAATAGTATGTGTTGTATCTACTATGTAGAGTTGAATAGATATGCTATGATGTGCCTATATATTGCCTATTTGATCCCATATGTCACCCTGTATTAGATATAGGCCTCTATATTACACACTCTGATTAATATATCTAAGATATTTAGTTTAAGATTTACTATTTCTGATGAGTATTAGAGTATTTCCTACTTTTTGGAGTATTTCCCAGGGCAGTATTTCCTGCACCGGGAAATTGCTGCCAACCCTGGTTTAATTTATATCAAGCATTTTTTTGTTATATTTCAGGAGACACAAAGGTTAATGCAAGAGCCTGTGCCGGGGATTAGCGCGACGCCGGATGATCATAATGCCAGATATTTCCATGTTATTGTAGCGGGACCGGCAGAAGTAAATACTCATAATTAACGCTTAAAGATCAAAACTCATAAATTCCTTTTTCTACATAAGGATATTGTGCGCACATTTTTTAAAACTAATTTGCCTGGAAGCTGCAGGTGTCAATCTTAACTTTTTATGTCACTAGTCCGTCGGACTAGTGATTTTGAAAATAGACTATTCCGCAGATAAAAGCACTAGTGGGTCATTCCGTATCAAATCACCCAATAAAAATGTGATTCTAAACCTCACCATTTCCAATTTACTTCAAAATTGGTTTATGTTTGTTTTGGCCAGAAAAGCCAAAATCTCAAGTTTTAGCTCAATCGGACCAGTGGTTTCTGAGATATTGGCCATTGATTTTTAACAATTTTGGCCAAAATGGGCGTGGTCGCCAAAATACAAATGGCCATAACTCCTGACCAAATGGTCCAAACTTTACAAACAAAGTGTCATAAGAAAGGGAAACGAACAAGGATTCCAAATCTGCCATGATTTATATCATTTGGGTGATTCTGGGGGTGATGACCTTTTAACCTATATTTTGACCTTGAAATTGACCTTGTGGATCACATGACCTTGTGGATCACATGACCTTGAGGTCACAAATGATGTAAATTAAAGCCTGGTAAGTTACCTACAATATATAAAAAAACTAGAGGTGTATTATTTTTTGTTTGTCAGTAATATCAGGTTAAAATATGTACACACCTACTGCTGACGTCTCAAGACTCTCTAAATGTACACATATCAGGCAATGACAGGCATGTAGCACCAGAACATGTACTAATATTCATTGAGTACTATTAACATTTAAACAGGCAGCTTACATGTATTGTCTCGTATCACCTATTAAGATTATTCATAATCAAATGCCCAGTTTGAACACACTTTAGAAATTTGAACTAGGTCATTTTGACAGATAGTGTATTTCCTTGATGATGATGATGCCAGTGATGGAGTGTTTATGACACAAAGAATATCCGCCTCTGGAATCCAACATCTGTCCGCTTGTGATCGCCAGTGAAATTGTCTCGATGGTCCATTTTGGTGCATGAACTTGATATGATAATCACCATACTCCTCCGACACTTCCTCTACCATACCTATCCATGGCACATCATCATACATGCAACAAACAAAGTTCTGGTCCTTTATTTCCCGGGAAATTTGCAACAAATTCACTACATCTGAACCTAACACATCAGCATCAGTGATTTGAACTATGTCAGGTGGAGTAGACTGTCCACTCAGTTTGAAGACTTTCAGCATTGATTGTGAAACAGGGACAAAACGATGGTATTTCTGGGTGCCTTTCACAGTTTTGGCTGACTCGAATCTCATCTGCAGTTGCTCTTCACAAGCATCAACCTGATCCTGCTTTACATGAAGGAAATGAATACCAGGTATATTCTTCACGCAAAAATCGAACATCGCATCTTGGGTCAGAATGTGATCAGCTGAAGGACGTTGGAGGCTGGCTTTAGTTACAAGTCTCTTGACTGTGCCACAAATATCATCACAAGCACTTTTACTATGTGAGGTGGCAAAAAAGTTCCATTCACTGTCCAATGCAAAGTCTTCTTTGTGGTAGCATAAGTTGATGAAGTTATTCTTGTTTTTATATTGGCCTCTGCAGCCATCTGTGAAGTAATGAATTTTCTCAACTTCGGGTAATACAGATTTTATGTAGGCAATGGTATCTTTCAGGAATGCATAAACAGTCACAGTGGTGTGAACTTTGCAGTCGCTTATGACACACATGTTAAAATGCTCAAGGCTTCCATCATCCAAACGGTAGTATGCCACAAAGGGGTGGAGAGTCGCTTGCACATTTTCCCAATGAAAGCTTTGGATTTCATCTTGGACTACAAATGAATAGTTTTCGGCAAAGTCACCGTGTAAAATGATTTCTTTCCTTGGTGTCACAGAGGATTTCAGATTATTCATGTAAGCACTTTGGGACTTTGCAGTAAAACTATGGCGTGTTAATTTCAAAATTTGATTAGCTAAGTTTTCAATGAAGTCATCCTTTGATTCTACAACTGTCACTAATTTGGTATGATCGACACTAACCCATTGCTGATATGTCACCTCATCCACATCGGCTAAATCATCACATTGATGTAAAAAATCGACAATGCCCTGTAGGCCTGGGCAGTTTTTGCACTGCCCCATCATACAAACTTCATTCTCAGTAGAACATACACAGTGGGCCATAAGATCATGGACATTTACACTTAAACACGAATCGACCATAAGCTTTGGGTTCTGGTGGTACTTGCAAACACAGACTGAATGGATGCCCGATGTCCCTGCTAAAACACACCATTTTGGTCGAAGAGCCGCAAACGAAGAGAAACCTACTTTTTTGTCTGGATTTGCTTCATTCCACGATGCATGCAGTTCATTTAAATTGCACAATACTAAGCGCTTCCGATGTTCTTATTTTTCCCCATCCTTATTACGGATACTGACTTTTTCCTTCTTTCCTGGACACATACGACTATTCTCATCTGTTTGATAAAAATTTACAATTTCAGCTTTAAGATCCATGGGCATGGATTTTCCCTTGTTTTTATTGCATTGTCCTAATATTCCTTTCTCTTTTTTTATAGCACAGCTTTTCTTCACAAGATAGTTTGATGCCCCGAATTCATTCATTGTCCATTCTATAGTAAAGGGGGAGAGGGTCAGTATTTGAACACGTTCTGCATATGAAGTAGACTGTTTGAATTTAGCTTTTAACTCCTCAAACATAGCACAGTATAATTGTAAATCATGCATATCATCTTCATCTTCCGATTCAGTTGAGTCAAAGTGAACATCATAAACCTTTTCTAGACTATGTTTTAGTTTTTTCGTACCTTTCCTCAACTTTTGTTTCCCCTTAGATTTCTTTGTTGATGGTGCCAAATGTCCAGCCTTAACTGGCGTTTCATCTAGTCGGGCTAATGCAGCATTTATGTCTATAAGTGAAGTGTCCTTTTCAGGTGAACTACATGTAACCTCATCATTAGGTGCATCATTTTCAGACAAACTGACTTGCATTGTATCATCCACTTGTTGGCTGGCACCTGGGACTTCAGCACTGGTCTCAATGGTCTGAGTGACACACGTTTTTCTTAGTTTTATGAGGCAGGTACAACACAGTTTTTCACCTGGTTTCACATTTGGTGGTGGACTAACTAATGTGTCATAGGCACTTAGTCAGGATTCGCAGCGAGTTTGTCCTAGGATTGCTAGGGTGAATGTCAAAAGGATCACAACTCTTTCTCTTACGTAAAGAAAACTTTTTAAGTAGCTCGTGTTCATGGTGACAACAAATTATCTTAATATTAGCTTTTTCAAGTCCGCTTCGTAGCATTAACATTCTGACATCCTCCTGCTGCGCTACTTTGCGTACAGTCTTCTTCTTGGTGTGGTGCAGTTGGTGGCATGGATTCACATCAGTATGAAAGCTACAGTTTTCCCTGTAGGGCAAATAGGACAAGCTCAAATTAGTCTGGCATTTAACACATGATAAACCAAAACCTAGAATTTAACTCTTAGCACTCTGATGTAAAAATTTACAATTTCAAAAATTTAATTTGAAAATGTACCAGAGCACATTTTAAAAACAATTTTGGTGGGAGATGGTGCTGTCGCAACAGCAACATCTTCCACCAAAATTGTTTTAAAAATGTGACAGTCGCGTTGCAACTGGCCCAGAAAGAGTTAAGAATGTTGACAACAGAATGCTAAGGGTTAAATATATACTGATCAGACTTAGTTGGTGCATATTTTTAATGATGTTGCTATTTGCTAAATACTGTTGTATAACAGAGTAGCATACAGTAACATCATTACCAAAATAATCACCACAAAAATACCATTGAGAATTCAACAAACTGTGTTAACGCTTTGGCCACTAATAACATATAAATGCTATTTGTTTGTTTTATTCATTGTACATTTTTGGTCGTGACTGCGACTAGTATAAGTCGGTCTGTCTGTCGGTCTGTGTCAAAAATTTTGACATTTTTTGCAACGGCCATATCTCAGGAATGGATGACCATATCAAGACAAAACTTGAACACATGGTTGCCAACATCAAGTGGGACAAGCACACAAAGACAGGTCAAAGCTGCCACAGTCACAACTATAGCGTGTTCACATTTGTTTCTATAAATATCTGTACTACAATTTGTACCACATGGTCTCGCACAGATGCACACACTGCTTTGCTTACTACTAAAGTGTTTTAAAACATTCAGACTAGGTCTTTTCTTTGAAGTTAAACTCATGTCTTTATGGATGCATCGCATGCCAATATTAGATTTTTCTACAAATACTTACATCTTCAAAACGTGGTAGAAAAATCAGTTAAAGCTGATTAGGATTTCCTTTGTTTAACTTCTGTAAGCATGCTGTATGGATATCTAATTAGGGGCCACCACTTCCTGTCCAGGGAGTCTATAGTCAATTTCAGAAACTTCACACAAACAATCTGTATTTGTCACTGTTTGTAGCACATGCAAAAAAGTTGTTTTTTTGCAGTTCAACCATAAATTTCAACTTGATATTACTGAAAAACAAAAAATAATACACCTAGTTTTTTTATATATTGTAGGTAACTTACCAGGCTTTAATTTACATCATTTGTGACCTCAAGGTCATGTGATCCACAAGGTCAATTTCTAGGTCAAAAGGTCATCACCCCTAGAATCACCCAAATGATATAAATAATGGCAGATCTGGAATCCTTGTTTGTTTCCCTTTCTAATGGCACTTTGTTTGTCACGATTGGACCATTTGGTCAGGAGTTATGGCCATTTGTATTTTGGTGACTATGCCCATTTTGGTCAACGTTGTTAAAAAATCAATGGCCCATATCTCAGAAACCATTGGTCCGATTGAGCTAAAACTAGATATTTTGGCTCTTCTAGCCAAAACAAACATATAAACCAATTTTGAAGTAAATTGGAAATGGTGAGGTTTAGCTCATTGGGTGATTTGACACGGAAGGACCCTAGTCCTTCCTGTTAAAGGGGGTTCAGAAAATCTACATACCACACAATACATATCCTATGGTACTCACATTTCCTGCCAAAGTTTTTAGTACCATTATTGCTTGATTTGATATATCATAATTAGTTTGGATCAATTCTGGCGCTATAAAATTATATTGTACAGGGAACCAGGCACCAGATGTAATTTGTTGTGTGGTTCCAGTAATCGGCAAATCACACGTATGAATATATATGCACAGTCATGTTAAATAAGATTTTTTCTTTAAATGTGTGAGCGAAATACAGGATTAATGCATTGCATATCTTAAATGATACGCACAATGATCATAAATTTTGGTGCGTCTAAGAAGAATTAGCATATTACGTGTCCAAGTTGCGTTACTATTTTACAAGTCATGGCAATATCTTGGCGCGCATGCGCATACCTTTATAGCACACTAACCAGGAAGTTAATTCTGTCAGAACTGCAGTACACCTTACCCGTTGCGGTAGCTTGATTCCCTGGGGCATTTATTGGGAACCTGGCTACACGGTGTCATACGCCGTGTAGCTACTATGCGCTGGGATATTTTATCTAAAACAGACTCTTGGACGGTCATTCACTGAATTGGAGTATATGTAATGGCATAATTTTCTCAGTTCTGACTATCGCTATCCTACCGACATTTTGTCTTTAAAAAGTCATCAATTCAAGCCGTGAAATGATTAAATATCGAATTGTATTGTCTAGAAAGTGTGTTCTAATAGTAGGTTAGTGATAATTTAATACATTTTATCATAACATTTGTCCCAAAATCGATTGATATAGACATTACTAAATTCGACACGACAATGTTCCTGGATAATAGCAATTCTCATATCCCCCTCTAGGACAAAATGAACTGGAAGTTTCAATTCGTTGGGAGTGTTTATGTTCCTCGGCAAAATCTGTCATCAGTATATACTTGTTTAATTATTAAATGTAGAGTGTACAGATATTCACGTTGGTTTAATCGTTATACTATATTATATGTAGTTTCCAAGCCATATACATATGCCAGATATGTCAATGGTGTTTTGTATCAAATGTCTGGTAGCACATCAATTAATTGTTAACAATTTCAGAGACATTTATACATGTAGTGATAGAATTAGGTCATTTACCCAGTGCTGTAACTTAGTGAGTGCCCTGATGCAAATGCCCTTGAAAATCACTGAGGGCATTTTAATATCAAAAGTCAGATGCCCCCATGAGCATGTCAATTTTTGCTGCTTGGAAAAATATCAGTACCTTGAATGTTTAAAAATCCATAGTTTGTTGATTTTTATCTTATATCATTGCATAATACAAATGCAATTCCAGAATCATTGTCACTTTGAATGTTGATGAATAGCAGCTTCATTCAATGATTTATTTTATAATAATTCAAGTATGTGTACCGATTTATTATATGACGTGTTAGAATGCGGGAAGCCTAACCTCAACGAGGGCACTCTGTTATAATTTTTACCATGCTCTGATTGCATTCACCTCAAAATGCTAAGTTACAGCACTGAATCCATTACATGAATTAATTTCAATATGCGACCAGACTTTGTAACATGTATCTATAGCTGTTCTCTCACTTTATTTCAGTCTCCATATGAAGGCGGTGTGTTCAATTTAGAATTATTTCTTCCAGAAGAGTATCCAATGTCTGCACCAAAGGTCCGCTTTATGACGAAGATATACCATCCTAACATAGATAAATTAGGCAGAATATGTTTAGATATATTAAAAGGTAGGTATTTTGCATGTATTTTCGTCAAGTTCAAAGACAATAGAATGTTTAGTAGACATACTGAAACTTAATAATTATTATGCTTAGTATTATCAGATGTCTCAAATTCTGTAGGCATATTAGGCCTATCATTGTATGTGGCACTTAGATATATATTGCTCTTGGGAATAATAATAATAATAATCTTTATTTAATGAGGGTAAACAACGTCAGTAAAATCTGATCTTCCAGAGGCCCTCGCAAAGAATTCACACACATGCATACACACACGCACCGCAGACAAACTGACAGAGACATCCAGAAAAAAATAAAACCTGCTGCAACATTTTGGTCATTTTCGTGAATACATATACATATATATTTTTTCATCAGCTTATCCTGTCGTTCAATGACAGAGTGTCTAATGCTGTTGTTAAATTGGCATTAAGATACGGCTATAAATTTTCTAATGTATCGCTGAACGCATCACAAACACGCCTCCAGTAAATTCGACCAATGCCTAAATTGGTTCTGATCAGTATCTTGCCGTTCAGTGATAGAGCTTCTAACGTTAATTATGCGTCGAGATACGGCTCTGGCATATTTTCTGATGTATCAGTGAGCGCATCACAAACGCGCCTCCATCCAATTTAACAACGGATAAATCGTTTGTTCCTAACTTTCGCTAAATGTCACCTTTATGTCCTGAATAAAGCCTCTGAATAGATCTACTGTGAAGCAGGTATTTTTTATGAATATTTGAACAAATTTAGCAGAAATTGCATGGAATACTATAATTATATACTGATTCAAGGTGACTGAGAAAACTGTTCTAATTTTGTGGTGGTTTTTTTCAAACTTTTTCCACCCTAATTAACCCGCCCCCTTTGGTGACCGCTACCCGTCCGGCAGTATGATTAGAATAAATACGGTATGTACACATGTACAAATATATACAACATATTACAAGTAGAAATAGACAATTATAAGTCAAAAGATTATATCCTGTGTACAAATCATATGCAATTATTAGAATGTAGCTATTTATTTTTTAAAGCAGCGTGGGTGTCACTGCTAAACAAACTAAATCATGTCATCATTAACATACTTGGCTGGCTTTATACCTATGCCCTTGGAATTCAGAGTGTAATGACTCTTTTGCGTTTATTACTTATCATTACATTTGATTTATATATTCCTGAAGATTGGACTTGAATGACATTAAAGTGGTAGACTGTGTAACAGTTGAGGGTAGAGAATTTCAGAGTTGTGGGGCTGCATGTGTAAAGCTTTTCTTTCCATAATCTGTTTTAATCTTGGGAACTTGTAGATGATTAAGTGTTATCGAGCGCAAATTCCTGGTGTGTGCATCCTCGATTGAAATGAACATGTCTTTTATGTAGCTGGGAGCAAGCCCATTTCTCGCCTTGTGTGTCATAATGCCTGTTTAAACATCATTCTTTTAGTTAAAGTTGTCCAGTTTAGTGTTTTATATAATGGCACTGATGGTGTTCTATAAGGCATGTCTAATATTACTCTAGCAGCTCGCCTTTGTAACTTTTCTAGCCTATCCAACAGTGTATGGGAAGATTGACAAAATACAAGACTGCAGTAATCTATGTGTGAAAGAATATAAGATTTATAAAACAGATTTCTTTGTTCTGTGTTAAGATAATTCTTATTTTTCATTAGCATATAAATCAACGAAGAAATCTTTTTACACACATTGCCTGTATGTTCATTCCATGTAAGAGCATTATCTATATTTAAACTTAAAAGTTTGTCAGATTTAACAACATTTAGGTTTCCATTGCTTGTAAGTATTATAACATCATGTATGTTTTAATTGATACCTACTTCCCAACATCATCAATTTAGTTTTCTACAGATTGCATACCGTTAGTTAAGTTTTCGTATTTCAAAACTATAGGAGCTAGCAGTACGCATAGTCGTATCATCTGCATACATAGCCATAAGGTTATTGACACACATAGGGAGATCTTTAATGTATAAAATGAACAGGAGTGGTCCTAATACAGAGCGCTGTGGTACTCCGATATCAATTGGTAAATGGTTAGAAACCTTTCCAGAAATTGAAACGTATTCTTGTCTGTCCTTTAAATACATCTCCAAATTTGTATATTCTTAATTTTCTCAGTAAAATATCATGATTGACAAGATCAAATGCCTACTTAAAGGCAATCATTATTGAGCCAACAATATCTCTATTGTCTAATGAAGACCTCCATCGGTCTACTAGTTTTAGCAATACGGTTTCGCAAGAATGCTTGGGTCTGAAGCCAGATTGGGATTCTATTAATAAATTGTACTTAGTTATAAAGTTAAAAATATGATCGTGTATTTGTCGTTCAATAACCTTAAATATAGTAGGTAATATAGAAATGGGTCTATTGTTGCTGATATTATTTTTGGAATCAGATTTATATAGTGGCTTTACTTTAGCACATTACACATTTTTGGGAATTCACCCCTAGCTATGCTTTGGTTTATTATACTTGTTATTGAGGGTGCAATGATTGAGGCTGCAGTTCTTAGAAAGTATGCATTTAATTCATCATATCCAGCTGACTTGTTTGTTTTTAAATTAATAATCTTGTTGTAAACATAATCTACAAATACGTATGGAATTCGAAATTCTACATCATTTGGAACTCTACTCTCAACATGATCTGACAGTTTCTCAAAAGTTCCAGCCGTTTGCTTGGCCATGGATTGGTGTCAGTCTGGATGCTACAGTACTAATATTGGAAGATAGGTTCTTTAGAACCATCAAATTAACCGTAATAGTCATTTAAAATGAATCAAAGGTCAACATGGCCATTGGTCAAGGTCATATTTAATATGGTACAAAGGTCAGTCTCTGCTTCACAAATGAGAACTAGATTTCAATTAAAACCACAAAACTAAAAGATACATGTATCTTATAAATTAAGTTGACAAATTTTCATAAATTCTATCATTGTTAAAACTTTGGTTAAAATCATTGTGACCTCAGTACAAAACCGTTTTCAACATTAATTTATTGTGCATATCTTCGCTTGTATTTAAGGATTGGTTGACCCTAAGTATTAGAGCTAATCTGGGATATATTGTTAGCTCACCTGGCCAGAATTGCCAAGTGAGCTTATGCCATGGCAACCGTCCAGTCTCCAGCATCCGTCGTTCTCAACTTTTTGTTTAAACGACTTCTCAGTAACCACTGGTTCGATTTCAATTATATTTGGCAGGAAGCATCCTTAGGGCATTGAGATTCAAGTTTGTTCAAATGAAGCCGATCGGCCAACTTGTCAGGCGGCCATCTTGGATTTTGGCCGATTATTACAAATGTCTAAAAATGTCCAAAACCGCTTGGGAGATCGATTCAATACTCATGAAATATCATCTAGGACCTTGATTGGCCAATTACGTCGGCGGCCATCTTGGATGACCTAGTGTTCGTGTAAAGGACTTCTCCAGAACTGCTGAACAGTTGGGGGCCAAAATTTGGTAGATATGATTAAGGACTTGGGGCCATTAAAGTTTGTTCAATGGAAGTTGATACGTAAAAAAACATGGCCGCCATGAGCCAATCAAAATCTAGCGTGTTTCGTGGCCATATTAGATTTTTTTGTTTGATGGCTTGTACATGTAAGGCCGAAATTGGTTTTATATATGTGTGTTTTTGGATATTCTGATTTCAAATTTGCCGTTTTCGAAACTGTCAGATAAACGGTTTGGTGGCCATCTTGACATGCTTGAGAACCACTGGGCCAATTTCAAGTATATTTTGGCAGACAGCATCCTTAGGGCATAGAAATCCAAGTTTGTTCAAACGAAGCCGGCGGCCATCTGAGTTTGGCTGATTTTTTTTAATTTCTTTAAAAATCTCGACCCGCTTAGGGGATCGATTTAAAACTCATAAAATGTCATGTAGGGCTAGAGTTGAACCAAATTTGTTCACGGAAACTTGATCGGCCAAATAGTTTGGCTGCCATCTTGGATGACCTAGGTTTTCGCTAAACAACTCCAGAACCACTGAACGGATCTGGCCGAAATTTGGGTGATATGATTAGAGACTAAGGATGATTAAAGTTTGTTCAAGGGAAGTTGCTACATGTAGATAAAAAAAAACATGGCCACCGTTGGCCAATCAAAATGTAGTGTGTTTGGCAGCCATATTGGATTTTTTATTGGATGAATGTTGAGGCTGAAATTGGTTCTATATATGTGTTTGGGTATTCTGATTTCAAATTTGCCATTTTCGAAACTGTCATATATACGGTTTGGATCATTTTTCTGCCAAAAGCTTCCATACTAAAGCAATAGGAAATTTTTAATGTCTTCTCGAGTTCCACTGTACCGATTTCAAGTATATATGGCAGAATGTAGCCTTAGAGCATAGAGATCCAAGTGTGTTCTGGAATTTGGTGAGCAGCCATCTTGGATTTTGGCCAATGTTTTGAAATGTCTAAAAAATCTGAAATAGCTTGGGGATCGATTTAAAACTCATGCAATATCATTTGGGAAAGAGCTAAGTTTGTTCAAAGGAAGTTGATGGGCCAAATAGTTTGGCAGCCATCTTGGATGATCTAGTTTTCTCGAAAACGACTTCTACCGAAGAGCTGAATGGATCGGATCGAAATTTGGCAGATACATGTATGGTTAGGGACGAAGGGCAATTAAAGTTTGTCGATGGAAAGTTGATACATAAAAAAATCCATGGCCGCCATGGATCAATAAGAATTTAGACTGTTTCACGGCCATCTTTGATTTTCTGGAAATTTCTGAGATCCTATAAAAGATTACTTATTAACCACTGGGCCAATTTGAATAAAACTTGATTATAAACTTTTACAGAAAT
The DNA here is from genome assembly GCA_034401795.1 of Chaetoderma sp. LZ-2023a. Lineage (NCBI taxonomy): Eukaryota > Metazoa > Mollusca > Caudofoveata > Chaetodermatida > Chaetodermatidae > Chaetoderma > Chaetoderma sp. LZ-2023a. Next base: position 116,681,900 of record CM067371.1, read on the forward strand.
TACATGTATAGATTGGTAAATCTTTGCAGTTGTCATCTCGTTTTGTTGCTTTGTGCCAGTAGGCAATAATTCCAGGTGAGCGATACAGGCCCGTTGGGCCGCTTGTTAAGTATGCTGTTAGGAATCGATATGATTTCATTAAGATCAAAGGTCACTGACCTTTGATACTTATCGGTATCAGCAGTGAAGATAGAGGAGATAACCAAGCTAGCCATACCAGGTTTTAGCTCACCTGGTCTGAAAGGCCAAGTGAGCTTATGCCGTGGCGACCATCCGTCATGTGTCCGTCAACTTTTCCTTTAAACGACTTCTTCTCAAGAACCATCCTTAGGGTATAGGGATCCAAGTTTGTCCAAATAAAGCCGATCGGCTAATTTGGCTGGTGGCCATCTTGGATTTTGGCCGATTTTAGGAAATGTCTAAAGATTTTCTCCGAAACCGCTTGAGGAATCGATTCGAAACTTATGAAACCTCATCTAGGGAAAGACGTAAGCCAAGTTTGTTCATGACAAAAGATTGACCGAACTGTTCGGTGGCTATCGTGGATGACCTAGTTTTCCCGAAAACGACGGCTTCTCCAGAACCGCTTTATAAAGATGACTGGTCTGGGTCTGAGGAAGAAATATATATTTTCTGATAGCTCTCATTCATTGGTTTGTCATCATGGCGGGGTATTGTGCGCTATTTGCAGAGCTCTTGTTTAAATGTTCTGTTTGCCTGCAATGGACCTTTCCAGTTTTAGCTATGCCCCATCTATCTAAGATCTATCCACATCTTGCTCGTGTTGCGATCGATCGATCTCTGAACTCCCTGATTATCAATTTCCAGAAAACTATACAGGTAAGCTGTTGAATATTTTGGAATTAATATGACTGGACGCTGCATTAAAATTAGTTTCAAAATATTCAATAGTGTGTTTATGACGTCATCCTACACACCGCTTACATGTAGCTGATTATGACGTCAGCTGGAAAGGGGAATTGAAGATTTACTAAACAAAGATTTTTTTAAAACTAATCTTGACCTTTACGGATTAAGATAAATACAAAACTCACTTGAAGTCAGCAAAAGTATTTTCTGCTAGATTAAGGCATATGTATCAGCTGGTTTAATTAACTGTCTCACTGCTACAATAATTTCAAAGGGCAATAATTCTGAATTTACTGAATATTTTGATAGCAACATCACGGAAAGGTGGCGTTGGCTTAGCCACCAACAACCATCAGTCAAATTCTTTTCAAAATATTCAGCATATCCCCATTTAAAACGCATGTTCAATGTAGTCTGGATAGGTTCAGCAGGCAAACAGTTAAGCCCATCTATCATACATGTATGTTAATAGAGTACTTAGTAGATGGATCTGATCTGTCACTCAAGTGTCTCGCGTCATAGTCAATATGACATCAAAATCGAAGCTCCTTCATCAATATCAAAAAGTCCATTAAGTGTAAAAATTGTATGTCTTTGATGAATTTCAGTTGAATGTTTTGAAACTAATTTGATTGGTAGCTTATTAGTTTCAAAATGTTCAATAACTAGACTTTTTAACCATGTAGCCGCCTGGGCCCCTAAAAGCAAAATTTTAGGGGCCCAGTCAATTTTTCAAGGACCCAATCTGATTTAATTAGGCTGCATAGGTGCACAAGATCCCACATTTAGAAACAGGGTATAGCAATTTAGGATTTAGTGATGTAGAATGTGTCCAATACGTTGCTTTCATGCTTAACCCTGCCATCGATAAATTATATGTATCTCAATTGCCGTTAAAATTCGACTAAAAGACGCAGTTTTTCCGTCATATTGCATGTTCTAGGAAGGGTGTGCATCCTATAATCGAGTGCAGTCTTTGAGCAAATTTTTTTTTGGCAAGTTTCGTAAAGAAAATAAATGATACCACGGAAATTGCACTCATTTTCGCACGGTACAAATTCTCGCCGCCTTACTACTATCTTAATGTATACCTCAAAACATTATCGTGGAAGTGAAATTATTAAATTGGAGCGCCTAAATATTGCGTATCCATTAATAAAGATCATTTATTACATCAAAATTAATCCGGAATTTGACATAAAATGGTGTCGTGAAAAGATATAAATCACGTGATTCGCCTACAAGCGCAAAAGATTGTTTTTAATTAGAGCGAGTACTCGGATAAAATATTCTGGGCTCGGAACTCTGAATACTATATATTATCATTGCGCGATAGGAACTAAGTATTGTACTTTAGGTCTGATCCGTACCCGTTTGATAACAAACCCCCATTAGGGTATAAGATCTCGCGAGAACACGGCGCCTCCAATCGCAATGCGAGAGTAAACACTTCCATTATTAATTTTTTCTGAAAAGAAATATTTCTCTCTTGTGATTGGATAAATTCACCCGTACAAGCCAATGAAAATAGAGAATGGCAGATATTAGAACAATTCTAGTAAATACAACTGCTGATCTTACCGCATTCCTAATATCACATGAATTCCATATTTTCAAGGCGACATTTTATGTCAAGAGTAGCATTGATTTTAATGTAATAAACGATCTTTATTGAAGATATTCAATATTTAGGCTGTCCCATTAATAATTTCACTTCCACGATGATATTTTTTAGGCGTACATTAAACATAGTGGTGCGGCGGTTAGATTGCGTATGGAAATTGCGTTCAATTTTCATGTTAGGTTCTATATGAGTTTTAAGCATTTTAGAGAATGGATTTCCATTTCTTTGTGCGTTCTTTCTATGAGTATACAGATTTTTGGGGAGGATTTGAACCAAAATTTAGCCTGCGTCCAATACAAGCTAGCATCCTTTCCTCAAATAAAAACGGTACATGATTTCATGGCAGACAGAAAATCTGTTGAATATTTTGAAATTAATATAACAGGAAGCCATTGCTGCCCTAGGCAGCAATGGCTTCCAGTAATATTAATTTCAAAATATTCAACAGAATATGCTATACATCATAAAAAATGTACTTTTTAAGGATTAAAGGGTTAATGAAAATGGCTACCTGTAATGGTCATCAGATATATAAAATTATTTTCCGTTCACAATCTTAAAATATGAATGGAAAATTCAAGGTCGCCACGGGGGCTAGTGAGTTTGAAATTTTGATATTTTCAGATAAATGGAGTCCTGCGTTACAGATTAGGACTGTATTATTGTCAATTCAAGCCTTGCTTAGCGCTCCAAACCCCGATGATCCATTAGCCAATGATGTTGCTGAACTATGGAAGATTAATGAAGCACAAGCTATACTAACAGGTCAGTGTACACGGTGTACAATACAGCTCATGAATAAGTCAACATGTTTCAAAAACAAAAACATATTAGAACATTTTGAAAACAATGTAAGAAATATTCTGTTGAACATATGTTTAAATGGACTGGAAGAGATTGTTGCCATATGCAGCAATGTCCTCCAATCTAATTTTGTTTAAAAAAATATTCAAAAGTACATCTTAATTTGTTTTGGAAATATGGTTATTTCTAAGCTGTACTGTTCAATGAATAGCTCTCCCTTCCCAGGCAACTTCTCTACCATGAAATTGTGTGTTTTGTAAATAAGCGAAGTTTTGATGCCCCATAAAATTCATGGTATGATGTCATCTTATTAATCCTTTAATGGGCATGTCTGCCAAAATTGGCCTCCGTAGTGTGGACTAGTGGTCCTGACAAATGCCCATTTGCAGACCAAGAGAACTATTTTTGAAAATTTACTACTTGAATGACTGGCTCGATAAATGGGCCAGTCATTTCAGTGATAAATTTTCAAAAATAGTCTTCTCTTAGCTTGCAAATGTGAGCTTAATGTTTGATCACAATCATGTTGGTTCAGATTAGAAGACACTGTGTCGGTTCATGAAGTATCAATAATGTTTCTATTGTATCTCATTAATAGTCTTCTCTTAGCTTGCAAATGTGAGCTTAATGGTTGATCACAAGCATGTTGGTTCAGATTAGAAGAAACTGTGTCGGTTCATGAAGTATCAATAATGTTTCTATTGTATCTCATTAATAGTCTTCTCTTAGCTTGCAAATGTGAGCTTAATGTTTGATCACAATCATGTTGGTTCAGATTAGAAGACACTGTGTCGGTTCATGAAGTATCAATAATGTTTCTATTGTATCTCATTAATAGTCTTCTCTTAGCTTGCAAATGTGAGCTTAATGGTTGATCACAAGCATGTTGGTTCAGATTAGAAGACACTGTGTCGGTTCATGAAGTATCAATAATGTTTCTATTGTATCTCATTAATAGTCTTCTCTTAGCTTGCAAATGTGAGCTTAATGGTTGATCACAAGCATGTTGGTTCAGATTAGAAGACACTGTGTCGGTTCATGAAGTATCAATAATGTTTCTATTGTATCTCATTAATAGTCTTCTCTTAGCTTGCAAATGTGAGCTTAATGGTTGATCACAAGCATGTTGGTTCAGATTAGAAGACACTGTGTCGGTTCATGAAGTATCAATAATGTTTCTATTGTATCTCATTAATAGTCTTCTCTTAGCTTGCAAATGTGAGCTTAATGGTTGATCACAAGCATGTTGGTTCAGATTAGAAGACACTGTCGGTTCATGAAGTATCAATAATGTTTCTATTGTATCTCATTAATAGTCTTCTCTTAGCTTGCAAATGTGAGCTTAATGGTTGATCACAAGCATGTTGGTTCAGATTAGAAGACACTGTGTCGGTTCTTGAAGTATCAATAATGTTTCTATTGTATCTCATTAATAGTCTTCTCTTAGCTTGCAAATGTGAGCTTAATGGTTGATCACAATCATGTTGGTTCAGATTAGAAGACACTGTGTCGGTTCATGAAGTATCAATAATGTTTCTATTGTATCTCATTAATAGTCTTCTCTTAGCTTGCAAATGTGAGCTTAATGGTTGATCACAAGCATGTTGGTTCAGATTAGAAAACACTGTGTCGGTTCATGAAGTATCAATAATGTTTCTATTGTATCTCATTAATAGTCTTCTCTTAGCTTGCAAATGTGAGCTTAATGGTTGATCACAAGCATGTTGGTTCAGATTAGAAGACACTGTGTCGGTTCATGAAGTATCAATAATGTTTCTATTGTATCTCATTAATAGTCTTCTCTTAGCTTGCAAATGTGAGCTTAATGGTTGATCACAAGCATGTTGGTTCAGATTAGAAGACACTGTGTCGGTTCATGAAGTATCAATAATGTTTCTATTGTATCTCATTAATAGTCTTCTCTTAGCTTGCAAATGTGAGCTTAATGGTTGATCACAAGCATGTTGGTTCAGATTAGAAGACACTGTGTCGGTTCATGAAGTATCAATAATGTTTCTATTGTATCTCATTAATAGTCTTCTCTTAGCTTGCAAATGTGAGCTTAATGGTTGATCACAAGCATGTTGGTTCAGATTAGAAGACACTGTGTCGGTTCATGAAGTATCAATAATGTTTCTATTGTATCTCATTAATAGTCTTCTCTTAGCTTGCAAATGTGAGCTTAATGGTTGATCACAAGCATGTTGGTTCAGATTAGAAGACACTGTGTCGTTTCATGAAGTATCAATAATGTTTCTATTGTATCTCATTAATAGTCTTCTCTTAGCTTGCAAATGTGAGCTTAATGGTTGATCACAAGCATGTTGGTTCAGATTAGAAGACACTGTGTCGGTTCATGAAGTATCAATAATGTTTCTATTGTATCTCATTAATAGTCTTCTCTTAGCTTGCAAATGTGAGCTTAATGGTTGATCACAAGCATGTTGGTTCAGATTAGAAGACACTGTGTCGTTTCATGAAGTATCAATAATGTTTCTATTGTATCTCATTAATAGTCTTCTCTTAGCTTGCAAATGTGAGCTTAATGGTTGATCACAAGCATGTTGGTTCAGATTAGAAGACACTGTGTCGGTTCATGAAGTATCAATAATGTTTCTATTGTATCTCATTAATAGTCTTCTCTTAGCTTGCAAATGTGAGCTTAATGGTTGATCACAAGCATGTTGGTTCAGATTAGAAGACACTGTGTCGGTTCATGAAGTATCAATAATGTTTCTATTGTATCTCATTAATAGTCTTCTCTTAGCTTGCAAATGTGAGCTTAATGGTTGATCACAAGCATGTTGGTTCAGATTAGAAGACACTGTGTCGGTTCATGAAGTATCAATAATGTTTCTATTGTATCTCATTAATAGTCTTCTCTTAGCTTGCAAATGTGAGCTTAATGGTTGATCACAAGCATGTTGGTTCAGATTAGAAGACACTGTGTCGGTTCATGAAGTATCAATAATGTTTCTATTGTATCTCATTAATAGTCTTCTCTTAGCTTGTAAATGTGAGCTTAATGGTTGATCACAAGCATGTTGGTTCAGATTAGAAGACACTGTGTCGGTTCATGAAGTATCAATAATGTTTCTATTGTATCTCATTAATAGTCTTCTCTTAGCTTGCAAATGTGAGCTTAATGGTTGATCACAAGCATGTTGGTTCAGATTAGAAGACACTGTGTCGGTTCATGAAGTATCAATAATGTTTCTATTGTATCTCATTAATAGTCTTCTCTTAGCTTGTAAATGTGAGCTTAATGGTTGATCACAAGCATGTTGGTTCAGATTAGAAGACACTGTGTCGTTTCATGAAGTATCAATAATGTTTCTATTGTATCTCATTAATAGTCTTCTCTTAGCTTGCAAATGTGAGCTTAATGGTTGATCACAAGCATGTTGGTTCAGATTAGAAGACACTGTGTCGGTTCATGAAGTATCAATAATGTTTCTATTGTATCTCATTAATAGTCTTCTCTTAGCTTGCAAATGTGAGCTTAATGGTTGATCACAAGCATGTTGGTTCAGATTAGAAGACACTGTGTCGGTTCATGAAGTATCAATAATGTTTCTATTGTATCTCATTAATAGTCTTCTCTTAGCTTGCAAATGTGAGCTTAATGGTTGATCACAAGCATGTTGGTTCAGATTAGAAGACACTGTGTCGGTTCATGAAGTATCAATAATGTTTCTATTGTATCTCATTAATAGTCTTCTCTTAGCTTGCAAATGTGAGCTTAATGGTTGATCACAAGCATGTTGGTTCAGATTAGAAGACACTGTGTCGGTTCATGAAGTATCAATAATGTTTCTATTGTATCTCATTAATAGTCTTCTCTTAGCTTGCAAATGTGAGCTTAATGTTTGATCACAATCATGTTGGTTCAGATTAGAAGACACTGTGTCGGTTCATGAAGTATCAATAATGTTTCTATTGTATCTCATTAATAGTCTTCTCTTAGCTTGCAAATGTGAGCTTAATGGTTGATCACAAGCATGTTGGTTCAGATTAGAAGAAACTGTGTCGGTTCATGAAGTATCAATAATGTTTCTATTGTATCTCATTAATAGTCTTCTCTTAGCTTGCAAATGTGAGCTTAATGGTTGATCACAAGCATGTTGGTTCAGATTAGAAGACACTGTGTCGTTTCATGAAGTATCAATAATGTTTCTATTGTATCTCATTAATAGTCTTCTCTTAGCTTGCAAATGTGAGCTTAATGTTTGATCACAATCATGTTGGTTCAGATTAGAAGACACTGTGTCGGTTCATGAAGTATCAATAATGTTTCTATTGTATCTCATTAATAGTCTTCTCTTAGCTTGCAAATGTGAGCTTAATGGTTGATCACAATCATGTTGGTTCAGATTAGAAGACACTGTGTCGGGTCATGAAGTATCAATAATGTTTCTATTGTATCTCATTAATAGTCTTCTCTTAGCTTGCAAATGTGAGCTTAATGTTTGATCACAATCATGTTGGTTCAGATTAGAAGACACTGTGTCGGTTCATGAAGTATCAATAATGTTTCTATTGTATCTCATTAACCCTTTAGCTCTCGAATTTATTCAAGAAAATTTCAAACTAAGAGAAGACTATTTTTGAAAATTTACCACTGGAATGACTGGCTCGGTTATCGAGCCAGTCATTCCAGTCTAAATTTTTTTTAATGGTCTCTTCGTCTGCAAATGGGTATTTCTCAAGACCATTGCAGAAGCTGTCTATGGCCAATATGAGTGTTAAAGGGTTATTATGATGCTTTCTGAATCGGCTGTTGTGAACTATCAATCAGCAACATAGCAAAATCATTTATACGATGTCATACCACATTCAATCATTCACATGATGACATCATTGAGCTGTGAATCTCATGGAAATTGAAGAAAACAACTCAATGGTCTCGTGGTAAAATTTACATAGCAATCTAAAAATGTGTACAAAATATTTTAATTCAATTATACAACGCCATCATTTGGCATGTTTTAATGCCATTGTGTTCTTGTTCCTCTCGGTACTCGCCATCTATTAGCCACAAGGTACTAGTTGTCCATGATTTTACCACATGATGGTTATCGAGCCAGTACTTATTATTTCAAGAATGGTTTTCACTTGGCCAGCAAATGGGCCTTCCTAAATGCCTCTACAAAGTCCGACTAGGCCATTCAAGGGTTAACTATATAACGTAGTATTTTCTCACTTTCAGCCCGAGAATGGACAAAAAAATATGCCAGTTTAGACAAATGACGTCTTCGTCTAGAGTAAGCTCCCGCGGCCAAGCATTGGAAAGTTCTCACATTTCACATCATCACTGTTCTTGATTTGAGCCAACAATGAATGAAGGTTCTGTGTGAGGAACATCAGTAGCAGCAGCATTCTGTTTTTATAAAGACAGACTTTCTGAAAGAGAACAAACAAAAGCTACAGTACAGCTCAGAAATAATGTGACTTGTTTCCAAAACAAAATAAAACACTATTGAATATTTAGAACATTCACCTTTCCAGTGTATCCATTAATCATCTGATGTCATAATCAGCTAAGCGGCTTGAAGGATGACGTCATAATCATTACGTCATAAATGATTATATTTGGCCCATCTTTAACTCTTAACAGTCCGACACATTGTATGAATTGTATACATCACTCTACTATTTCATAAACATCCTGTTGAATATTTTGAAACAAATTTAACTTGAAGCTGTTACTGCCAGTCAAATTAGAGTTCAGAGATCAATTGATCATCTACACGAGCGTGGTGTGGGACGGAGCTTAGATAGAGATGGGCGGGGCATAGCTAAAACTGGAAAGGCCCACTGGATTAGAAGACATTGCAATATTCAACAGAAAATTTCTTGCATACTGCACATCGTGTTCAACATTGTTTTGTTTTGGAAATATGTTAGTTAACTTTTGTATCAGGAGCTGTACTGCATATAGGACCTCCTAATTAAATTCTCACTACGCAGTCACAGACAGTGCTATTATTTATACGGCTATAAGTTCACGTATATATGTATGTTTGTAGATACTAAATATTTACTGATCTCTCGTGTTGAGCGGGTTATCAAAGACGTGTCTAATTGGTCAATGATCACAGATTTTTTTGTGAAATTATTTAACACATTTAACTGTTTATTGCTGATAAAGGAATTAACTCTTAGTGTATTAATTAACCCTTTAACACTCATATCAGCCAAAAACAGCTTCTGCAGTGGTCTTGAGAAATGTCCATTTGCAGACCAAGAGAAGAGTATTTTTGAAAATTTACCCCTAGAATAACTGGCTCGATAACCGAGCCAGTCATTCTAGTGGTAAATTTGCCAAAATTTTATTTTCTTGGTCTGCAAATGGACATTTTCTATGAGTAAATAGAATTTTCTTGACTAAATTCGAGGGTTAAAGGGTTACGAGCTACCTAGTTATATGAATGAATAATAAAACATATATACAGGTGTATATATATATACATATTTGAAAGCAGTTCACTGATATGACTGGTGATTTATATCGCATGTATCCTCTCCTCTTTACCTTGTTAGCGGTCAAGCCAGATAAAAATTACCTCGGCAGTAGTCGGGAAAAAATTTCATTCACTGGTAAAGAGTACTAATTTTTTTTAATTTACCACAGGAATGGACTTGTTCAATGATTGCATGTATCTCAGTGGTAAATTTTTTTTAATATCTTTATTTGTCTTCTAATAGACATTGACTTAGAAGCAATTATTTAGATGCTCTTGACAAATCTCACCCATTAGCAAGACTCTATTATCAGAGGAATGTTTTCAAAACAATTATTTTTCATTTAATGACTTACATATTTTTTTAAGATACTTATTCAGTGGCCCTACATATAATATTGTCTCTATGCGTTTGCATATCTGACGGCAGTAGTTCCAGCTGTATGTAAATGTCATAATGCTATACTAAGCAGGAAAACTGAAATACATCCGTAACCTTTCAATGACAAAGCCCTGAAAAAGCAAATTCTTTACGATTTATAACATATTCTTTTGAATATTTTGAAATTAATATGACTGGAAGCCATTGCTGCTGAAGTTGTATTATTTTCAAACTATTCAACAGCTTTCCTGTTTGTTAACCCTGAGATTGAGATACAAGGAATTTATCAGTGAAATGGTTAATATTGTTTTCCAAATACATAATCTAATATGTATTCACACAAGATAACGTCCGGACAGCGCACCTAGTCATGTTTCCTTTCTATTTAGGTATATTACAAGCAGCCTTGAATGGCCACATTTCTGCAAAATTAATCAAAACCTCACTGACGACGAAGTGAGTGAAATTGTGTCATTTACATAACAATATAATCATCGGCTCATTGTTTTAGAAAAACTGCTGATGTCTTGTTGCCAGTCATCTCTTCGTCTCTCCCTCTTAATTGGCAGATGGTCAAGATTTGTCCAAGATCAGAATATTTACATACATTACTTAATTAATGTTCATTTGTGGGCCAAGAGACTATTTGAAAATTTATCACTGGAATGAATGATTGCCTCGTTCATTGAGCCAGTGATTCTAGTGAGAAATTTTGTTATAGTCGTCTCCTGGCCTGCAAAGGGACAAAATGTTCCTCAAGACCATTGCACAGGGGTCAATTTTGTATGGCCTGACCAATAAAGGATTGAACTTCAATATAATTCTGCCATAATTTTGAGGAAAATATGTTGAATTTTAATCAAATTCATTGTAATATATATAAACAATATTTATGGTATTCCATGCTGCATTTGATCTGGTGGTGTAACGATAACGTCTCGTGACTCCAAACAGTTGATTCCTGGTTCATGGCTGACTGAAATCCCCCCCCCCCCCGCACCCAGGAGTATAAATGTGTACTTGTGTCAAAACTGGTGTTTGCCTGCGATAGCCTGGGTCGAGTTCGACTCGCTAACTATAGTCAGTTTGCTGGTTTACTGATCATGCGCAGTTGCTATGCCCAGTCGAACTTGATCGTAGTCGACTATAGTTCATTGGTACCCGGTCCCCTATTGAATTACTATTGCATAAAATTTGGAGCCGGGTACCAGTCTCCATTAACCCTTTCTGTCGTCTGTTTTGATGACCTACGAAAACGGGTTATTTTTGTCTGCTAAGATGTCAAAAAGCATCCATGTGGCATAAAGTGGGAAGGAATATGGGCTTGGGAACATTGACATACAATGGGAAAGCATAATTTCAGCAAACCTAAGTTATTTAGTGAAATATTTACACTTATATCCATTTATTTGTGGCAAGCGATCGGTGTCCGCTATTTTGAAATTTACGCAAATATCGGACTAACCATCTGAACCGAGGTCGGGTGCTCGGTTGACTATAGTTGACTAGCTAGTTAACTATTTGAAGTTCGACTGGTACTCTAGTTAGCTATAGCTAACTATGGTTAGGAGTCTAACTGACCCTAGCATCATGTCCAGCTGGAGTGGAGACACTCGCTCCATCGCTTTATTTCACAGGAGCTGTAATAAGCTTTCACACTATCATAGGCTTGCAAGATTATTGCGGTGAGTGATCGCGATCGATTATTTAAAAATAATCATGATATCTCGATTAATCAGCTTGTGTACAAATTACCAAGGCATAACAACAAACGAATATCAATAACGAAAGTTGCAATGGTGTTGAGAAAAGTTCATTTGCAGGACAAGAGAAGCCTATTTTTGAAAATGTATGACTGGAATGGCTGGCTCGATTCTCAAGCCAGCCATTCCAGTCAAACATTTTCAAAAATAGGCTTCTCTTGCCCTGCAAATGGACATACATTCACTAAGAAAAATGTCATTTTTCATGAACGATTGCATTAAAAGGTAATTAAAAGTTACGAGTTGAAAATATTTTATGCAATAGAAGATATTCACGATTATTTAATGTTTAATCATATAAATTCACGATTTAAAACTTAATCGCGATTTTAGATTTAATCATGTAATCGTGCAAGCCTACACTATGATTCAGATAAGGGAGCACAGAGTACTGCACAGAAATGTCACGTTCCCAAAACAAAAATACAACCATGTTAACCCATAATCACTGATGTCGACATTGAATCTTTTCCTGTCAACAGCAAAGAAACCGGTGTACATTTTTCAACAATTTTGTTGCACGATGTTTCTTTCGTGTACATTTTTCAACAATTTTGGTGGACAATGTTGCTGTCATGTGTACAATTTTCAACAATTTTGGTGGATGATGTTGCTGTCGTAATATACATTTTTCAACAATTCTGGTGAACGATGTTGCTGTCATCTTCCACCAAATTTGTTGAAAATTGAATACCAGTTCACCTTTTAGTTTAATTTTAAAATTTTTAAATTCTAACATCTGTTTGGTACAGGTTAAGAAGAAATGTCCTGCTGAATTTTTTTGAATATAATTCGATTGCCGTATGGAGCAATGTCATCGAATCCAAATATGTTCAAAATATTTAACAGTACGTTTTAATTTGTTTTTGAAACATCGGCAGTTATTTCTGATCTGTACTGTATATTTGTATGCTCTGACTACTGCTGATTATTTGTCACAACATTCTTAAACAGATAACAGAACCTTCACCTGCATGTTTCTTCCTAATAAACAAATATACACAATTCACCATCGATTCATATACTTTGCATCCTGATGTACCAGAATCCCAATTTGATGGTAACTTGTAGAGGTAACCTGTTGAATATTTTGAAACCAATTTGGCCTGGAGCTCTTGCTGCATATGGCATGTGTGGCACCAAGTGAAATTAGTTTCAAAATATTCAACAGAATTTTTCTTAAATGGTAAAAACAATTCGTACAACTGACAGACTATTCCAGGGTCCTCATAGAGTATTTCTCTCAACTATGATAGTGACTTCAACCTACATGTGACCTAATTGATTAGGATGTCATACTTGAGTGACAAATGGTATTTATCCATTGCAAAAGTACAGATAAAACAGTATTTTTGTTGGCTATTTTTATCTTAAAATGTTACATTTTCATAAAACAGTACAGAGAAATAATAACGTACTTGTATAATTATTAGCTATTTAACCATCAAATTTATTCAAGAAAATTTCTATTTTCTCACAATATAATGTCCATTTGCAGAGCAAGAGATTATTTGTTGAAAATTTTACTTGAATGACTGGCTCAGTTATCGAGCCGTTCATTCCAATGGTAAATTGTCAAAAATAGTCTTCTCTTTGTCTGCACATGGGCATCTCTCTAGAGCAGTGCTGAAACCATTTTTTTGTCCAGCTTGAGTGTTAACCCTCTGATGTCAATGTTCTATCTTTTTACGGTGCCAGTAGCAAAGAAACTGGTGTATATTTTAAAACAATTGGGGTTGATGATGTTGCTGTCTACGACAGCACCAAATTTGTTTAAAAATAGAGACCAGTTCATCTTTAAATTTAATTCGAAAATTTAAAATTTTGGCATCGCAATATAATTTGGTAGTATTTGTGTGCCTTCTCTGCTCATGCTATTTGGTATGCTTTTTTCTCACTGCCTGGATATTGCTCTGTGCGAAGATGCTGAATAACAAACGGGAAAAGCTGTAACATTTAATCGCGGGTGACTTGTCTCTGCTGAGCTTAGTAGCGGTCACCCGGCGTCTCTGTCAGACATGACACAATTGTCACAAATTTTCTGGGCAGATTGAACCAAACGGCAAAATGTCCATGTTGCCATCTAATATCCATGTTGCCTAAATGCTGCTGATTCGATGTCAACCTCCAGACTTAGCCCCTAAGGAATTTTCTACACTATGGGAAAAAATAGGGAAATCTATTTCTCCATTTGCAAATTTCTTCATATTTTGTGCAATTCGTTGACTTTAAATTAGTTGTTTGGTACATTTGGACATAAGACATGTAAGATACCACCCATATAATAGATCTGTCAGTGGTCAAGTTTCTGGATATTCCGATATTTACTTCCACAGTCGGCTTTCCCATTGAAATCAGTTATTTAGACACGGCATTTTGTTAACTTACACCAAATCAGGTCAAACTTATCTTTTGGCTCTAGGCATCTAATATCCATATTGTGACAATGAATATTATTCATTGTGAACCACCAAAGTTATAGCCTTGTTTAATTCTCTATATAGCCATATAATAAATATAGCAACAGCTCGTACTCAAATTAGTTTCAAAATATTGATCAGCATATTCTGTAAATAAAGAATTATTTGTTTCTGGTGTGTGAGGTTAAATGCTTAACATTATCATGTCAGATTATCATCATAATCTCTCGATGCCATCTCAGCAGTGTGTCTATACACTAGATATTGCATGTCCTTGTCACTTACATGATCATGATTACAAATGCCAGGATCTCTGGAGGATTCTAGTTTATCCATCCATCATATGACATCATAATCAACTATGTGATGTGTAGGATGACATCATAATCAATTATGTGCTGTATGACGTAGATCATTTCATCACGCATGCTTAGTTGATGACAGACTAAGCGTTGTTGTACGAAGTGTATATCTTTACTATGTAATAAATATTCTAGTGGAGCGGATATGTGACATTTTTTGCGGGGTGGGGGTGTGCACTTCTGGAAAGAAGCATGAAACTTTGGCCTATGGTGGTTTAAAGTATGCAGATTTAAAAGATTGCGGGAACCATGGCGTAACCCCAAGTTTTCCCGCCAAAAATTGAAAATTCAAAATGAATGCCACAAAACACGTTTTTGCCCATAAATCGGCTCTAACTGCCCCGACTACCATTATCTTGGCGTCTATACCTGTGTTTTTGAGGTCAAGGAATCTAATAGAACACATTACAATATCATCAGCTTACATCCTAATTACAATACACTGAAATTAAGTATTTTTCTGTTATATATAATCCTCACAATAGGGTTTTTGTACTTGCATATCTATCCAAGAAATGAAAGGTAATCTGAGTGATATATTACATACACTGCTTTAATAAATATACACCAGTAAAGCCACAAGTATTAATCCAACGTTCGATGGATACTCGAGTATGTTTAATGTATGTACGAGAACACCTCTGATGTGACAACTCTCTTCCTTCATCCGACCTCCAAAGAAAATAGACCCGCACACGAACTGAACAATTTATTAAGTTGCAGGGTGACGCTTAGTCACTTACCCACAGCTGTACAGTTGTCGGACCATTTTCTAGTCCCACTTGACATACCGTACTAAACTAACTCACTTATGTAACACATTATTATTAATAACTTTGATCGTGAAGATAATTCCAACCGACGACACACCATGTGCGGCCATGGCTCAGTGGTTAGCGTAGTTGGTGCACAATCACAAAGTCGTGGGTTCAATATTAGTAAGAACGAAACCGGTCGTGCAGTGGCTTAGCATATGGTATGTGAAAAATAATTAATAACCAACGACAGTAAAAAACTATATCTTGAAAAAAATAATTACTACGCTGCAGGGTGACATTTACCCACAGCTGTACAGTTGTCGGACCGTTTCCTAGTCGCACTGGACATACTGTACAAATTACTCTAAACACGCTAGGTCGCATACACATCACTAAAACTGTATATATCAAATTTGCAATGGCGTGTCATACATTCTGTTGAAACATTATTAAATTATCTCGTTCAATATCTCATATGTTCATGCTTTCTTATTCTCTGTTACACTACTCCGAACAGAAGCACAATTGGCTGCACCTGAGATTTGCTGTGACACACTTGCATCTTTTTGTACAAGCTTTTTTGCATCCACATTTCAACAGTTCTGAAAGAGTGGTCCAGCGTTGAGTCCACATGAAGTCATCTCTGATTCTCTCCCAGCCACACACATCTGACATTGGAACGTGCGACTCCTATAAGTGACTGTCCACAGATGTGCCCTACCTGATAAACAGCCTGTTTCACATGCTGTTCCAAAGCTTGTAATGTCGGAGGCATGGTTTCTATCTTGCGAGTTTGAGTGAATAACTGTTTTCTGGCATCATTCACGTGACTGCGCTCTGATGTTCGCTGATACAAGAGAACAACATTTGTCTCTATTTGGTCCATGTCATCGGGGGGATATCTGGCTTGGAGCATGAGATAAGCGCACAAAAATAGGTTCGAGTTGAGGCATACTGCGCCAAACTGTCCATGCTGTTATCTTGCTAGTTCCGTAGAAAGCAGAAACCGTGTCACACCCTGATATTGCGTGCATAAACAAAAGACCCCACGCTGTATCTGTCTAATTCAGCTGCAATTAGGTGACGGGGTGGGATGTAATGTAATTTAGAAACCAGGACCAAATGCTACTCAAATTTCACAGTCCTGTAGCGCACTTGACAGCAATTGCGAGACCCGCCACATCAGTATCTGTTGCATGTATCATTAGCTTGGTAAGTCTATGATGGGCCATGATTTTGTCGTGTTTGTGCCTTTAAGAACATCTTGGCGAACAGGTTCTATAAAAGGCAAGAACACTAGTTGTGAATAGTCCTGGAATGTTTTGACACAAATTTGTGATTTCTTCGGATCAAGTATGTGCACAATTGCAGCGCCATCGAAAATTTTGACATCAACGTTTGGAACATTCCAATTGAGGTACCAATGACTCCAAGCATTCCATCATGTCAGATTTGTTTGTTTGGTGCATGATGCTATTTGATGCCAATGATGGAAGCCAAGCATGATTTTCATGCCTGAAGAAGGCATCCATATCACTGTCTCTAGCTTGACATAATATATACATCAGAGAGAAGAGCTGAACATCATTTTGAAGGTTGGAGATTTTGGAAGTGGACTTCACAAGTGTCTTTGGTCTTCCTCTGTTAAATTCTAGTTCAGCATTCTTGTGTATGGTGTCATTGAATGCAGTGGTATTGTCCTTAGCACGCTCCTCAACAAATTTCTGATATTGTGTCATTCTTTTGTTTTCGGCGTTCCTCATAGTATGGACCACACGCTCGGGCATTATCACTTTACTATTAAGTGTATAGAGTTCTGTTTGCATCAGCAAACGTATTGCCAAGATCCTCTATCACATCAGTGATGCGCTTGACTTGAGAAAGGAATGTCTTCTGCACACTTGGAATTTGTTCATGGTGGCTTTCTGTGGCATTATTGTTCATTGAATGTTTGTCTGCATTCTCCGTTAAGAGGCTAGCTGTTTCTGGGCCTGCCACCATCCACTGTGTCAGTGCTGATTCATTTTCAGTAATTCCTATTACGCCTCCATCTGCCTTCACCATTGCACTCAGCTGTTCATGAACTTGATCATGCGCAATGGCTGAGAATTTGTGTCTTGTTTTCTGCGTAACAAAGTTGCCTTTGAGGAACACTGCATGCGTGGTAGGGCAGTTAGCCTCAAGTGCAAGTAGATCTCTTACATGAACTGTCATCCAGCAAGCATAGTGATAGTGGTCAAAAGCGAACATCCATGGAATAACCTTTGCAAGTGACTCCACATAGGGAACAAATGTTTGTTGGCGCTGTGATCTAAGAAACTGTAGGAAGAGAAGTTCCAACTGCCATACTTTGTACCAGTAATCAAACAGGATGATCTGATGCCATCTGCTCACACCTCTCAGAGTGTAGTTGTTCATTATCTGGGGTATTTATTTGATACTCGGCATAGTTTCTGTGAAGAAGAATGAACAGAGCTGCTGCAGTTACTTGATGAGCCCATTGCCCTCTGGAGACCAGTTGCATGCCCCTCAGTAGTAACATTGGCTGAAGTCATCTCATAGGTCCAACCATTTCTGTCAAGCCAGTCACCTATTACTTTCAACATGGCCATTTGGCGGGCCCCATCAGTATAACATATTGTCTTTCTCCATACTCATGTGGCCATTTGCACTGAATCTTTTTGGCGATAGCATATAGAGGCTGATCAACTGTAAGCACTGGTATCTGTCCTGGGTTGACACGTAGCGTGATCTTTCATATGATATTCATTCCATGTTTGACCATAGCAGGCAAGTGTGCACCACTTCGAAACAATGGAAGGAGTGCGATAATTGCTGGAGGCTTGGCTACAGACACCTGCAAAGTAGGCTGACCATGATATGTTCATGTTCACTAGATCATATTGGTTTTCATTAGCCAAAGCTGTCTTCACATTTTCAAACCAGAGTTTGCAGTTGATCTTCATCCATCTCGGCAGATTCTGGAATTACTTGGGCATTAGTTACTGTTGGAATGACGTTGACGGGGAGCGAGACCGGTGTCCGTAGTGTATGATTTAGTTAATGACTTGATTGATTTCCAGCCAAAAGGTTCAAAATGGCCGCCACAAAACGTTTTTGCCCATAAATTCTAAGTGCCCAGATTACCATGATCTTGGTATCTATACCTATGTTGTTGAGGGCAATGAATCCAATAGTATGCATGCGAACTAACATAATAGAATTTTTATGTCATTAATTTGTCATAAATTAACAGAATGGGCATTTTTCTAATTTTCACCATGAAAATGTCTTATGTTAGTTCACATATACTCTATCGGATTCTTTGACCTTGAAAACATAGGTATAGACACCAAGACTATGATAATCGAGCCACTTATAGCCAATTAATGGGCAAAAATGTGTTTTGTGGTGCCCATTTTGAATTTTCAATTTTTGGCAGGAAAGGTTGGAGTGACATTGTGGTTCCCGCTATTTTTTTAAATCGGCATACTAAAAAAAAACCTAGGGCAAAGTTTCATGCTTTCCAGAAGAGCACACCCCGGTCACATATCCGCTTCGCTATTCTAAAGCTTGCATGTATAGTTTTCTATAAATTGAAATTCATGGAGTGCGGTATTCGTTCGATGCCAACGCAGGCAAAGCATGGGTGGAGCTTAGCGAGTGATGGGTGGGGCATAGCTAAAACTGAATTCATCCATTGATAACTCTTCCTTATTCCACTGCACCGTATATGTCAAACAGGACAAACCTGCTTAACCCGTTCATGCCAAAACCGGCCTATACAATGGTCTTGAGAAATGTCCATTTGCAGGCGGAGAGAAGACTGTTTGAAAGTTTGCCACTGGAATGACTGGCTCTATAACTGAGCCAGCCATTCCAGTTGTACATTTCCAAAAATAGTCTTCTCTTGGACTGCAAATGGATATTCGGTTAGCAAACATTCGGATTTTCTTGGCCAAATTTGGTCATTAAATTGTTAAACAACCACCTACCTACCTTAGCCTCCATAAGGTGGTCGGTCACCTATGTAAAACTTTACCATATTATATGTGCTTGTGCAGCGAAGGCTGGCCGCCATTTTAAGACAAGAACTAGCTGCTCTAGGGTACAGTATGCTGATTATTTCATACTAAGATGGTTACCATGTACAAGCTTTCACGATTTTTGCTCAGTTCCTCATCATAATTTTTTATTGGGTGTGTTTTTATTGACAATCTTTGCAAAGACATTGTGACAATTCAAATATATCTGTGTTTAGTGACCTAATTTCAAGCTGTGACTACATTGTATAGAAATATCCAATGCACACGCATGCCCCCACACTATAGCTCAGTATATCAGGAAATATTCCCCGGTTTAGAAATGGTTGTGTTACTATCTTTGAAAAGCCAATAAGGTAATGGAAATATACATTTCTAGCTATGCCCCGCCCATATTTCCTTTCCTTAAACTCGGCCCACTTTTTCACGCATTGGAATAGATTTTAATTGAACCCTGAATTCTCAGAATACCAATTTCAATGTAATTTACAGGTAAGCTGTTGGATATTTTGCAACTAATGTGACTGGGGGGCTGTTGCTATCTATGTTTAAAAATATTCAACAGTGTTTATTAAATTGTAAACTCCTCAAAGGAATATAAGTCGTATGCTTGACAGACTGAGTTTCAATAACGGAGATCATTGCATCATATTGATTGTGACATGAGCTAGCATGTGACTTATTTGATTGTGACATCCAATACTTGAGTGATGGATGGGATCCCATCATTATCATCATCGTAATTCACTAACATTCTTTGAGCAACAATTCCATAACTCGTAGGTGGTACTGCTTAACTGTCTCGCCGCTTCAATCCACCAGACAATAATTTCAATTGGCAATAACTCTGAACCTGCTGAATATTTTTGAAAACAATTTAACTGAACGTTGTTGGTGGCCTAGCCACCAACAACTTTCAGTCAAATTGTTTTCAAAATATTTAGCCGGTCCAGAGATATACCTTTGGAATATTTCGGCTGCAAAAGCTCAGCCAGATGGTTAAAATAAGTTTAATGTATATTTAACTCTTTAACTCCTGGAATTTGATTGCAAATTATTATACAAGCAAACTAAATATTTTGAAACTAATTCAATAAACAGCAACAACAGCTCCAAGTTGAATTAATTTCAAAATATTCAAACTAATCTTCCACACTTCTTGAAGAATTTGTCGCTTCTAATCTGTAAGGTTTAAAGGGTTAATGGCTTTATCTACAAACCGAGATAATGAATTGATAATTTGTAAAAAAAAAAAAAAAAAAAAAAGTATAATAATTCCTTTGGCACATCATTCTTAAATGCTGTATAATGTAAAAAGATTGTTTCATTGTGTCCCTATATGTTGTCTGTGTACAATAAAATCTATGTTATTACCAAACTTTATTTTGTATAAAATCTAGCCTCCCCAGTGTATTTTACTTGTAACCTTTACCCTTATACAATTAAGCATTTAACCCTTGATGTTCTAGTGCCTTAATTTAAAGGCACCTAGACAGGAGACTTGTAGAATATTTGGAAACTAATTTTACTGTAACCTTTTCTGGCCATAGGCAGGAAAGCTTTCAGTCAATTAGGTTTCAAACTATTCAACGGAATATTCCTTACATCATAAAGAATTTACGGAGTACGGTCTGTAAGTGTGCATAAATTAAAGCCTGCTATCCTCATAGGCTCTGTTGCATCGCGATTGGTTAAATCATACCACTCTGGTGTCAATATTCTTTTACTGTGTCAGTAGCAAAGAACCTGATGTACATTTTTCAATGATTTTGATGGACGATGTTGCTGACAGCACCATCTTCCACCAAATTTATTGATAATTGAACACCAGTTCGTCTTTTAATTTAATTTGAAAATTACAAATTTTAACATCAGAGTGGTAAGTGTTAACCCTTTCAAGTCCAATGGCAGGCAAATGCTGCTTGTGCAGTGGTCTTAACACCAAATTATGGCATAGGCAGTTCTGGTTAAATCATGTGCCATGCTTAAAATCATCCCTTGCAGTAGTGCTAAAGCACTGCATCATATTTGTGGTCAACTTCGTTTATCAGGTCAGGACTTTGCTCAGTTAATGGGTGGATCCGATCTGTCACTCAAGTATCTGTCATAATAATCAATTAAACCACTAGTTATGTAATGACAGATGATCTAAAAGAACACACTGCCTCACTCGATTACGATTTACTGACCATGACGCATTGGGCAAACATGTGGCTCATCGAGTTTAATGCCTCGAAAACTACATCTCTATTTTTTCCCTGCGCAACAGCCCACATCCTTTTCAATCAACTTCTGAGATTCTACCGTCAACCGATCATAAGCACCTCGGCATTACCTTTAATAACAAAGAGAATTGGCGTAACCATGTAAGTAATCTCATAGCAAATGCTCAACACAAACTCTCTTTACTTAAAGGTCTAAAATATATTCTAGACCGTAAATGTCTCGAGATCATGTACAAAACATTTATTAGACCATCTTTAGAATATGCAGATGTGTGGGATAATATTCCACAATATCTTGTAATTCGGTTAGAGGATATCCAAAAAGATGCTCTCAGAACCGTATGTGGAATGACACGTAGTGCGAGCACTGAAGACCTGTACTTAGAAACAGGCATCGAGACCTTGTCAAGTAGACGTGAATTTCATAGATTATCTATGCTATTTAAAAGTATTAACGGGATGACCTGTGAGGTTCTGGTCAAACATCTTCCCACACTATCCCAAGCACGAAATCCTTACAATATCCGTCATCCAAATTTCTTCACTCCATTCCGCTGCCGTACTGAGCTTTTCTATGGATCCTTTTTCCCAGCAACCGTCCGCGCCTGGAATATGCTTCCTGTGCCGGTGAGAGATTCTGTCACTCTTCTAGAATTTAAAAGCAAACTCAAGGCTGTGTCACCCATACAACAATCCCCTGAGTGGTATTACGTAGGCCAGAGGTTTGCCAACATAATGCTATGCAGGCTCCGAAACGGTTGTAGTTCTTTAAACCGACATCTATTCGACAACTTTCTGTTAGAGTCTGCCAGTTGTTCTTGTGGGCACAATGATGAATCTACAAACCACTACCTCTTACATTGTGCCCCTTTTAGCGAGCAGAGTCGATTTCCAAAATCAGCTTGCCTTGAACGATATTTCTCTTGCTAATCTTACGGTCAACCAGCTTCTATACGGGACTTACACTGCCAACTTGGAAATGAACAAACTGATCTGTAATACGGTATGTCAATATATAATTAACACCAACCGCTTTCAGTAGCTTCCCGTTCGCGAACTTATAGTTTAAGCGGTAAAAGGACAGCAGCCCAACACGTACAGGTCGGGACGAAGGCAGCACCTAGAGCTCACCTCTGCTATTCTTCCATTTGATCTTATTCCTCGCTCTCTATCTCTCACCCTCTCTCCCCTCCTTTCCCCCCCTCTCGCTCTATCTCGGTCTTTCTTCCTACTCTCCCCCACCTCACACTCAACATCCACACACTTACGCACACTAATAGACTACAATTAATTAAACTATTATGATTTGCCGCCATTTTGTTGTAAAAAAGTTTTGTATAATCTGTTTGTGTATGGGAGACACGGGCATAAGACTAAGTCTTATTGTGGTTCCATCTGAACAAAATAAATCACGTTTAAACCAAACCACTAGTTAGCTGACGTCACACTCATAATGACATCATAATCATAATGACATCTAGCTCCATCATGAAAATTGAAATTTCGGGATTGCTTAACGGTTAGGGTTAAAATTCACTGCAAAATGACTGAAAATAAAATTGTTTAAATTGTATACTTTTAGAGGCTTAAAGTGTGGGTCTAGATGGAATGAAACGAAATAAATCTTAGCTTATGATGATTTCATAACGTATAAATTAATATAATTGTTTAAGCTGTGAATTTGAATTAGCTACTCGTGCCTCTATATCAAATTCACAACTAAAAATACGAAATTTATTTATACGAGATGAAATCAACTTATGTTAAGATTTATTTCGTTTCATTCCATCGAGGCACACAATTTAAGGCTGTAAAAGTATGCAATTTTAACACTTATTTTTAAGCATTTTGGTGTGAATATGCACCTTTAACCTAACATGGTTGCTTATACCAAGGTGATACAGGATGGTGACATGGAGGGCGGCAGGTTAAAGGTCAAGGTCATTCTGACCTTGCTATTTTTCCTCTGCTTTTTCAACTTTTTTAAGTTTTTCCATTTAGCAAATCATATATATTTATATTTTATAATTTCTTAATATTACCAGAACTAGTCTTGGCCACATGGTCCCCTATAAAATAAGGGAGCTGCATGCTGATAGTGACATCACTAGATACCATGTCAAGATCATCATAGCCTTGATATGTCACCTCTGTCATGTTTGTATTTCAAATATTAATTGCTCAATCCTATTGGAACCAAACTTTGGCACATGGTTTCACATATCATACGAAACATCGTGATGCTAGTGAGCTCTTTAGGTAAAAGGTTACTGCCATTCTAATATTGCTATTTGATCTCTGCTTTTTCAACTTTCCATTCAGCAAATCAATTATATTTCAGGATGGGTTAATCCTATTGGAACTAAATTTGAATACATGGTTACCTATAATGTTAGAAAGTAGCATGAAAAGACGCAGGTCACAAGGTCAAGGCCACTGTGACAAACAGGAGACAGGCGAGAGATTTAATTCCACAAAATTCTTGTTTATAAAAAAAATCTGAGGCTAATCCTATCTGGTTAAAAGTGTATTCAAATAGAACTTTTGTTACTACTGGTATATCATGTAGAAAATCATTTTTCAGGTTTTCTAATGTTTTCCAACTTTCATCTCTGTGTACAACTATAATAGCTGGACAGCTCATGACAGGCCTGATGCCGCCCACCTCAGCACCATTACTAGATCTTGATGGTTCAACCGCATGATTTTCTATGATTCGCTATACAAGATATGTAATACATCGCCACTGAATGTAAAAGTCACCCAACAAAGATAATCCATGTTCGGCCATGTGCTAAATGTGCCAGAAGACACACCCACACAAAGAGCAGTGGAATTTGTATTACTGGATGCCACTAAACATGCTAAATGTCATCATTGAGTAAGTTTGTTAAGCATGCTGCGAAGCGACCATGAAAACAGAACTTGGTACACTCAGATCAAGAATGAACCTGAGGAAGCTAAGATTTTGACAGAGGACAAGACACAGTGGTCAAATGCGAAGGACTGCTTGCATCTGTAAGATGTTGCTGCTACTACTACTACTACTACGACTACTACTACTACTACTACTACTACTACTACTACTACTACTACTACGACTACAACTACTACGACTATGACTACTACTACAGCCACGTAACACCCTATTTCATCATTATCGTCGTCGGTAGGGTGCATCAAATGCCCTTACTTTTTCTGATCAATCTGCCCCGTCTAATTTTTTTCCTATGATGGTCAAAAACACATGCAATTTTTGTGGCTTTTTCCAACATCATCTTGAGTTGCCTCCCCATGCCTGAAATACCACCCAAAATGCCATATATGGCATTTTAAGTTTAATCACATAGGATTAACCATCCATTGTATTGGGTGGAAACTTTCACCAAAGCACTATCTTATTGTTTTGAAAGACTGCTGTGATTTTGAACAAAATTGGATAACTACTTTCTGATTTATTCAGAATTTTTAGATTTATCAGATTTTTTGGCTGCCAACTTTGATTTCTCGAGTTTTCCCAAAATTCTTTAAAAATCCTACTCCTTTTTAACAATTAGCCGGATTTCAACGAAACTTTGGTGGAAGGATGCTATGGTTGTTGGTCTTGATGACTGCAGCATCACTCACACGGGCACTAAAATATGGGGATCAAAATTGCCAACATGTAGACAAGTACTTCTCAGCTTAATGTACCGCATCGAAGATGGGAGACAGAACAAACGATCCTAATCGGATACTTACATAATAGTGTTGGATCAAGTTAGAACTTTCTATGAGAAAGCGTCAATCCTATGACAACTAAACGCAAATGTTGTGGGAAAAATGGTGAAATTATTAGACGAAAACAAAAGTCTACGAGCTATACCATTAAAACGAAGACAAATCCTGAATGGACAGAAACGAATTGATGACATGAATCAGAAACTAGGAAAAACATTTCAGTTCTGGCCCAGCGAACGTTGAAGAATTAATGAAAAATGAGGAAAACAAGGCTTTCCTAATATCCATGAAAATAGATCTCAAGGCTTCATTTGCGCGACAAGATCTTGTGCTGTTTGGAAAAGTTAAGATAAGACTGATAAGGGATAAAACTGAGGCGGAAAGATACGAGTGATACCGGAGAGAAATCACTAGAGTTAATTATTCTTATGATAGTGACGACTCTGATGAGGATGTGGAACAGTTAAAGGAAGACATAGATCTAGGCATAACAGAAGGCATGTGAAGCCATCATCGTACAGCCAAGTGCGGCACAAGTACTTTTATAACACATGATATCCTTAAGAATCTATTCATGGTTGAGATAGCAATTCACATTAAAATAACACCCGCCCAGCAATCTGTGTATACAGAGGCGCTCATGGGGGGAACTGGTGGCAACGTCACTAAAGTACGCAATCGCAGATAAAGCACAATGTCAGGCTGCAGCCAGCTTTTCAGAATTTGCCAAGGAAACTTGGAAACCACCTCCACTAGCGACTCCATTGAGATTCCAAGTTAATGCCAGATATCTGTAATCAAAATATTTTAAAGGAACGGTTGACAGTTGTAGTTGGAAATTTTGAGCTTCAATTACTTGGGGTGCCCAAATACAAACCTGGTACAGACAAATCCAGTGGCGACATTATATCCAACTTGACAATGAATCTACTTAAGGAGTGGAATTGTGTTGATATTGTAAATTTAACATTTGACAGCACAGCCTCGAATACAGGACATATCAGCGCAGCTTGTGTCAAGATACAGCAAACCATTAATCGCACGCTCTTGTGGACAGGTTGTCGACACCACATTGGTGAAGTTATTCTTACACCTGTCTTTAATGATTTAAAGATAGAAGTTTCAAAATCACCAGATGTTTCACTGTTCACGAGATTGCGATCAAACTTTGAACTTCTTCAATATCACTCTGATACCAACCAGAATCTCAGTTTTTTCTTATAGTGATGTTGAGAAGGACGCTCTTAGACTGATACACCAATGTCAATCTAATGTGATATAAGTATCCGAGGTAGAAGTAAGAAAGTGTGATGACTACAATGAGTTTATTGAACTGCGACTCCTAATTTTATCTTATCTTCATGAGTTTTGAAGATAGAAACATGAAATAAATGTCAAAATGATCAGGACTGATGGCACTACATTGTGGTTATATTGCTCCTGGTTCTTCTTTTTGTATTCCATATTTGGTATTAGTTTGTCGATTTATGCACTGGAATATGAGATATATCCATATAGTGATGCTTATAATATTCATGGACAATATCTTCGGAGAACCACTTGTGTGAATATATTCATCAATGAACTTAATATTATTTTGGAATGTTATCAACACTGTCAGGACCGGTATATACGATTATACTGCTGATATAGCGCATGGATCTATATGGGTTGTGCAAAATATGCCATGATGTCAGGTGTATACTCCATATCATCTATTTCCATTTGACCACAATTTATGCATTTGTTGCAAGCATAGAATCAAAATAGCATCTATTCAGAATGGATGTCATTAATTATACTGCTAACATATTTTGTGTTTTCTTTGCAATGGAGGGACTTCGATGACATTCCTTCTTGCACCCATGCGATGTATCAAAATATGAGCAACACCGTAATCCATTAAGAGGACTCAAGGAATCTGTTGCAGTAAAGGGCCGCGAAAAGAGCAAGCAGATTCTACAGATGATTTGCGGTCACTCAGCTGGACTGCAAGAGGACTTTGAAACCTTCAATGCAGACACAAGTCTTCAGAATGAGACTTAGTGCCTATTGGAATAGTTTCATGGACATGGTAGGACTTTTGAAAGCTCTTATCTGAGGTGATCGGGAAGTAGATTGGCGAGTCATCTCCAAACTATAATCCGTGTTATCTGTCTTGGCCATTTTTGATCAGATAAACTACATACACTGGTGCTCACTCTACTTGGAGGACATGAGTAAACTTCCAGAAACCACCCCTGATGTCTACCATGTTCCCTTTCTGGGAAATTTGTAGTAAAACACACAGCTGTGAATTTGAAAGCTGTTGCTGCTCATATGTGTCTTATCGATTATGAATTATCAATTAGGCTTGTAGCGATAGACATGCATAAATTAAAATCGGCTCAGATATTGATGCAAGTAAGTTCATCAAATTACCACTGAAACAATAGTGAAATTATATAATACTCATACGGTGATGATTGTGAGAAATATAAGTTTTTCCATTGCTCTTCTTAAGTTTGAATTAATCAATGTTTTCGGTTAATTCACCTTTATTAATTATTTGCAAGAGAGGGGTTTTCACCTATGCTCCAAAGTATTATACCAGACGTACATTGGAGAAATGGAGATTCAATCCTTTTCTTAAGCAGTTATATAAAACAATTCTCCATCATCTACTACACCCAAACACAAGAATGGCGATGTCTGATTGTAATTATGGGTCCCAGATTATGGCACCGTACTCAAATATGGATTGTGCAAGTGATAGGTAGGCAGTCTTCTAGGGTTAGGGTTAAGAGTTATGCTTTTTACCACCATAAGGATACAGACACATTGTACAAAAAATGTAAATAAAGAAATGGTAAGGGTAATAAATTGGTTCATAAATAAACAAATTATCATTAAATGTTTTTAACTAAACACTTTTTACAAAATCTAAGACACGTAATTTACCAAAACTCTACATTAATAACCAAGTAATAAAAGAGGCTGAATTTGTTAAATTTTTAGGGAGTTACTTGGACAAAGGTCTGACTTGGCAGAAGCACATGGAGGTAGTGACATCTAAGGTGGCAAGGAACCTTGGCATCATTCGAAGGCTTACACATTACTTACCACCAACAATACTAAAA
Source organism: Chaetoderma sp. LZ-2023a (assembly GCA_034401795.1). Lineage (NCBI taxonomy): Eukaryota > Metazoa > Mollusca > Caudofoveata > Chaetodermatida > Chaetodermatidae > Chaetoderma > Chaetoderma sp. LZ-2023a. The sequence continues at coordinate 116,710,454 of CM067371.1, forward strand.
GCATTATACTGCACTCTAGTACTCCACAAATCCCATATTGCTACACTGTTTGGACTAATACACACAGCAATAAATTAGCAAGACTAAAATCACTTCAAAAGAAAACTATTAAACTCTTCTCCAAAACAGGACTGGGCCAAAATATGTATGAATCAGAAAAATTACTAAAACTTGTAGACATTGGAAACCTGCAGCTATATACAATTTTACGGGATATTTAATGGTAATTTACCAAGCTCACTAGCAGGGCTTTTAAACAGAAATACAGAAATTCACTCATATAGCACTAGAATATGTCACAATCTACATATACTATATAACAGAATGGAATTGTCCACATCTAATCCCGATGTACAAGCTATATAACTATGAAGCAATACAGACATAACCTTACGCACACAAATCATTGCACTAAATTCCTTTAAGAAGACCGTCAAGCAGAAAATTGTAAATAATTATTAATACTACATGTATATGTCCTTATCCCTTTTTTCACAGACAAATACAGAGAAATGTATCTCAATTTCAACATAACCAAACAGAAACACACACCCCCCCCCCCTAATTTTTTGGCATTTTTGCTTGTGTGTTTACGTTAAAGAGTTCTGTTAGGCAAATCCCTCAGGGCTCTGTCCTTAACCTTGCGCGTATCTAGTCACCATGGTAAGTATTGTGCAGCTCTTGGGTGAGTGGGCATGCCTCCAAAACAAAAAATAGAACATGTTAGTTAAAACAATTTGAACACCATGTAAGAACTGTTCTGTCAAGTGTTTTTGATGTTGGTGGAGTGGAAGATATTGCTGCGCTAAATATTCAGCAAGATGGCTTACCATGTATGGAGGGCATGTTAGCTTATCTCTAAGTTGCACTGTATTGATGTACATTTAAAAAGAAAATAATAGCAACAATATGCATTTTATCTTAATACACGTAGTCATGAAAGTAGGAGAAAAAAGTAATAAAAATGATGCTAACTATAATCTTGATGATAGTGATGATGATAATAGTAAGATTAGTATTGACATCTGTTATAATTGTTGTTGTTGTTGTTGTTATTATTATTGTTGTTGAGAACAATGGTGATAGGAGTGATGGTAGTAATGGTAGTGATAGTGATGATGATGATACTAGTGCTACTGTTGATGTCTGTTGTTATGTGTTGTAGTTGTTGCTGTTATTTTTATTGTTGATAATGATTACTATAGTGACGATAGATGAAGATGAAGTTGATGATGATAGTAATTTCTCTGGTGCCCATCCTGTATCTGATTTCTAGGTTTCTTGAAATCAATTGAAACACCACTCATCCTCAAGTAATGGCCCAGCTTCAACAAAACATTAATGAAAGGATTCTATGGGCTTCAGCACTACTTGCAAGAATCTTAATTTAACTAACCTTTTTGAGGCCCATCTTTCACTTTCTGAAAATCCTCTATAACGTATCTCCTAAATCATTTGGGCATCGTTGTCCAAATTTTGCCACAGGGATCATGCAGTGGTGGGCTCCACAACCTCATCAGATTGTTAAGCTCTCTGAATCACTGAAAGGCTTAGTCAATGTTAATTATAGTGATGGTGATGATTGCCATAATAATCATTAATGATAGTAATAGTTGTGATCCTACCTGTAAAATAGCTATAAAGATTTTAATAATTTTAATAGGGATGTTGATCATGATAATACTGATGGTAATGTTGATAATAATAATAATAATAATAATAATAATAATAATAATAATAATAATAATAATAATAACTGAAACAGGAAGCCCCCCCCCCCCAACGCCAACTATTTCCTACCCACAACGTAGAAAGCATATGAAATAAATAGTCTATGCTTCTATGCAATACATCAACCAATTGAAAAACACTAAGTGGAACGTTAATGTTTTGCCTGCCTGTTATACTGTTCTTTTGTCTTCTATATAGTATACACCTGTGCAAAAGTTAAGCACCACCCTATTTTTACGCACATGCGAGGGTATATTCATGTGCTATGAAGAAAGCAATAGCATAAACATTTATGTACCCATCCATCTTAGTGCAAGAGGTAATACGAAATGCAACTAGAGGAATGCTGATTACGCCGCTTGATGGTGGCGGGAAACACTATGTTTTTGTTTGAACTTGAAAACGAGGCCTGAATATGGTTACGTTGACACAACTGACAACTATTGCCCTACAGTTGACACACGTGGCTAGATTGTCATTAATGGTGTCTGAAAACGAAGTTTAACATCTGTGCACGAGTTTGAGACTGTCATTATTAATACCGGCTATATCCACCTTGTGCCTGGATGACGGCCTGGACACGACGTCTCATGCTGGTCACCAACCGACTGATATGCCATTGTGGTATTCGTTGCCATTCAAGATGGAGTGCGTCTGTTAATTCCTGTAGGTTCTGCACAGGAGGATCCCTCCTTCAGCAACCATGTTTCCCAGAATGTCCCAGATATGAAACGTGCAATAGGGTTCATGTCAGGGCTCCTTGCTGGACATGGTAGGGTTTCGATGGCATTCTGGTGGAGGTATTCATGCACAGCTCTAGCACGATGTGGTCGGGCGTTGTCATCCATGAATATAGGGTGGGTTCCAGGTGCATGATTTACAAAATGAGGGACCACAACTCTATCCAGTATGGAATCTTGATATCTTTGTCCATTTAGTGTTCCAGGTACAGTCAACAGATCCAGCTTACAATCAAATGAGTCCATGCACACGGCGTATCATAACGGAACCTCCACCAAATGGAACTTCTTCCATGATGTTACGTTGGTCGTATGCCGTGCGTCTGGACCTCCATACACGAGTTCGACCATCTGTGGCATGAAGCAGGAACCGACTTTCATCGGACCAGTGTACCCGTCTCCAGGATCTCATGTTCCAGTGTCTTCTTTCGTTGCACCACCTCAGACGCTCCTCTTTGTGGTGTGCAGTGAGGAGAGGACGTCTGACAGGTCTCCTAGCTTTCATGCCAGCAGAATGCCAGTCGAAACCCTCCTGGTTTGACGGTAGACATTGACACTATTGCGCATTTCCCATTGCTGGCTGAGTACTCTGCTGTTGGTGAATGGAGATCTCCTAACAAGGCGTACTAGGGCTCGATCATCATGGGCAGTAGTCTTCTTCGGTCTTCCAGATCTAGGCCTGTCCTTCACCTCGTTAGTTTGCCCATGTTTTGCAATCAAACGACTGATTACAGTATGGTTAATGTTCAGCTGTCTGCCAATCTCTCTGCATGACATACCAGTGGTATGCATGCCTATGATTTGCCATTTCACACGATCACTTAACCTTCGTCTTGCCATAGCGGTTCACAATCAAGAGCTAATTCTCTCAGTTGTGTACAAATAAACCACGGTCATGAACACAAAATTCCTAATCTTGTCGCCTAAATCTGTATGTAATGTTCTACACCTCAAACTGGACTTTTACATAACTGAACACGTGTGCTGTTTCCCGCCACGCACAGACATCAAGCGGCGTGAAGTCATGCATGCATGTGCATTTCGTACTTGGAATTATGTCAGCTAACGCGGGGACAAAAAGTTTATGGCAGCCTAGTTGTACCATCATGTTTCTACGTTCTATTGCGTTTTTGCTGGTGCTTAACTTTTGCACAGGTGTATATATACTATTGTTTTATGTGTGTTTATGTAAGGGGGTCTACGGTACATAGGCTATGCTTCTAGTGGACTGTATGTACAATATATACTGTAAATATCCTTCAGCCAAATAAATACAGCTTCAACTCAATTCAATTCACATTGCATTCACCACCCATCTCCACTGGCCCAGCCCACACCCCACACACCCCACACACCCATCCCCGCTCATTATAAATATACGCAACCATGCCTTTTAGTCAATTCTTTGTTTATAAATTGCATTGTATTTATGTCTGCTCTGTCCAACAATGTAATCCATGTAAGGTACGTGTCCATCACATCATAGGCGCTACCTTCAAGATTCAAGATTCAAAATTATTTATTTTCATATAACACATAGATTTTACATTTACACAACAGGCAGTCCACCAAAGGCTGAGCCTATACAGCGGTGGACCCCTTAAATTTGACATATAATAAACATATAATTCAGTGATAGTTGGATCATGGGTGAAGATAATATAATATTTACATGTATACATTTAAGACAATAGATATTATTATTATTATTATTATTATTATTATTATTATTATTATTATTATTATTATTATTATTATTATTGTCATATATAACAATACGGCCTAATTTGTATCAACATTTCTTGGTGCAGCATTATTATTATTATTATTATTATTATTATTATTATTATTATTATTATTATTATTATTATTATTATTGTCATATATAACAATGCGGCCTAGTTTGTATCAACATTTCTTGGTGCATTATTATTATTATTATTATTATTATTATTATTATTATTATTAGTATTATTATTATTATTATTATTATTATTATTATTATTATTATAATTATACACAACTGCATCATCCACGTCAACAATTACGGATGCATTATTATTATTATTATTATTATTATTATTATTATTATTATTATTATTTTTATTACAGATATGTATTTTACATTCTAGTTGTTATCCTGGCAACTGGGTACATACTTGTTTTTGTACTGCCATGGTGGTGACTTCTGCATTCATGTCATTGGTTTGGATTTTTAGTACCTTTCTAACATTATTTTTTAAATATTTTGTTTAAAAGAGCTTTGTGTAGGAATTTGTGTGCGTATATTTATATCTGTGTTGTTCCAGAGTTGTATTGCTTGGTGGGATGGTTTTTGTGTAGCTGTCATTGTTCTGTAATAGGTTTGGTGTAGGTTATTCTTGGTTCGTGTGTTGTGCGAGTGTATATCAGAGATGTTCCTAAAAAGGTTTGATAATGAGGAGGGTAGATTGCGATTATGGTAGTCCCTTAAGATAGTGTATAGTTGGACATCTCCAATGTCTTAAATTTTTAGCATTTTTTCGGTTTTAAAGACATCCTGGCCCTCTGCTGGCTGTGCGAATAATTTGATTGCCTGCTTTGGTAGTAATTTTAGATGTGCTAGTTTAGTTTTATGTGTATTAGTCCATATTACATTGCAATATGTGATATGTGGAAGGATCAGTGTACAATATAGAGTTTTTAGAATATTAGGGGGAAGATATGGCTTAAGTCTGCACATGATACTGATGTTCTTTGCTACCTTGGATCTCACTATTTCTATATGCTTCTCCCAGGTTAAGCTTTTATCCAGATAGATGCCGAGAAATTTGACATATTGTGCTGCGTGAATTTCTTGATTATTTACATGCATTTTGGGGAGAGCTTTGTTTTTTAATTCTTAGATTTTTTGAAAAGAATATAGTTAGTTTTATCGACATTCGGAGATAATTTATTCACTTTAAACCAGTCTATGATTTTTTTCATTTCATTATTTACATACATGTATACAGTGTCTAAGTCCTTGTGACTACAATAGGCATTGGTATCATCCACAAACAATATTAGTGAGAGGTGATTACATGCCTTGGGTAGGTCATTCATGTATAATAAAAACAACAGAGGTCCAAGAATTGATCCTTGTGGAACACCACAGACTAATTTCCTGTCTCCTGACATGGCCCCACTGAATTTTACACATTGTGTTCTGTTTGTTAAATAGCTATATATCCAATTTAATGCAATGCCCCTAATTCCATAGTGGGCTAGTTTTTAAAGTAATATTTCACGATCAATAGTATCGAATGCTTTGGAGAGGTCCAAGAATGCATCTAGAGTGTGTTCATTTCTCTCAAGGGATGTGGTTATTTTTTCAATCATATCCACAATGACAAGCATGGTAGAGTGTTTTTCTCTGAAGCCGTACTGAGATTCATACATTATAGAGTTTTTATTAAGATATTTTATAGTTCTATTGTAGTATAATCTTTCCAGATGTTTAGAGAAAAGCGGAAGTACTGAGACTGGCCTATAGTTAGTGAAATCAGATGGGTCTTTAGCTTTGAATATAGGTGTTACTCATGCAGTTTTTTATCGGGATGGAAATATACTCTGTGAAAATGATAGATTGCAGATGTGATTCAGTGGAGTTAGTATTTCTCTAGCACAGTTTTTTAAGATTTTCCATTTAAAGTTATCAATGCCGGCACTCTTAGTTGGGTTAATTGTCATTAAGATTTTGTAAATTTCTTCATTGTCAGTAGGGGTCAGGAACATTGAGGATTGGTAGTCGCCTGTCAGATAGTCTTGCACATTTATTCCAGGACTGGTCTGTATTTTTTTAAGATAAATTAGGCCCAATATTTATAAAGTATTCATTAAATTTATTTGCAATTTCTTTTTTGTCAGTTACAATTGTATTATTATAAATGAACCGGGATGATTCTGAACTGCTTTTTGTTTATTCAATAGTGTTTATTAATTTCCATGTTTCTTTTATATTCTTTTGCTCTTCAAATTTATAATGATAATAGTTTATCTTTGCCGTCCTGATTATCTGATTTAATCTGTTTCTGTACTTTTTAAATTGTGCATCATTATTTCTTGTTGGAAATTTTATAAAATTTAAATACATCTTATTCTTCTTATGACAGGCAGCTATCAATTCTGTTGTTAATCAGGGTTTAGTAGGGTTTTGTTTAAACTTTTTTAGTTTTTTTAGTGGAAAGCTTGATTCATAAATGTTAGTGCAAAGAGTATGGAATGCGTTGTAGGCATCTTCACATGTCTGGGACTCTATTATCTGATTCCACTTTATACTTGCCATATTCATTTTAAATTTTTCTATGTTATCATTTCTAAAATCTCTGCATGTTATTTCTTCCTTTATGAATGATTTTTGTCTTATTTTTACTTTCTCCATATAATAAATAGGTAGATGGTCTGAAATGTCCACAACGAAAATACCTGCTTGGTTCTTGGTGCTTACAGAAGCATTCGAGAAAATGTTGTCAATAACAGTAGCTGTGAACTCAGTGATTCTGGTTGGTTTTGATATAAATGGATAGAATCCAAATGTTTTTAGTAAGTTAAAAAAAATCTTGGGTATAGAAATTATTTTGTTTCAATAAATCAATGTTAAAATCTCCCAATATATAGGCTGCTTTATTTTCATTTTGAATTGTTTTTAAAATATTTTCTAGGTTTTTAATAAATTTATCATTGTCACTTGCCGGATGTCTGTATGTGACACCGATAATTTTATTCTTTGATTTTTCCACGGGAATTTCAATAAATATTGTTTCAATGAATTCTTCAGTTGTTGACAAATCTTCCCTCATAATATACTGTATGTTGTTCTTTATGTAGATGCCTACACCACCTCCAGGTTTAATAGGCCTGAACTTCTCTATGAATTTATAGCTTTGCATATTAATTAAGTTGAGTGGAGAGTCCGGCTTTAGCCATGTCTCAGTAATCCCTACAATACTAAATTCATGAATATTAGGATCTAGGAAATTACTTAGTTTATCATAATTCTTTAAAATAGAATGAGTATTAATATGAAGGGCTGAAGAGGAAACAGATTCTGTATTCTTAGTAATTTTTTCATTGAATTCATTCTGTAGTGTATAGTTACATTCAGGCTGTTGAAAATCAATTTCTCCATCTTCAGTATCGGCTTCAGAGAATGTGCATTGGTCTTGTGTATTTAACTGCAATGGATTTATAAGCATATTTGAAATTTTGTGTGTATTAGGGTTCAAGTAGCTATCATTGTAATTTACACCTAATATGGTCAACATAAAATCGATATCATTTTCATAGTGATTGAATGGGAACCAGCTTTTATTACATTCTATACACCATCATGGCTCTTCAGTATTTTCTAATAATTGGTAATCAGATATGGTTAGTTTGGAGCAAGTTAGGTGCACCCAGTTGCCACACCAATCGCAGAGTATTGCACGCTGGTTGGTCTTGACTGGTTTGCTACAAGATACGCAGGGGAACTTGACTGGCATATGGAAACAAACAAAACAAACAATACAAATACATACAAACAAGGTTTTGGGCGGTTATAGGTGATTAACACCGGTTTCTGTGGATAAACAGCAGTTTTAGGTTTGGATTTAGAGGAGGAGATTAGTTACTATATTCATATTTATATGTTAGGCTTGAGGAGGGTACTCATGTTAAAGTACATTGTTGAGGCTACTGATACTAGGTTACTGGAAGCTTCCACATTGATTATAAAGCATCATAGCTTCCAGTTAATCGGCATCACAGGCCAACAGGCTGCTGCATATATAATATTCATCGCAGTGAACAGCTGGATGGGAATCCATGTGGGTTAATATAGGAATTATAATTATAATATTGCTTATTGTTACAACATGGGTGTTTGCTTAAGTGCTGTAGTTAAACGCTCTTCAGCCTTTACATTTCAATGCCTGAGAACAGAGAATATATTTGCAAGGAAAATAGCATAAGATAATACATGACAGGTCTGAATTTTGAAGAGAACTTGAAAACGCATTTTCATTTAGATTTGCCCAGTGTTGCTTTACATGAATCCATGTGAAGTGATATATGGATGTGTGTGTGTGTGTGTGTGTGCGTGCGTGCGTGCGTGCGTGCGTGCGTGCGTGCGTGCGTGCGTGCGTGCGTGCGTGCGTGCGTGCGTGTGACAGTAATGGATTGATCAGATCAGTTTGTCACTTGGGAATAGGACGTTGTTATCCAAGTGCGTAATAAATTACGTATCTAAATAAATCATGGACATTGAATTATGTTAAGTGTACGAATTGTATGTGTTCCCTATTTAATAGTCATTTGAATATTTTGAAACCAATTTCACGGGGCAATTCTGTGTTTGTGGTAAAATATAGATGATAACCTGGTAGCACACAATGGCAAGTTCATACGTAAGCTTTTGCTTAATTATACATATCTGAATTATATGTGTTTCCAATTTAATAAAATCAGTTGGATATTTTGAAACCAATTTGACTGGAAATTCAGGTTTTGAGGCAAAATATACATAATAACCTGGCAATGACACAATAACGATAAGTTCAAATATAAGCTTTTGCTTAATGATACATAACAGAAATGTATGTCTTAGCTTTGTCTTTACAGTTTAATCAGCAGTCAGTTGAACATTTTGGATCCAATTTCACTGGGGCCGATTGATAGGCAGCAATAGCATCCAGTCAGATCAGCCCCGAGAATAATAAATTCAAAAATATATGGGATTGCTTAATTATACATATCTAAATTGTATGTGTTTCCTATTTGATACACAGTCAATTGACTATTTTGAAAACAGTTTGACTGGGAATTCAGGGTTTGCTGTAAAATATATATGATAACCCGGCAGCACACAATGACAAACTAATGACAAGTTCAAATATAATCTTTTGCTTAATTATACATATACATTATATGTCTTTTCGGTTTATTCAGCAGTCAGTTGAACATTTTGAATCCAATCTGACTGAGAGCGATTGCTGTCATAGGCAACAACAGTACCCAGTAAGATCATTCCACCAAAATTAATAAATTCAAATATGTGCATTTACTTAATTATATCTGAATTGTAAGTGTTTCCTATTTGATAATCAGTCAATTAGACATCTTTGATCTCAGTTGGACCAATGGAGAGGTTCCTCAGTGCTGGAAGGAAGCCGGAATGACCCCTATTCTGAACAAATGGAAGAACAAGACGAAAGTGCTGAGCTACCGTCCTATCAGTCTTACAAGCTGCATATGCAAGACCATGGAGTGCATCGTCAACCAGCGGTTGCAGTGGTACCTGGAGTCAGAGAACATTATAGTTTCAGAGCAGTTATTATTATTATTATGTATATCTGAATTGTATGTTTCCTATTTGACACCGTCAATTGGATATTTTGAAACCAATTTTACCGGGAATTCAGGTTTTGGGGTAAAATATAAATGATAACCTGGCAATGACAAATTAATGATAAATTCAAATATGAGCTTTTGCTTAATGATGCATATCAGAATTGTATGGCTTAGATTTGTCTTTACAATTTAATCAGCAGTCAGTTGAACATTTTGAATCTAATTTGATTGGGGAAAATAACAATAAATTCAAATATATTGGTTTACTTAATTATGCATATCTGAATTGTATATGTTTCCTATTTGATACATGTGTACAGTTAATTGAATATTCTGAAACCAATTTGACTGGGAATTCAGGGATTGCAGTAAAATATAAGTGGTAATCTGGCAGCACACAATGACATAATAGTGACAAGTTCAAGTACAAGCTTCTGCTTAATTATACAAATAGAAATTGTATATCTTTACTTTTTAATCAAATCTGATGAACATTTTGAATCTAATTTGACTGGCAGCTGATGCTGCCATAGGCAGCGACAGCACCTAGCCAAGTCACGCCCAAAATATTCAAGTTTATTTTGATACCAAATTGAATAGGATGTGTGCCTGCAAGATGGGAAGCTTACCTCTAACATCAGCATGCAGACTATAATGATTATCTGATATTGACTGGTAGATATGGTAGCCGACAGATAAATGGCATCTATTTTAATATGCAAATTTTGGTTCAGAGCAGTGAGCAAATAAACCATAGAGTTAAATAAAATAAGCCAGCAACATGCAATAACAAAATGAAATATATAGCTTTTGTTTATGCAGATCAGGTAAGTTGCTAACCCTTTTATTAACACTTTTATACTCATGGAGTCGTGGCATCCAGAATGGCTTTTGGAGTGATCTTGAGAAGTGTCTATTTGCATGCCAAGAGAAGACTATTCCTGCAAATTTACCACTGGATTGACTGGATTGATAACCATGTCACTCATTCCAGTGATATATTCTCAGTCAATTCTCTCCTGACCAGCAAATGAGGTTTTCTATGGGAAGAGTGAAACTTTCCTGACCAAATTTGTGCATTAAGTGGTTGGTTACATTAGATTAACATGGACATAGACCTGCAACAGAGCAATGAGCACAAAAAATAAAAGTGAAAAACAATAAAGACATCTAGAGACAATACTCAGAGATGAATTCTCAGCAGCGAGCACATAGTGAAGAAAAGAGGACATCAACAAAACTCAGCAACAAATATTGGCAAATTAAAATATACGTCATGGGTTCATAAGCAGATAAGCAGTTAACGCGGATGTTATTCCATTACTCCATGCAGTCGATTGAAGTAGCAAAAAGGTAGTAAGCAAGTAAATCAAAAGGAAAAGAAATATGGGATTTTTTGGTTGGCATCAGGGCTACACATATCATGCACAGAAAACAATCAAGCAGAATGGAGACATGTTTTGACAACATTAAACATGCAACATTTTCTATTTTTACCATATACTGTGTCTGCCCAAGCGCTTTGATTAGACACTCTTCAGCTTTTACATTTTAATACCTGAGAATAAAGAAGAACGTGTACATTATAGCATACTGTACAACAGATGGGTAGTTAAAATACCTAATTAATATCTGATGATACTGCCTTACGGATAACTTGATAATTATTTTTACTTATTTCAAAATACATTCTAATTATTTAAGTTTTGCTAAGTCATCTACTGATTGTATTATGGTTTTTCTTCCAGAATTTAGTAGGCATGTAATTCTACCATCAGTTGTCCATGCATTCTCCACCAGAGGATGTTTTTGTACCTCGTTCAACAATTTGAATTTAAGTGTAGTGAGGCTCTCTGTGATTGTGCACCCAGTGTTCTTTAGAAATTTTTTGTTCCTGAAGATTTCATGTCTCTTATTGTATGAAATAATTCTAAATATAATCGGTCGGTGACGCCTATTTGCAGAATTCACTTCAGCTAAATTTTTGCTCCCAATGCGATTGCTTCTAGAAAGATCTGTTTGGCTAAGTTTCACCCCCATGATGACCCAGTTTTTCATTTATCGTGTGGACCACTATATCGTCCGTCACTTCACTTGCTGTCTCTGGCACACCATGGAGCAGTAGGCAGTTTCTTCTAGAATATTGCTGCTGGGAATCAAGTTCTAGTTCTAGCTGGTGCTTTTTTATCTTTAGGGATTCAACTTCACCTTTAAGCGATGCTATGTCTTCCTGGATGGCCACAAGATCAACACTAATGCCACTATAGACGTCTTGTTTGATACTGTCCATTATTCCTTCTGATTTCAGCATGGATATCACTACTTTAGGAGTTTCCGCCAGTTTACTCACTATGCTATTAGCAATAGCGTCAATCAGCTTGCACATAAAATCTCTGTCATCAAAAAGAGCATTAAAAATTTTGTCCCTACTTTCAGTAAGTAATAATTTCTCACTTTCAGTGTCTATGCCAGTTTCCTTACCAGATTGTGCTCCAGATTGGCTTCCCTTTGCCTTGCGATCACCTGCCATTTTGTCAGTTTACACGACACCAGTTTTCGAAATCGTCTTACCTGTAAGTATTTCTGTCGTTGGAGATCTCAGATTTAGATTTTATGATTTACAGGTACTTGTTCCCATATATGCCTTAACAAATTATCAGTTTTTCTCCTATTGCTGTTGCTATATTGTTGATTTTATTACCATTTATTGCCCTATAGGTGGGGCTTAGAATACACCTTCCGTATCCTCTGCGTGTCATAAGAGGCGACTAAAGGAGGTAAGGGTGAGATAACCTTGACAGAAACCTCGAGTGCTGAAGACGGCGGTTCCAGGCTGCACGGCACACTCTAATAAACCATGGATCCATGCACTTAACGCTTATGATCATGTCGATAGTCACTTACAGGACTGGCGGTATGATCAGCGAACGAAAAGAAGAAAGAATTACCATTTATCTCACAGTTGAAAATTTAAACCACCATCCGGGCGTTGGTATGTGCCTATGCCTTCGATGAATGATCTGTATATATTGTACAGTTTATCTTGAAATAAAATTACTTTGACTTTGACTTTGAAAGTGTAGTGTTATCTATGTTTGTGATTTTGCCCTTGTTGGCTGTCCATTTAAGATCTTCAGCGAATTGGACACTGAATCGCATGTATCCAATGAATTGCATACCTCAATCTGATGCCTATCATTCTAAAGTGTCGAGGTCTTGTTGTAGGATAGAATTGCTGTGTGGTGATTTTATTGTGTAGTATATCAAGCATGTCGTCCGTAAACAGTCAGATCTGGGATTTGACTCTGCCCGCCAGGTCGTTTAAATAGCATAAAAATATGAGAGATGCCAAGACAGTGCCTTGCAGGACTCTTTTGGTACGGCATGTATGCTGATTCTACAGATCCAGGAATCTGTAAAACTATTGGATCGGATTAGGAATCAACTCCAAAAAGGCGGTACCCCCACCCCCTCCCCTCCACGCACGCACGCACGCACTCGCGCACGCACGCACGCACACACGAGGACCTGCGGTCTGATAGACGGGATTTACTCAACACTACCACCACAACAACAACAAGAAAATGTCAAGTAAACATCTTCATTGTAGTATAGGAAACCCGGTGTCCATATTTATTGGAGATAAAAATGTTTTCAAATCTGGCTGTAAGGCCATCGATGTAACATTTCCCAACATTCTAGTCCCACAGGTCTTGCACAAGTTTCACATTTATAGCATTTTACTTATATATTACCTGTTTTCGTTTTAATACACATAATGACTAATGAGAGGGTATTTAGTCAATCCGTACCCGTTATTCCATACACTATTGTTGGACCGTCCGTACCTTAATTTTGGAGAATCCGTACCTAACCTATTGGCTATTCCGTACACATCTAATCAGAAACTGGTATAATTGACAATATTGAATTAGCTATTAATTGATTTAGCGATCTAGCAACAATTCGACCTACAATGCATATCAGAAATAACTTGGAACATTTCCAACATAATTGGATTAGAAGACATTTAAATTATGTTCAGAACATTATGGTACGGATTAACCATTACGATGGTACAGAATATCCAATTAGTTAGGTACGGAATATCCAGATTTAGGGTACGGATTACCAAAAACTAGGGTAAAGATTCTCTAATAGGCTAGGTACGGATTGACCGGTACGGTTTGGTTTGGGTAAGGAATGACTGGTATTCGATGGGAGTCACACTACCGCAACTGAACAAAACCACCTCAACTGGCCAGAAACCACAGCAACCTGGTCAAATTTAACCATAACCCACCAATACTAGTATTATTTTTATTGTTGAACGGTCAAGTTCAAGATTATTTATTTTGATATAGAATATACATTTACAGATTCACAGCAGGTAGTCCACTAAAGGTAGAGCAGGCCTATATGGCGGTGGACCCCTACATATAACACATAACAACAATATAGGACATTCGGACTGTATACTGAGGAATAGAGGATAACTGGTAGAATAGGTACTATATGACATAAGAATACTGAATACATGTTATAGTTCTATATATACACATATAGTTAACTGTCTCGCTGCCAAGTTCCTGCAGTCTACGTTTTCCTTGGGGTTTAACTCTGTTTATGTTGAGTACCTCTGAAACAATTTGACCGAAAGTTGTTGGTGGCTAAGTCACCATCTACTTTCAGTCAAATTGTTTCCAAAATACTCAGCCTATCCAGTCATTGCCAATTGAAATTATTGTCCGCTTGCTTGCAGCAGTCCGACAGTTAATAGACGTATGACGATTTACAACATATTTACAGGGACAGACATGACAGAGGGATGTGGGCTTATTTTGCTTAAGTTAATAATTCTCTATTACTTATTCTTATTATCATTGCCAAAGTATTAGTATTTTTTTAGGCTGTAATGGTAAAAGTGATAGTTTGGTGGTTACCATTATGACAAATATTACTATTATTATTATTATTATTATTACTATTATTAATATTATTATTATTATTATTTGTTTTGGTGACTGGGTGCAAGTATGAGAATAGCATGCCATGATGGATATTTCCACAGTCTAGTAGTATTCTATAATCTTCTTTTTGATACTCTGCTTAAAAGACTGTAAGATTATGATGTCTGTGCGTGTGCTTGTGTCTGTATTATTCCTAACATTAAGTGAATTGCTTTATATAAGGGTTTTTGTTGTGCTGCTTTTGTTTGGTGGTGTGTTGAGTGCAGGTTATTTCTTGTTCTTGTGTTGTGAGGATGTAATTGTGTATTGAGCGTAAAGATGTTAGATAAGGATGAGGGGTAAGTTGCCATTGTGGAAGTCTCTTAAGATTCTATATAATTGGAGCCTTCCAATGTCCTCATGTTTTAAGACCTTTTCTGATTTAAAGATGTCATGGCCACCTGCTGTTTGTGAAAATAGTTTAATAGATTGCCTTTGCAGAGATTTTAGTATTTTAGGTCTAGCTTGAGTTGTATTAGTCCAGATAGCAATGGAGTAGGTGATGTGAGGAAGTATCATTGTGCAGTACAGGTCTTTAATTATATTCAGTGTTATAGGGTTTTGGTCTGCGAATGATGCAATGTTTTTTGATACCCAGGTAGTAATAATTTCAATATGATTCTCCCATGTTAAATTTGTGTCCCGATAGACTCCTAAAAACATAGCATATTGTGCTTCTTAAATTATCTGGTTGTCGATATAGAGGTTTGGGAGAGCTATTTCTTTTAGTTTGTTAGATTTTGTGAATAGTATATAATTAGTTTTTGATATATTTAAGGACAATTTGTTTAGTTTAAATCAGTCTATTAATTTCACCATTTTATTATTGACATTTTTGTATAGAATTTCTATATCCTTGTGGCTGCAGAAAACATTTGTATCATCTGCAAAAAGTGTTAGTGAGAGATGCTTGCAGACTTTGGGTGGCAAATGGCATTCATATATGAGTCAATATCAAAATCTGCAGGTATTTTGGGTCAGTAAAACAAAGAAATTTATTTACTTAAAGAACAAATTTTATTAAGTATCTCAATTGAATGATCAAAGTAGATGCCAGAAAACATAAAATGGCAGCTTAACATAATCCCTTTTAAATAATTACTGGTGCCTTACTATTGTGAGCATGTGGATTTTGTCCATCCTGTAACACAAATGTATTTTGAAGCTTAATATGAAAATATAATTAGAATCATTTCCTTCTTAATGCCTAAAAGTCCAAACAACTACAATTTTGTGATTTATGTAGACAAAATTGGTATGAGTGAACATAATTTTAGTTAATTCAAGTATTATGCAACACATTTATGTAAAGTGCATTTGACTTGGATTGGGTTTTCTGATTTCTAAGTGACTTGCTGTCATAGTGGTAAACACTTGTTTGTTAAAATAATGATTTGTTATTGCAATGCGATCTCCGTTCCAGATTAGCCCAGAGGAATATTATATTTGTGTATTTTGGAGGAGGAAGCTTTATAACAGGAAGGACAATTGTGTTACAGGAAGGACATGTTTTTGCAACAGGACAGACTTTCGCCCATAGGTCGCTGAATTTGCTCTTGGGATTTGTAGCACTGCTGTAGGATTACTGCATTTAGGAATGTAGAACACTGAAGTTGTCATTTCACACAGAATATATTGTAAAACACATTTGTAAACATAATTCCTACTATATCATTTCCCACATGCGTAACAGGAAAGACAGTCACGCGTAACAGGAAAGAAACAGAAAACATGAAATTCATCTAACATATCATATATCAATTATCTTTGGTAATCCGGTATTGTAATGAATTAATTTTACACAACATAGACAGATTCACTGCATGACATATTTCAACCTTTTTGGTCTCATAATGTGCAGGCAGTCGCTGAACCTATAACCAATGGCTTACAAGACAGACTCGTTTCATTTAGGCACAGCTACCCATGATGGACTAATGGCAAAGCAGTGACAATTATGCGAATATATTGCGACAAATTACTCCTAGACTGAATGCATTTTATAGCTAGCCCATGTGATACGTGTAGCATATATATAATGAGTCTGATAATAATAATAATCCTAGGTCCTGTGTTGAATTCTGCCTGCGCCTGATAAAACCCAAAAGGTAGAAACCAGTCTTGCAGTAGATGAGACAATGGTGTGTAAATTAATGCATCTCACACATTATCTTCTTCCAAACAATTAACTTGCATGTTCAATATAGAGGATTGAGCAAATCAGAACCTGAATTATTAATTACGTTTTGTTACAGCTTCCCAAACCTTAATTTGTACCTGAAATTGTGAATCTGAACCAGGCATTTTGTAAGGAGGAGGGATAATTGCTACCACACTGTCTTTGTCATACCAGCACATGTCCCTGTTATTTTTAGACCAATAGAAACAGTTTTTGCTACCTCTGCCTACTGTGCGCATGCACTCAACATACAAATCGGTTTCATCCGCTTCCTCAACAAAGCCAGGATAAAGCTTTCCTTCATACTTTACAACAACATACTTCCCAACACATTTTGCAAATTCTGCACCGTCTTTCAATATTGCTTTCACACACTGACCGACGTCATCAATGACAGGTATTCCATTCTGATCCACACCGTGAGTAGTTTTCACATCATCAGGGCACTTGCTACCACTTGCAGCCATGTCTCTCATGTTATCCTGCTTCATCAAATCATTCACAAACACATCATATTGCCCCCGTGCATCACAACCATTCACTCCAACCTGATCTACTTCTTCAATGGTCATGATGCTCACATCGTTAGCTTTCAAACTATCTTGTTCAATCATTTTAATTGCATGTCCAGTAATAACATCTTGATCTATGACATTATCTGTAACCAAGGAACACTCCTCTCTAATACCGCTAGCATGCATCCCATCTTTCTCCATCATACCATCAGCGGCCACACCATCGTCACTTTGCTCAATCACCACATCAGCCTGAATGCTATCACTCTCTATTACATCATTAACAATCACGCCACCATGCTCAGCCAGGTCATTACTTGCCTCAACCCGACACCCTTGCTCTAACATTTCATTTGCAATCACGATATCTTTCTCAATGACATCACTAATAACTACATCATCTTTCTCAATCACATCACCAGCGAGCATTTCGAGTATACACTCCATCGCATCATCAACACTCATGTCTTGCTCACTCATTGCATTTGCATCTGCACCCATACCATGATGCTCTATCGGGTCATTCATAACCAAGTGGTCCGTCTTCACTATAGCGTTAACAACCATGCCACCGTTTTCTATCATATCACCAACAGCACTACAATCATTCTGAATCTCGTCACTAACAATCGACGTTTCTTGCTCACTCATGACATTAAGACTTGCACCATTAACAGATTCCCAAATACTGTGATCAATTTCAAACTGCGCTCCAGGGCCTTGTATCTTCATAGGAGGGGGAATGATTGCGACAATATTCTCTTTGCCATACCAACATTTATCTTTCTTTTTCTTTGGCCAGTAGAAACAGTTTTTGCTCCCTTTGCCTATCATATGCATGCATTCAACATACACATCATCCTCATCCGCATCCTCAACATACCCAGGGTAAAACGTATGCTCATATGTTACAATAACATGCTTTCCAATACAACTGTGTGCTTCTGGGATATTTTTATAGTTAGCAGTGTACTGTGAGGCAGGAATAGGTTGATATGAACTAATTTCAATATGGGTGTTTACAATCTCTCTTTGAATACCATCACCACAAGAATCAACTATTTCATTTCTAGAGCCATTGTCATCTTCACCATGATCAGTATTATGTTCAGATGTTTCTGCATGTGTTACCTCTGTGAATTGGGTATGCTTTAATGCATGTTCTGTACACTCATTTGGTTGGATACAATAACAACTTACATCTCTATAAGACATTTTGCCCTTGGAGCATGTAATTACCTGGTGTATTCTCATGGTTCCAGGAACTGGGTGTAATTTTTGTTTTTCCAAATTTTGTTGAACCAAGATAATTTCATTCTCGCTAATCACTTTTGTATCAGTTTGGCTATTTTTCATCATTTGACTAAATGCATTTGCAGAAAGAATGTTATTGCCATATTTTACTTTCTGGTCTGCATTCCTTTTCACTGCCCCACCCACAGCATCTGGGACACCCTTCCCGTGACCTGCTTCTAAAAAGTTCCAGATGGCGGAATTAAACCCCATTTTATGAATCTCGGTAGTGAGTAAAAAGAAATTAGCCTTATGTCGATATTGGCTTGTAGGCACATCACTGAAAAATTCGATTCTATGGACAGCTGGCTTATGTTTTCTTATATCAGTCAAAATTGGTTTCAGATGTGCCCAGATAGCTGCGGGACCATGGTATATATTATCGAATACAGTGCAAAAGGTTTGTTGTATGGTTTTGCCAATATAATATATTCCAGTATGCAAGGATAATTGTTTCTTGGAAGCCCCAAAGTGCATGGCGTGGACCTCTGAGGCCATTTTGCAGACATAATTTTCCGAAAAGTCCACATGAATTAAACACTCATTTTCTTCCAATGACTCTTTCCTCTCCTTATAATACGTAAACTGGTTTGTTCGCGTGAACATGTGCCGCTTATAATTCGAAATCTGTGTTTGCAATTCACTGATCAACTGTGAAATGTCCCCTGTCTTTAATTCTCTTAAAGTAACAGTAACCTCCTTTTCTTGTCTTTGATCCAATGTTGCCCATAACTCGGGTTTCTTTCTTAGTCTTCCACTCTTG
Source organism: Chaetoderma sp. LZ-2023a (assembly GCA_034401795.1). Lineage (NCBI taxonomy): Eukaryota > Metazoa > Mollusca > Caudofoveata > Chaetodermatida > Chaetodermatidae > Chaetoderma > Chaetoderma sp. LZ-2023a. The sequence goes on from CM067371.1 coordinate 116,730,034, forward strand.
CCAGGTTAATATCAAAGCTGGGTCAATTTCCTTAATTATCACCGCTTTGTCTTTACATTTCTTACAAATTCCGTACATGCAATCTTTAGAAGTTGTGTCACAAACAACGGTTTTAACGACATCATCCACATGATTTGTGGCTATTGCCCCTGCCTTCTTTAATGATATGATCAGGTAATTGATGTTTTCACATATTTTACACAGACATGTGTTCCTGTCGCTCGCATTAGGATAAACCACCCAAAATGGACGAAGCCTACAGAACGTGGTGTAGCTAAGTTTTGAAGATGTTTCATTTGTATATTTCAAATGTAGGTTTCGTAGAGTGTCATTTAATAGTCTGCGCTGTTTTTTCAGTTGTTTTAGAGAGATTGTGTTTTTAATTCCAGTGGTAATCCTGGAAATGTCATCTCTTAAATAGAACTCTCTCACTTGCTGGTATACTCTAGCCGACAGACATGTTTTCACACCCGTTTTGTCCCTGATTTTCACTCCGCATAGTTTGTATGCATGCGATTTGAGTATATTTATGCAGAATAGACCCAGCCAGAAGTTTGGAAATACTCTGTCCGTTAGCTCACTTGTTTTTGTACGACTCTCTTATCTGATCAACAAGTGCATTATGGAAAATAAGTGTTCTATTAACCACTTTCTTGGAAAAATTTCTTAAAAGACGCCGAGCTTTGGTCCTTGGCGTGTCATTGCAAGATACTTTCTGTTTGTGCTTTTCTCGAGTCCTTTTCTTATACAATTCCACTTTCCGTTTCTGGAAAGCAAGTTGTTGCATTAGCGTTTTGTTATCGCGGTAACATTTAGCATCCTCTCGGGCTTTCCGTTTCAAACATTGAGCTTTCTGTCGAGACGGTCCCACTCGCTCAACATGCTCGGGTTCTTGATTCATTGCATCTGGTGAACAGGGCGGTGTTTGAAGAAGTAGCTGTTTCACATCCTTTTGCCGTTTGCGAATTTTCTGTTTCTGTTTTCGCCATTGTTTTCTCACTTTCAGACACTCTCTATCCGTCATGTCTTTCACCAGTTTCTTCCTTCCAAGCTCTTTATCGGCCATTTTTGCCGTTCCTTTTCTAAGTACGCTCATCGACGTGCAGCGTCAGCATCCCGTTTTTCTCAGTATTTCCGCTGTCTTTCCGCATTTGAGATCGCCATTTACATGCCAAAATATTTTAATGTTATTAAAAATATTAGCAACGACAAGAATCGTGAGAACGACGACTTGTGTCTCTCCTGTAACAGTGATATGTGCCCATTGCTTATTACCCATACAATCTTAGTCTAATGTGTGTGTGGTTGTGTGCGCATGAATGTGTGTGCATGCGTGTGTATCCATGCATCAAATCAATAGGATTTCCTTGAATCTTTGTATGATCAGGGAGAATATGTCCCTCCTGTTACAAATCGTGTCTCTCCTGTGACGGTGATAATGTCCATTGAACATTACATTATGATCATAGTGTAATATGACATCGACGACATCACATGTTATGTTTATACATACTTATCTAATATCTTGTTAGGATTTGTTGCAAAATATTGCATACTTCGAATAATATTGCGATGTTGGTCATATTTAGTATATCCTGTTACAAAAACAGTCACTCCTGTAACATAATATTGCGCAACAGGAGGGATTGTTACAGGAAGGACCAATCAAGAATTATGTTGAAATAAATTAATGAGTGCTTCCTAAAAAAAAAATGAACACGTGCATGTGGTATTGTATCAACTTCATCTTCCAAGAATTCTATTATTGCTAAATGTAACTTTTGAGTTTAATAAAATACACCCGTAACAGCAAAGACATGCAAAAAGTATACTAGATCAAGTTAACTTACGAATCCTTTGCTGCAACCTCCTTGTTCTTGTTAAACTTGATAAAAATGTTTTTATTACCAAACCTGATATTACGCGGTTGTATAGACAAAATTTGCATAAATAACAACAGAGGGAGTAATTAGTATTTTACATATTTGTGTATGTGTAACAGGAAGGACCTAAATATGTGGGACGGTGGCATAAAATGAGATTTTCTAAATTCCACCACCGTATTGTATTTCCTAAAGACTCTGTGCTAGAGTTAGGCTTATATACCGTAGATATAGGACAGAAATTAGCTGTCAAAACCACCAGACATATTAATTTCTCACTACTATATTGTAGCAGACTGTACTGGGGACATTGAAAATATGCAACAGTGCAAGCGTTTGGGCAGTTCTTAGATGCAAACCCGATGGAGCTATCACCTTTTTTCCTTCTATTTATATGCATGGCGTAGCATACTAGTATTACGTGAAAGAAAATATAGCAATTTATATATATTTTGGACGTTTGTGCCCGGGGACAGGAATACCTGCAAATTTTGATATTGCCTCATATAGGAGAAACAGTAGGGGCCCAAGAACTGAACCTTGGGGAACACCACAAACTACATTTTTGTATTCTGAGATAACCCCATTGAATTGTACACACTGTTCCCTGTTTGACAGGTAACTCTGTATCCAGTTCTGTTCAATGCAGTACTTCTTGTTCCATAGTAGGCTTGCATGATTATCCGATATTATCGAAAATCACGATTTTTTTTTCCAGCCACAATTTTTTACGATATGATTTTGAAAAAAAAATCGAAGTATCGCGAAAATTTTACTTTCACGCCATATTCTGCCTATTTGTCATGTGTTTGTAGCCTAGCCTTCTATTATGGCAAGCTGTTCAATTTATTTCCAAACCAACATCTTTGCGAGAGAGGTGGACTTATATTAGGAATAGGCCAAGTAAAAGTTGAAGATCATTCTTTAAAATTGTTTTAAAAGATGGACAATAATATGAAAATTTAACGCAATTTACTGGTGAAATTTCTTGCCGCCGTACTGTATACCTCAAAACCACGATCGTGTGAGTGAAATTATTACCTAGGATGGTATAAATATTGTATATTTCTTAATAAGCATGGTTTATAAAATCAAAATTAATCCTAAATTTGACACTAAATGGTGTTGCGAAAATATATAAATCACATGATATTGCTTGCTCGCCTGTTTTTGGAGGCGAGAGGTGGTGCGTTCACAAATGTGATAGCTAACTGAGACAGTATACACGCTTTAGCCTGCAAGGTGAACTATCCGAGATGTTTCTGAAGGCTAACTATTATTAGTAAACGGGTACTAGGTAAATACGGATCAGATCTAAACATTAGATATCTATGTATCTAAAGTGCATTCCTACTATCACGTGATTTGTACATTTTCACAAAGACGACATGAAATGACAAATCTTTGGATTAATTTTAATATAATAAGCAATGATTATAACAGAGTACGCAAACATTTAGGTTGTCCAATGTAATAATTTCACTCCCGCATTAAGCCACGGTGTAAGGCGTCAAAAATTTATACCGGGAAATTGTGTCCTATTTTCGTGTTAATAACGATAGTTCTTTAAGCATCTTAGCGACTGGGTTTGAAGTTTTTGTTGAAATTGACCGATTACCAAAGTCATAATTTAGTTAAAACTGATATGAAAACTCAGCGAAGCCGATATGTCTACATAAGCCAACTCAACCCAAGACCAATTCACCCCATGATTTCATATACCTTAAAATAGGCTATACGATATATCGAAATATCGCGATTTTCTCACCACGATATATCGCGATGCCTCCTAGGACAATATCGTGCAAGCCTATTCCATAGTATGCAAGCTTTTGCAGTAAAATTGTTTACTCAATTGTATCGAAGGCTTTCATTATTCTCAAGGGAGATAGATAATTTTTCAATCATATCCTCAATGGCAAGCATAGTACAGTGTTTTTCTCTGAGACTATGTTTTTTATCAACGTGCATTGTAGTTGCTGTTTTCTGGAAAGTAGGTGTGTCGGCCAGTCCGCAAACAAGCGCAGACTATGCACGTATACTAATGCAACTGAGTTCAAACTACCGCAACAGAGTGCAAACTACGGCAACCGAGAACAAACTACCACAACCAACCATAACTGGGTAAAATCATCTGGCAATTGGTTGTTGCTGGTTGTTGTTGGTGGTCATTTTGCGAAAATATGTGAAAAAATTAATTCATTGTTTTTCATAGTGAATTCACAAAATTTTGCTGCAAATTTTCACAAATTTCCTATTGTTTTGGAACTAGTTTAATTTAAAGCTGCTGCTGCCTTAGACAGCAACAATTTGCAGTCAAATGATTTTCAAAATATTCGACTTCTAATGCTGGAAAAGTAGGACAACGTCGTAGATAGGCATTATTTGACTGTTTTTCGTAGTAAATTCACAAATTTTCGATAAAAATATTCTAAAATTCAGCCGATTGTTTCGGAACAAATTTGACTTAAAGCTGTTGCTGTCTAGCTTTTTTATGGTTGGTTAGTCGGTTATGGTGGTATTTGGTCGGTTGCAGTGGTTTTTGGTCGGTTGCGGTAGTTTGCGCTAAAGTGTGATTTCACATCAAGAGTATACTTACCTCCCTAATACTTTTGATATTGCTAAATATTGGCGTTCACTCAATAAACACTCAGATTAAAAACAGTTAGGTGCCCCTACTGGGCAGGTAGACAGAGGGTAGTCCGGCGGATGCCAGCCCCACCACCGCGCATGCGCCGACTACTACTTCCTCTTTGCTAATTTATTGGCAGAGGGTTCACATGCTTTTTGTGCTTGTGCAAAGTTTTCACTCGTTCTGGGCTTATTTAGTCTTGTTGTGTGAGAGTATATCACCTGGATTATGTCTGAGAGAGCTACTTCGCCGGAGGAAGGCGCAGGATCCTTATATCAGGTGATTTCAAATATATTCTAGCGAGTTTTTCCCGTTGTAATGTGTTTCCGGGACTCGTGTTTACCGTGATAAGCGCCTTGTTTAGTTGGTTTATTTCAACTAGGTGCTATATAATACTAATCTCTCTTTGTGTTTATGTCCACAGGTCTAGGTGAGGATATGTAATGGACATCACAGCATCAGAGAGTTTGTTTTTTCTCCACCTTGGTTCCATTTCCTACTAATACTGTTAGGTTATCTAACCAAAAAGTCTATGTCCAGTGAGTCGGAGGCCTAGTATAAAGGTCTTCTCACTTTGCCCTCTTGATCCAATTCCTTCCCCTAAGGTGGAGAGAGTTAAGAGGCGTGGTCTTGGTGGAGTGATACAGTGCATCAGGTGGATGGTTTGTCTATACCAGGTATCAGGTATCTAACTAATGATATGAGGTGATGTTAATTATTTGAAAAAAATAATGACTATTTACCATGGTTATCATTGTGTATCTGATGGTGTGTAGTCTGAATATCCAAGTGAGGACGTTATGTTAGGAATACAATTCGTTCTTGCACTTAGATGCTTGTTGCGGACCGATTTAATTTTCTGTCATGGGATTGATGACGTCATAATCAGCCTTGCTCTTTATTTACATTTAAAGTTTTGTCCAACGCTGGTTTCTTATGGTTACTGATCTTTATGATCTTTTCCCTCTCTTTAGTTGGTTTTGAGTTTTTTCTAACCTTGACTAACTTGCTCATTGTCCTCGTCCTGTGTCCTGTTTCAGAGACCTGGTTGTCCGTCCTGTGGCTGGTTCCTAAAGGATCGTTTCGTCCCCCACTTATGCTTTAGCTGTAGTCCCTGTGGACCACTGCTTAAGTGTGAGGTCTGTAAGCAATGGGGGAGGGGGGCGAGCTAATGTCTGAGTTTCTGTGTTTACAGGCTAAGGACAAGGTGGTGGAGGAGGAGAGGAAGCAGAAGAGAGAGGGTGTCAGTAAAAAGGGTAAGAGGAAGGCCTCGTCCGGGGTGGATATGGAGGCCTTCCGGTCCGAAATGTTGGGAGAGATGAAGAGGACGATAAAGGATTTGGTCCCAGAGTTGCTTCGTAGCATGCTTCCTGGACCAGATCCTTTGTTGTCCTCGGCGTCTGCTTCAGAGCAGGTGATCCCCACCTCTGAGTCACTTTTCCATAGGTCGGTTACGTTGTTCGACGATTCAGAGGTGGCCCCATTAGTGGGGGCGATCCACGACCCTGGCAGCAGGCTTGGTGCCGCGCCGAGGGGCCGTGGACAGCTGTCGCAGGAACCTGCGGGCTGCTTATCAGTCCAGGGGGATCCGCACGCCGCGGGTGCCAGTACCTCCTATGGCACCTTCCCTGGCCAGTCCGGGTTAGCTCTCTTTGCTGACCGGGAGTCTAATCTTTCTGGCCAGGAGGAAGAGGATTTCCTGCTAGGGTCGCCGTCTGGGGACGTGACCATGGAGTACGACGTCTGTGCACCCCTCGCGGGGGATACGGGCGACGTATTCCATGGATCTACTCACGCAGGAGTAGAATTCACGGTCCAGAAGGTGGCCCTGGGCGGTGCTGATGGCCAGGGTTACCGCATACCTCGGCTTGCCGAGCGTGTCGCTGGTGCTGGCCGGGACCGTGGTGGGGCGGTGTCTGCCCCGCGCTCTACCACGGCGCCTGCTCCTGGTCAAGCCAGGGAGTTTAGCATGCCTGTTCTTTCGGGCCCGCATGCTTTCCCTGGCTTGCCAGGGGTATCAGCATATCCGCCGTCAATCTGCTGCGGGCGCTCAGGAGGAAGACGAAGGCCCCCGTCTTGTAGAGCGCTCGCAGCTAGCCACAGAGGAGGATTGGTCGGACGCTTGCCAATGGCTGGTAAGTGTTCGGCCAGATCTGCCCGTGGAGCAGTCGGCTAGCCAGCGTGACCACAGGCCGTGGTTAGCTGGTAAGGCTACTGCTAACGCCATGCCATCTCTGCCGCTGGCTGAACATGTCGTTGACATGTTCGAGGCGGCGGAGTCGTCCATTAAGGCGAATGGGCGTCTCGCGAAGGCCCCTCGCGAGGTGGCCAGGCGTTGCCGCATCGTGCCCCTGGACTACCAGCGGTACGGTGTGGTACCCAAGCCGAGCGTGGATGACCGCGCAGCTTTGGGTGAAGATGCGGGGCCAGGCGCCCGTTCTGACACGGGTGTTCTGTGTTGCGTTCGGCAAATACCGTGCTGCGTGATGCGGAGGAGAGTGGGAGGGCTTCGATTGCTGCTCTGTCCCACGTCTCCCAGCTGTTACAAGGGGTGGTAACAGCATCCGCATCGCGCCAGCCGAGCCCGGCCACAGTCCAGAGAGCCATCCAGGATGGTATCAACCTGGCTCTGGACTGCATGACGCGGGCGGTGACCAGGAGTGTCCGGGCGAGACGCACATTTGCCTTGGACAATCTGTGCCCGTCCCAGGACCTGTACAATAGGCTACTGCGTACGCCTATGACAGGTCCTGGTCTCTTTGGAGGTGAGGGATGCAGGCACCTCCAGGAGACGGTGACCCTGGTCAATAACCAGAGGGCGCTGCGCGAGCAGTTTGAAGTGCTCCGCCGTGCGAGCGTTCGCGCCGCACCCCCTGCGTATCGTCCCCTGCAGGCTCGAGGTGGAGGTGGCCAAGTCAGAGGCCACCCGCCATCGCAGCGTCGGCCTAGGCCGCGTGCGCTTCGGCCAGCAGTGAGGGGGGCGCAGGCTCCCCAGGCGCAGCCAGCCAGGCAGCCACCCGCGCACCGAGGTGCGTGTGGTGCTGGGCGTGGCGCGCGGGGATCTGGTCGTGGTAATCGTGCCTGATGGGCCGATTGCCACGGTGAGAACCACTCTGGTGTTTCTGGCGGAGGAGACAGTGCCACTCTTGCACTTCTTATGTCCACCTCTCTCCCTAGGTGGACGGGTGGGAGGCCGGCTGGCCGCCCACATGCAAGAGTGGGAACGGTTGACTCAGGACTGTTTAGTCTTGCGATGGCTTTCAGTCGGGTATCATCCGATTGGATGACAGGCCCGCCGTCGCGACTGTCTCTCGTGCCGATCTGGACTCCGAATCCGAGAGATCCAGATCAAAGGTTGTGTATCGAGGAGGAGATAACTTCCCTCATACAAAAAGGAGCTATTCAGCCGGCACAAAGGTGTCCGGGTTTCTATTCAACCGTGTTCTTAGTAACAAAAAACACCGGAGGGTGGAGACCAATTCTCAACCTCAAGCCATTGAACAAGTTGATAGAGACGCCCAGTTTCAAGATGGAGACTGTGCGCTCGGTGTTGGCGGGGTTAGAGAGGGGAATGTGGACAGCATCGATAGATTTGAAGGATGCTTATTTCCACATCCCCATAGCCAGGAGTTTCCGTCGCTTCCTGAGATTTGCATTCCAGGGCAGACAGTGGGAATTCAGGGTGTTACCCTTCGGAATTTCCACGGCTCCTCAGGTTTTCACCCGTGTGGTTCTTGCGATCACCGCATACCTCCGCAGGAGAAGCATAGCAGTCCACACGTACATAGACGACTGGCTGTTAAAAGCACACACCCAGGAAAGTTTATCGGCCAATCTGGAGATTGTTTTGAAGACTCTCACAGACTTGGGCTGGTGAATCAATTTCCAAAAATCAGAGTGGGATGTTCTTCGATCTAGAGACAGGATATGTTTATCCTACTTAGGAGAGAGTTCAGAAACTCATCTCAGTAATTCAGTCAGTGTGCGACAGTCGTCATGTCCTGGCACGGGTTTACTTGAGAATGCTGGGGTTGATGGTTTCATTGGAACCAGTCATTCCTCAGGCCGCCTTACGCAGGCGGCCGATCCAGTTATTTCTCATGACACAATGGACCCAGAGTACAGGTTCGCTGGACTCGAACGTGTCAGTGTTGGCGCCTCTGATTCACCACCTGCAATGGTGGTTGAACACGGAGAATCTCTTGGTGGGGGTTATGCTAACCCCTCCCCACCCTCAGGTGACTGTGTATACAGATGCATCGATGGAGGGGTGGGGAGCTTGCCTGGAAGAATCCACATTATCAGGGCTTTGGAATCTGGAACAGTCAAAAGAACATATCAAACTACTCGAGCTAAGAGCAGTAGTCCTGGGCCTGGAACATTTCTTACAGAAAGTTCAGGGCAAGATTGTTCTTATTCGTTCAGACAACTCAACAGTTGTGACTTACATAAACCGCCAGGGCGGAACGAAGTCGCCCAGTCTCTGTATGATGACATGGAGACTGCTTTGTTGGTGCCTGGATCACAGGATTACCTTGAAAGCAGTTCATATTCCGGGAAGCTTGAATCTGCTAGCAGACTCATTGAGCCGAAGGATGAGTGTTTTACCGACGGAATGGCAGCTAAATCAGTGTGTGGCGGATCGTCTGTTCGACCATTGGGGGAAACCCAACATCGATTTGTTCGCAACGAAGAAGAATGCGAAGATGACGACATACGTCTCTCCGATTCCAGATCCAAGCGCTTTCGCAACAGATGCGTTAGCTATCAGCTGGGGGAGAATGTATGCATACGCATTCCCTCCAGCAATCCTGATTCCAAAAATTCTTCAGAAAATCAGACAGGAGGAATGCCAAGTGCTTCTGATCGCCCCGGATTGGCCAAGCCGATCATGGTATACGGATCTGCTGGACCTTCTGGTCTGCAATCCGGTTCCTCTACCTCTGATGGACGACATTATCTTCCAGGGCAAGGCCCTTCACAACAATCCGTCAATGTTCAGATTGACTGCGTGGATGTTGTCAAGGAATCTAGAATTAAGGAGGGCTTTTCTGAGCAAGCAGCCATGTTTATGGCCAAAGCCAGGAGGGGGTCAACCTCCAGAGCATATAACTATAAAATCAACAGATTTGCAGAGTGGTGCTCAAAAAGATGTATTAATCCAATGGATTCATCTATTCAGGTAGTAGCTGATTTCCTCTGTCACCTGTATGATGCCTATAGCCTCAAGCCTAACTCTATTGCTGGTTATAAGTCAGCTTTAATGACTGTTATTCCTTGCTTGGCTAGGAGGGGAAGTGAAGAAGTAAGTACATTAAATGTATTAATTAAAGGCATGGGCAATCTAAGACCAAGGAATCCCCCGGTGATTCCGTCTTGGAGTTTATCGCTAGTGCTTCAAGTACTAGGAGATAAGCCTTTTGAACCACTTAGTTCCATTTCTATGAAAATGCTAACTCTTAAAACTGTATTTTTAATTGCTGCGGCCTAGGCTAGGCGTAGGAGTGAGATTCATGCCTTATCAGCCGAGGATGACCGTTTTGTGGTTACAGGGGAAGGCCTTAAGTTACTACCTAGGATTAATTTCTTAGCTAAAAATCAGTCTTTGAAATATCCAGGTCAACCTATTTTTTTGCCTGCTTTGACTAGATATGATCCTAATTCTAAAGCATGGTGTCCCGTTCGGGCACTACTTCAGTACAAACAGCGTACTTCGGAGTGGCGGACCGATCAGTCAGCGTTATGGTTGTCATATATTGAACCCCATGGCAGGGCGTCTAAGGACACCATTTCCAGGTGGATTGTAGAGTGTATCCAATTTTGTCACAAATCCGCCACTGGTAAGCAGGTTGACATAGCCAAGGCTCACAGTGTCCGCGGCGTAGTGACTTCCACTGCCCTATTTAATGGGGTCCCTGTGGATGACATTATGTCCGTGGCTCAGTGGCACTGTGAGTCAAGTTTTACAGACCATTATCTCCGTGACACCTCGAATCTTCTCGCCTTGTCGATTTTGAAAAAATAATCGCTTATATGTTTTTGAGGAGGGTTTCCTCATTGCTTATATACTTCACAATTAATCAATGGAATCATCCACTTTTTGGGACTGCATCGGTCTTCTCCACTGGGAAGAGGATGACAGCTGCCAAGTTCAACAAGGTCAGTCTTGTTCATGTGTTGTTCATTGTTGATTGTATTGTCACGTTACCTGTTTTTATTAATGTGGTGATGGTTTGTGTTTTGATGTGGTTCATCATTGAGAGTATACGAAAATGGAGCCTTTTCGTCTGTGTCCTATAGTACATGGCACTGGTACCTAGAGAGCGTATAGGACATTGAGGTCATTCTAGTCTTCCTCCCAGGAAGGAGGGGGGGGGGGGGGGGAGCGCATATGACATTCGGTCATCTCATCCATCGGTTGGTGTTAGCTGATGTTCATCAAATCTTGACTGTGTTTTCACACAGTTTCAGACGTTTAAGTGCCTTGAACGCGTGAAAGCGCATAGGGAAGAGCTGGTCTTTTGACCTCGCCTCCCTCCCGCCGAATTCCCTGTCGAATTCTGGCAATATCAAAAGTATTAGGGAGGTAAGTATACTCTTGAAGTGAAATAAATGAAATCACGGATTTCTTTTTTCACGAGAGTTGATACTTACCTCCCTAATACGGACCCGGCCTCTCCACCCCACAGAGGCTCGGTCTTCAGGCTCTTATTAGTTGCATGTGTGTCAGCCAATAAATTAGTCAGAGGAAGTAGTAGTCGGCGCATGCGCGGTGGTGGGGCTGGCATCCGCCGGACTACCCTCTGTCTACCTGCCCAGTAGGGGCACCTAACTGTTTTTAATCTGAGTGTTTATTGAGTGAACGCCAATATTTAGCAATATCAAAAGTATTAGGGAGGTAAGTATCAACTCTCTCGTGAAAAAAGAAATCCTAGATTTCGTTTATTCCGCTTATAATTTAGCTGTAACCAATTGTCATGTCACTAGGGGAATGCACTTCCAACCATCAAAATGCAACAGCATCATCATGATTTTACGAGACATAAGCCATTTGCTTGATATTGCCTCAGTGTTTTTATATAGTATGGCTTGCTCAGTCCCATTCAAAAGTTCTTTCTTTGAAGTAGATATCTGGTTTGTTCTTGAATGATTTGACTCTTGTTTCTTAATTAAGTCTTCTTGAATCCGTCAATATTTCAGTTATACTAGATTTAAGGATGGTGTTCCCCGCATCAGTTGCGGTGTGCCGCTGACACTCATAGCCATGCTATGCCTAGCAGTTGGTTACGTGTTGATTTGAGGAGCTCATAGTTGATCATATTGCTATTGTCATTTTCTGTAATTATCGCTATCCAATCCTCTACACTAGTGTCTCTTAATGCTACCACAAAGGTGCTGACGTGGAAAGCAGAGCCATATCTACCGGCAATTGGAATCACTACCGAGCATGTTCTTGCTACTCTAAAAACTCAGTCTATGCCCCATTGTACTGGCAGAAATGTAGTACGACTTTGTGAGGGGGTGGGATCGTCTAAGGGCTTCAACAACAACAACAAAATGTCAACTAAACATCTTCATTGTAGTATAGGAAACCTGGTGTCCATATGTATCGGAGATAAAAATATATTCAATAGTTTAACAGCACATCATATTTAGTCCGAACATGGCCTGGGAAGTCAATACACTTTCTCAGTCCGTAAGCAGCCCTATCTCTGCAATGGTCCTTTTTCTCGGTCTGATTGACAGGGACTGATAGCGATCGATTAAACTTGGTTTTGGCTCGAAAACGGGGGTGTATTAATTTTAAAACAATTTGGCTGACAGCCGTTGTTTCCAGAGACAAGATCTTCATTCAGTTACACAAATTTCAAAATATTCAGTAGGCATCGTGTTGCGACCTTGGAAATCAGCATTGTATTTTGAAATCATTTGGACCGAAACTCGTTGCTTCCACCTGAAACAGTGACTCTCAAATATAATGTTTTTAAAAGAATCAATAGTGAATTAACAGTAGCGAGTTAATCGCTATACATCAGAGCTTATAGAAAATACTATTCATACTGCTTACGAAACTATATTCAGGTTTGCTTTTGTTCTATTTGAGTAGGCGTTATACCTGCACACACATTTGGCACACGGCGGAGTGCGAAGCACCAGCTACGTCACTAATTGGTTCCAAGTTAATCCGATCTAGATTTAGTAAATGCTTTTTCTCATATAATCCCGATTCATTTCCATTTTTTACCAGTAGTAGTTTATTTAATATTGTATGAAATTACCAATAAACATCATTTGTTATTTCCCTTTTCCCTTCCTTTAAATGTGGAAATCTTACATATAGCCTAGTTCATGATTCACTCCATGGCTACAACAGGCCTAGCTATATAACTTTACACTTTTCCCTTCCTTTAAATGTGGAAATCTTACATGTAGCCTAGTTCATGATTCACTCCATGGCTACAACAGGCCTAGCTATATAACTTTACACTTTTCCCTTCCTTTAAATGTGGAAATCTTACATGTAGCCTAGTTCATGATTCACTCCATGGCTACAACAGGCCTAGCTATATAACTTTACACTTTTCCCTTCCTTTAAATGTGGAAATCTTACATATAGCCTAGTTCATGATTCACTCCATGGCTACAACAGGCCTAGCTATATAACTTTACACTTTTCCCTTCCTTTAAATGTGGAAATCTTACATGTAGCCTAGTTCATGATTCACTCCATGGCTACAACAGGCCTAGCTATATAACTTTACACTTTTCCCTTCCTTTAAATGTGGAAATCTTACATGTAGCCTAGTTCATGATTCACTCCATGGCTACAACAGGCCTAGCTATATAACTTTACACTTTTCCCTTCCTTTAAATGTGGAAATCTTACATGTAGCCTAGTTCATGATTCACTCCATGGCTACAACAGGCCTAGCTATATAACTTTACACTTTTCCCTTCCTTTAAATGTGGAAATCTTACATGTAGCCTAGTTCATGATTCACTCCATGGCTACAACAGGCCTAGCTATATAACTTTACACTTTTCTACTTGAATCTGTTCCAGGTATCTGAAATTCATTTTAAAAACTTCTACACCGCATTTGTGACTGTGAAGGCAAAGTTCAGAGGTCATTCAGAGGGTAAGTACTTTGTATTACACCTATTCATAAATTGGCTGTATTTCAGTGAGGAGCATTATTTTATCATATAGACAAACATCAACATTTAGAATGAGTGCATTGATCAAAGATTACAGATGCTCGCCATGTTGTTTTGTCACAATGTAAAAAGATTTTCAGATTCTTTGGGATTTCCCTGATTTTTTTCTGATTTTTTTTTAATGTTTTTGGATCGCGCATAAAGTTGTGGAATCCTAGTGTATGGTCACACACATTCCTGTGTTAAAACATCCACAGATCCAGAATTTGATCTGATCTGGATTTGGGTCCTTGTTATCCGGATCATTGCCATAGTCTGGAAATCGTCTAGCATTGCAAGCTCCTTCCTCATGCTAAGATTTGACCCAAGTTGGTTGAGTATTTTTTTAGATACAGCTCCAGAAGACACAGATGCACAGACAAACCCTATAACAATACCTACTTCCCCATATGTGGTAATGGTAATTAACCCTGTAAGGAGCAAGCTGGCCAAACAGCTTAACTATTTTTTTTTTTTTTTCCACTGGAATAACTGGATCGATGATGGAGCCAGTTATTTCAGTGATAGATTTTCAGAAATAACCTCTTGGTGTGCAAATATACATGTTCTAAATTGAAATTTTCTTGAACAAAGTTGAGGATTAACGGGGATAGCCACCCCCCCCCCCCCCCCTGTATGCTCCATGCCAAACTACATGTATTATTAAATATCAGATGAAATAAATACACCTAGTCATTCTTAAATTTTGTAGCGATAAAGTATAATTTTTGTTACAAGAAATGGGTTACCGGTGAGTCTGTCTTGTTCAAGTGACCTTTGACCTATGACGTGTACAAGGGAATGATCCTTAACGCAGTAGTGGTGTGCTTCATGATTATTAGCTCACCTGGCCCTTCGGGCCAAGTGAGTTTATGCCATGGCGACCGTCCATCCGTCCGTCGTCCATCAACTTTTGCTTTAAAACACTACTCCTTATTAACCACTTGGACGATTTCAACCAAATTTGTCTGTAAGGCCACTATAGTCGTAGGCACTAGAACCTCCATTCCAAATTTTGATTCCTCTATTTTTGGGGGGTGAAAATCTGAGATTTTATGAAATAGGGTTCGTACCAGGTAATGGAAGCCTGGAAAAATATGGAAAATTAAGAAACCCTTTTCCAGGGCTTGAAAAAGTATGGAAAATCAATATTTTGTGATATCGCGATGGAAAAGGTATGGAAAATTAAGATATCGGCAATTGTAATTCTCCCGGCAGACATTTTCTCATAAATCATCATCAAACACGGATTCTCACTAGTCTCACACAATCTCGCCATTTGGTTCCCGGTGTAAGCTAAACTGCGTGTTTAACCATACCGGGAACTAACTTCGGCTTGTGTACTTGTAAAACATCATCAAACACGAATTCTCGCCTGTCTCGCAAAATCTCACCATTATTGCGTGAGAGTGTATGGTCGGCAACATCAGATTGGTTCCCGTTGTAAGCTAAACTGTGCTGTTAATGGTAACCGTACCGGGAACACTTCGGCTTGAGTAATACGTGTCTGAACTTGTCAATTGCAAGAAGCCATTGTTTTTATGAATTTGTAAACATTGAATCAGTTGCGTTTAGATAGCCATCAAGAAAGTAATGTCCGCGCAATTATAATTATATAATGTTTGTATGGTAGATTTAGTTAAACAAACGTCGCGATCATGGGAAAGTGCAAATATTCTTCTATATGGCAATGTAATGATAAGTATAAAGAGTTGGTAGCACCAGACTTTGTAGGCTGGGTGGGTGACTGGTGTGTGTGAAAATTAATTATTGAACAATTAATAAATTTATTTTAAATGTCCAAAAAACAAAGTTTATTTTGTATAATCATAATTAATAATCTTTAATTTAAAAATTTATTTTTTGGTTTGACAAGATGTAAAACTTAGTATGTTGAATATTTAGAATTTTTTTTTACTGAAAGCCATTGCTGTCTGAGGCAGCAACTACTTCCAGTCAAATTAATTTCAAAATATTTAAGTTTTGTACAGTTGCCTTAAAAATGTGAGAATTAATCGCTGAAAGGGTTAATTAAATTTTCTTAAAGTTTGACACGATATAAAACTTATTCTATTGAATATTTTGAAATTAATTTGAATGGAAGTTGTCGCCGTCTCAAGCAGCATTGCAGCAGCTGCTTCTAGTCAAATTAATTTCAAAATATTTAAGTTTTGTATTGTTGCCTTGAAAATGTTTCTATTTTCCATTTATGATTAGTATTAACTATTGGTATGCTACACAATGGGTATGGAAATTATAAAATTTAGTATGGAAAAAGTATGGAAATTTACTCT
Source organism: Chaetoderma sp. LZ-2023a (assembly GCA_034401795.1). Lineage (NCBI taxonomy): Eukaryota > Metazoa > Mollusca > Caudofoveata > Chaetodermatida > Chaetodermatidae > Chaetoderma > Chaetoderma sp. LZ-2023a. Next base: position 116,746,040 of record CM067371.1, read on the forward strand.
GCTCAAGGTGTATGAACCCTGAATATGTTCCCGGAAATTGTCAATTTGCTTCTTCTCCTTACCGTTCTGAGCGATTTCAATCAAATTTGCCTGAAGGTTCCTATGGTCGTCGGCTCCAGAACGTCCATTTAGAATTTTGATTCATAAATTTTTTTGGTGAAAATCTTAAATTTTATCAAAAATGTACCGAAAATTGTCAAATTGCTTCTTCTACTTGCCCTTCTGAGCGATTTCAACCAAATTTGGCAGAAAGGATCCTGTGGTAATGATCTCAAGAACTGCCATACAGAATTTTGGTTCATCAATTTTTTGGGTTGAAATCTTAGATTTTATTTTAAATGTACTGGAAATTGTCAAGTTGCTTCTTCTCCTTACCATCTTTACCAAATAGTGCTGAAAGGATCCTATGGCCATAGGCTCTAGACCTTCCATTCTGAATTTTGATTCATCTATTTTTTGCATTAAAATCAGACGTTTTATGAAACCTGTACTGGAAATTGTTAAATTGCTACTCCTCCTTAGCTGCTTGACATATTTCAACTAAATTTCACTAGTGGATTCTATGGTGATAGGCTCTAGAAATTCTATTCAGAATTTTAATTGATCAATTTTTTGGGGGTAAAAAAATGTCAAATCTTAGATTTTATGAAAGATTTACCAGAAATTGTCGAAACGCTGTTTCTATTTAGTTGCTTGACGTATTTCAAACAAATTTGGCTAGAGTGACCCTATCAAGGTAGACTAGAATTTCTGTTCAGAATTTTGATTGGTCAACTTTTTGGGTGGCCATCTTGGATTTTCCGAAAAGTATCCATCATATCTATTTAAATGCAAATGGTTCAAATGCTAATGGTCCAGGTGAGCGCCACAGGCCCTTGAGCCTTTTGTTTAAGAGTTTATAGCATGTGCATGGACTGCGAGATACTGATTATTCTAAACCAGATATACCATTCTGTTTGTCAAACCCTATTATCACATAAAAATAATGTAATGCGCACGTGAATCGCTTGGCTGATTATTACCAAGTTAAACCTAAAACACCGCCACCACATATTATTTCTCGTCAATTTCTCCTAGCCTCACACTAGCCAGCTAGTGTTAATTTCATTTGCCGACAAACCAGAGTGATACATAGGCCTATTCTGTATATTTGTAGTAAAGAAATGCTCTTGAATTTCTTATCTCACAGTCATACTGTCAATTATTCACGTATTTTAACAAAATATCGATAAACTGAATGCTGCATACCGTAAGATGGGGTTTTCGCACCACCCAGAGGTAACTTCACCTCGTAGGTGGTCGAATTTGTTTCATAACATCAAGTGCCAGCCAGTCACCATCACTGTGACACATTCCCTCCCCATCCACCCACTCAATCCGACTTAGTTCCCCCCGTCCAACTCACACACACACGCCTGCATGCATGGTCAGTGGCACCATTCACTCACCCACCGACTCACCCGTCTGCGCACTGAGTAATAAGAAACTAGACATCAGTTGTACACTGATGGGATATTGGTGAAAATATTGTCATTTTGTGCTTCCAAGTGAAAATCTAGATTTGTATCACGATCACAATGACCGTGACCTCAAAAGTCTGAATGTCTGCGCTGCTAAAAAGTAGGGTGAACCAATCCTGAGATATAAGACAATATTGAGCTAAACCAAAGATTTAACTGAAAAGAATATAGCTTTATATCAAGATCACAGTGAACTCGACATTTGACCTCATGACCTCAATATTATTGGGCTCCATCCCCTTGATATACGTAAGCATGCGCCCAAGTTTAGTCCCAATATGATGAAGCCACGCCGAGATATTAGCTCAACTGACATAACTGAGATTGGACACCGACAAACAGACAGATAGCATTACAAAAACCATCGATATATTGGCAAAAGTTTTAATTTTCTCTTAACGAAGTAATTCGGTAGAATTTCAGCATTTACGCAACTCCACTAGCCAAAATATGGCTGTGTATATTGTACATTGAGCTCACTACGAAAATTGGAAGTTGTCGCGATCTAGAAAAACGAAATTCCGAAATTTATTATGTATTCAAATACTGCTTCAAATCTGGAACATTCTGCATCATCTGGCACTGAAAGTTTTTATACAATTTTAAAAGTGACAGTTTTTCCACAAGGACGAAAATAGGCGATATTACACTACAGACAAATGAATACGGTAGCATACTGCTACAGTGAGTCGCTCGCTATACGAAAGTAAACCGCACATCATTCCCTTGTACAAAGCACAAGTCTAACGTCACCGCAATTATTTTACAGGTAGAAATCACTTTTTCATCGCGTTTTGTAATCGCCTCCATCCTTTTGTCCATCTGTCTGTCTGTCCATCACGCTAACTCCTCCCAAACAATTTGGTGGAATTGAACCAAATTAGGTATGTGGGTTACCCATATGAATGCGCTTTGCAAGACAACATTTAGATTAGGCTCCCCCCCACCCCCAAGGGGGGCATGGCAGGGGTCAAACGGTCAAATTAATTATAATGCATCTCACTCCAAAGCGTTGTGCGAAATTGAACCAAATTTGGTATGTGGTTTACTAATAGGAATGCACTTTGCAAGACGAGATATAGATTAGGCTCCGCCCTCAAGGGGGCGTGACAAGGGTTAAAAGGTCAAATTGATTGCCCATCTGTCAGTCACGCTAACGCCTCCCAAACTGTCGGGTGGAAGTCAACCAAATTTGGTAAGTAGGAATAGGAATGCAATTTGCAAGGGTCAAAAGGTCATGAAATTGATTGTAATGCAACTCCTCCGAAACTGTTGGACAGAATTAAACCAAATTTGGTCTGCGGGTTACTCATATCAATGTGAAGTACATGAGCACATGCACATTTGGCTCCGCTCCCAGGGGTGGCTGCGGGTGTTGGTCACAAGGTCAAAAGATTGATTATAATAATGCAACTCCTCTCACACTGAATTCGACCAAATTTAGTATGCGAGTTAGCCATATCAATGTGGAGTGGATGAGCACATTTACATTTGGCCCTGCCCCCAGGGGATGCGGGGTGGGGTCAAAAGGTCATGAAATGGATTGTAATGCAACTCCTCTGAAATCGCTAGACAGAACTCAACCAAATTTGATATCTGAGTTACCCATATGATTGCGGAGTGCAAGAGGCCATTTAGAGTTGGCTCCGCTCCAGGGCGTGGTGGGGGTTGGGGGTGGTGGTGGGTGGGAGAGGGGTCAAATTTTAACCTGTGTAAATTGATTTAACGCATCTCCTCCGAAATCATTAGACGGAATTTAACCAAATTTGGTATGTCAGTTACCCATATCAATGTGGAGTGGATGAGCCCATATACATTTGGCCCCGCCCCAGGGGTGTGGGATGGGGTCAAAGGGTCATGAAATTGAGTGTAATGCAACTCCATTGACACTATTGCACGAAATTCAACTAAGTTTGGTATGTGAGTTACCCATATGATTGCTGAGTGCAAAAGGCCATTTACATTTGGCTCCGCCCCTGGGGTGGGTTGTGGGGGGTGTCAAAAGTTCAAAGTGGTGAACGTGGGGATTTGCGATGACGCATCATCGACCGATCAATCTAGTTTCAGTTGTTTAGGTTAATTATTTAAATTGGACAATGTTGCCCTGTTTTTAATTAGCACACTTCGCCCGTGTTGGAATCCATCGATCCCTGAACTCACTGTCTATCAATTTCCAGAGAACTATACAGATAAGCTGTTGGATATTTTGAAACTAATTTGACTGGGTGCTGCCCAGTCAAATTAGTTTCAAAATATTCAACAGCATGTTTGTTACTTAGTAAAGACATACAATTCGTACAACAACGATTACCATAATCTGTCATCAATTAAGAGTTTGTGACAAACTTTTCTACGTCATTCACGATGTAATTAATTATGACATCATTGTACACATCACGTAGTTGATTATGACATCATATGATTGATGGATAACCTGTAATCCGCCATTGAGGGATGCATTTCTGGCTAGCCCTACACATTTCTAGAGGCTCCACCCACTTTTTATGCGTGTTCGAATTGATTTATATACCTTGAAAACTGAATCAAAATTTCATGATACTTATACAGGTCACATTATCCAAGCTGTTGGATATTTAGCCCCCACCCCCCATATAAATATATGGTTGGTATATAGTGTTTGCTTTGTCCATCCATCCTTCCATTCAGGCTTTCATTTCCGGATGATAACTCGAGTTCTATTGAAGGGATCATGGCCAATCTGGCGCGGGGGCATCTTCATGGTGGTCTGAATAACCCTATCGGCTTTTGGGTCAAATGGTCAACGGCCAAGGTCACTGATCCAATTAATTATGTAATATATTGCATTTCTGAATGATAACTCAAGTTCTATTGAAGGGATCGTGACCAATCTGGCTTGGGAGCTTGTCCTTGCTGGTATGAAGAGCCCGATCAATTTTTGCACGAAATGGATAAAAGTCAAGGTCACTGTGCCCTAATTAATGACATAATATTGCATTTCCGGATGATAACTTGAGTTCGATTGAAGAGATCATTACTAATCTTGGGTGGAAGGTTGTCCTTCGTGTTTCGAAGAACCCTATCGATTTTGGTGTCAATGGTTAAGGTCACGGTGACCAATCTTGGGTGGGAGGTTGTGCTTGATGGAATGGGTGGCATACTTTAGCAATCTCTGATTGTCATTTTTGTTTGAAACTAATTTGACTGCAGACTGTTGCTGCTTATGTCCAACAGAATGTTGATTGACTTGTAAATTTATCAGAGACATACAATTTGTACATTAATGACATACTTTTTTACTTTCATGACAGAGCTATTTATATACACATCATGATTGTGATGTCATATAAGTAGTGACATAAATGATTATGACATAAGATACCTGAGTGAGTGAACAGATCCCTCCATTTCTGTTCTGCCTGTTCAACGGCTCAGATACTTATGCTGTATTGCCACTATTAGTTTTGGGGTTGAAATGTCAAGGTCACAGCGACACAATTCATGAAAAATTAGATTATATACCCATATGATAACTCAAGTTCTACTGAAAGGATTTTCATTAAGCTTGGTGTCTCCTTTCCTAGGGCGTCAGACCAACCATATTCATTTTGTGCTCCAAATGTTAAAGGTCATGATTACGATGGCCCAATGCCGGAAATTTGGTTGCGTTTCCAGATGATAACTCATGTCCTACTGATGGGATCTTCAGCTTGTGTGTAGCATTGAGGGTCAGAGCCATATTAACTTTGGGGTTGAAATGTCACGGTCACCATGACCAGAAATGCCAAGGTCATCATGACCCAATAAAGGAAATTGTAATTACTTTTAATTCTAATATTAATATACATTTTATGGCTGAGTAAAAGTGCAGTACACACTTACTTACATACATAAATAAGCTTGAACACAATATGCTGTGTCAATTTCCTTTGACGCTGCGCTGCTAACTAGTTCCATGCAACATTGAGCTATTAGATGTGTTAGTGGTGGGAGAGCGGTGTGTGGTGAGGTGGAGTGTTGGGGTGTGGGTGCATATATTTCAGCAATCTCTGGTTGCCATTCTTGTTTAATGTTTCTTGTGTTTTCAGATAAATGGCTAACCTGTATTCGTAATTTTCGAGTGATGCCTGACCCACACTGTGAGACTGGAGCTCAGAGTTATACGGTTATCAGCAGAAAACATGTAAGACTTGAGGCAATACTCCAATATGAATATTCACTTGTAACGTACCTACAATACACCTTAGAAATAACTTTTAAGACATGTCTCCAAAGCTAAGTCAAATGTACTGTTGAATATTTATAATGTAATTTGATTGGAAGCTATTGCTGCCTAAGGCAGCCTAAAGCAGCAATAGCTTCCAATCAAATTACATTCCAACTATTCAACTATTCAACAGAACATATCTTACATTGTGTCCAAAAGTGTGCTGCTGATTAACATGTTCCAGTTTTTGTTTTCTAAACATGTTAAGTTCTTTCTTATGACATTTTGAAAACAGTGTCGCGAATGTCCACCCCCCCCCCTCCATTTTTAAAGGCCCTAGATGCTGTTTTTCTTCCATCAATGTGTGTTTGAATCTGAACTGGACTGGGATTTTGGTCAAGACAGCCCACAATGGCTATGGCTGTGGTCTTATGAGATGTCAATATGCTAGCTTAGAGAAAACAGAAACTACTAAAATGGAAAGCTTGTTACATTAACTACGTTAACTGAGCAGGACATTTTCAAAAATACTCTCCTGGGAATTCAGATGGACATTCACTAGCCACAATTTTGGACTCTGTTACCAATCCATAATGGGTTAAGTTCTCTGCAACTTATATTAAAAAACTCCATTGTAATCTTGGATATTGTTGACAAACTTATTTTTGGAAGTTAAAAGGTAAGGATCATTATTAGTTCACCTGGACAGAATGGCCAAGTGACCTTATGCCATGGCGACCGTCCATCATCTGTCCAATTTCAATTATATGTGGCAGAAACCATCCTTAGGGCATAGAGATCTAAGTTTGTTCAAAGGAAGTCGATCGGCCAATTTGGGTGGTGGCCATCTTGGATTTTGGCCAATTTTTAGAAACCTCTAAAAATCTCCGAAACCGCTTGGTGGATCAATTCAAAACTCATGAAACTCACATAGGGCAAGAGCTGAACCAAATTTGGTCAAAGGAAATTGATTGGCCATGGGACTCAGCAGCTATCTTGAATGACCTAGTTTTCGCAAAAACGACTTCTGCAGAACTGCTGAACAGATAGGGACTAAATTTGGGGAATATTATTAGGGACTAAGGGCCATTAAAGTGTGTTCATGGGAAGTTGATAGGTAAAACAACATGGCCACCATGGACCAATCAAAATGTAGCGTGTTTGGCAGCCATATTGGGTTTTTTACTTGATGGATTTTGACGCTGAAATTGGTTTTATGAGCTCAACTGGCTTGTCAGCCATCCAACGCATAGCGATAACCCCAGTCTGTCATCCGTCTGTCTGTCCATCCATCCTCAACAATGGCAGTACGTGGTGTTATTTCTGGGTGGATTAACTCCAAACTTGGTTACAACGATAATGTCGGCATCTAATATATCTGTGTTGCGAAAATAAAACTGATATGACGTCAAACACCGGAGTTATCAGCCCGTAACTAGTTACACTACTAATACAGTGCCACTTTCACAGGGGAATAGTAGATAGGTGTTTTACACCGTGCAATGATTTTTTTCATTGCACAATGATTTATCATGCCAGACACATTTTATTGCAAAACAAGATAAAAAAAACAATTAGCAGTTTAATGTTTTTTCCTCCAGTGCCTAAATATTTAAGATATGTATTATGTGCTCTGACATTTATACTATTGGATATTTTGAAAGGTATTTGATTGAAAGTTGTTAGTACATGTACCTAAGGCAGCAATAACTTTCAGTCAAATTGTTTTCTAAATAAACTCCAGCTCACTTGGATACCCATCCCCTTCTGCTAACTTGGTCATTCAGCGAGCTGTACATGTGTTAAATGGATGGTTTGGAATTCTCTCAGTTAAACCTGCTATAAAGATCACCTGTATTAACCCTTTCAATAATGAATTCCCTATATCGCATTTTCAAGGCATCCATACAGAAAAACTGTTGAATATTTTGAAATCAATTTGACTGGAAGTCATTGCTGCCTACGGTACAATAGTTTCAAGTAAAATTAATATCAGCATATTCAATAAGATAAGTTTTATATCATAAAGACTATATACTCTTTCCAGGATTTATGGGTGAAAAGGTTAAGAGACCACCTGCCTTTAGAGACTATTTTCTTCATTTGCTAAATCCAATTAAGCAATGTATACACCTGTGCAAAAGTTAAGCACCACCCTATTTTTACGCACATGCGAGGGTATATTCATGTGCTATGAAGAAAGCAATAGCATAAACATTTATGTACCCATCCATCTTAGTGCAAGAGGTAATAATGCAACTAGAGGAATGCTGATTATGATGGTGGGGAAACACTGTATGTTTTTGTTTGAACTTGAAAACGAGGCCTGAATATGGTTACGTTGACACAACTGACAACTATTGCCCTACAGTTGACACACGTGGCTAGATTGTCATTAATGGTGTCTGAAAACGAAGTTTAACATCTGTGCACGAGTTTGAGACTGTCATTATTAATACCGGGTATATCCACCTTGTGCCTGGATGACGGCCTGGACACGACGTCTCATGCTGGTCACCAACCGACTGATACGCCATTGTGGTATTCGTTGCCATTCAAGATGGAGTGCGTCTGTTAATTCCTGTAGGTTCTGCACAGGAGGATCCCTCCTTCTCACCATGTTTCCCAGAATGTCCCAGATATGCTCAATAGGGTTCATGTCAGGGCTCCTTGCTGGCCATGGTAGGGTTTCGATGGCATTCTGGCGGAGGTATTCATGCACAGCTCTAGCACGATGTGGTCGGGCGTTGTCATCCATGAATATAGGGTGGGTTCCAGGTGCATGATTTACAAAATGAGGGACCACAACTCTATCCAGTATGGAATCTTGATATCTTTGTCCATTTAGTGTTCCAGGTACAGTCAACAGATCCAGCTTACAATCAAATGAGATGCACCCCCATATCATAACGGAACCTCCACCAAATGGAACTTCTTCCATGATGTTACATTGGTCGTACGCCGTGCGTCTGGACCTCCATACACGAGTTCGACCATCTGTGGCATGAAGCAGGAACCGACTTTCATCGGACCAGTGTACCCGTCTCCAGGATCTCATGTTCCAGTGTCTTCTTTCGTTGCACCACCTCAGACGCTCCTCTTTGTGGTGTGCAGTGAGGAGAGGACGTCTGACAGGTCTCCTAGCTTTCATGCCAGCAGCATACAGTCTCCTTTTGACGGTAGACATTGACACTCTATTGCGCGTTTCCCATTGCTGGCTGAGCACTCTGCTGTTGGTGAATGGAGATCTCCTAACAAGGCGTACTAGGGCTCGATCATCACGGGCAGTAGTCTTCTTCGGTCTTCCAGATCTAGGCCTGTCCTTCACCTCGTTAGTTTGCCCATGTTTTGCAATCAAACGACTGATTACAGTATGGTTAATGTTCAGCTGTCTGCCAATCTCTCTGCATGACATACCAGTGGTATGCATGCCTATGATTTGCCATTTCACACGATCACTTAACCTTCGTCTTGCCATAGCGGTTCACAATCAAGAGCTAATTCTCTCTGTACAAATAAACCACGGTCATGAACACAAAATTCCTAATCTTGTCGCCTAAATCTGTATGTAATGTTCTACACCTCAAACTGTACTTTTACATAACTGAACACGTGTGCTGTTTCCCGCCACGCACGGACATCAAGCGGCGTGAAGTCATGCATGCATGTGCATTTCGTACTTGGAATTATGTCAGCTAACGCGGGGACAAAAAGTATGGCAGCCTAGTTGTACCATCATGTTTCTACATTCTATTGTTTTTGCTGGTGCTTAACTTTTGCACAGGTGTATATTTGAAACCTTATTAAGAAACCAGCTGCCATAAGAAACTGTTCCCTGATATTATCTTTTTGGATGGTGTCTTAATACAAGTTTGACTGTATGCCATCAATTTCTATTGTTAGCACTGATGTCATCTATTTTCTCTTAAATACTGTTCAAAATCACTATTACAAAAAGCAGTCTAGCGATTGTTGTCAATATTAAAAAAATTAAACCATTTAACTGAAAGTCATTGGAAGTGGCACTGATTGATGTAAAACTCAATAAAGATTAGTTGAAATGGCAATGTTCCAGGTGAGCGATACTCTTGTTAATTTATAAAATTTAGTTTCGTTTGTCTTGTGTAATAAAATTGTCAAACTTGTTGAGCCGTCCTTTGTCCTAATTATGATTTGCCATTCGTGAAAGTATAGTCAGACAATATTGAGTCTTGCCCACCTGCCCGCTTTGATGACTTTGACATTTTAACCCCAAGCGCAACCTCCCACCCATGTTTGCTGAAAATCTGTGCCATAGAACTTGCGTTATCATACTGGACAAACAAACATTCGGTCATGCACGCGCACATGCATAAGCACATACACATATTGACATGGTTATTAGAAGTGTTGTGATTTGACACATTGCATGTACTTTGTACTTGCATAAGCAAACACTTTTGAGGATCGCGAGCATATGCAGTTTGTGCTATTAGACATTGATCCTGTTTACTTGCACTAGTCATTAGCTCACTCATTGTTAATTTTTCCCAGCATTTACAATTTTGACAGCTGAGTATAGCTTTATATAATGTTATTCAAATTATTCCTCTCGATAGTCCTTCTCCAATAAGCTTAACTGTCTACCTTGCAGACTACATTTTCCATGGGATTTATCTCCAGATATGCTGAATATTTTGAAAATGATTTGACTGAAAGTTGTTGGTGGCTAAAGGGATCAACAGTCAAATTGTTTTTAAAAATATACAGCATGTCATTGCCAATTGAGTTTATGATCTGGTGGCTTGTAGCAGTCAGAGAGTTAAAGCTGTATTCTTCTCTTTTAGATGAGTTTTGAGTTGATTAATGTGACATCTCTCAGATTAATTCTGCAGCAGCCGTCTCCGGTCTGGAAGGAATTTGGCATTGAAGAAGTCAAATTTTATAAGAGCCCATCTCAGGTTTGTCAGTCATTGTCGTTGGTTAGACAGTTTTATTTTTACACATTTGCAAATTTTCCTGATGTCAATCGAAACTATAGGCGTTTTAACTTGTAATGATGAAATTTGGTCAAGAATATCAAATGTTTGTTTACTGAATGTACATTTGCAGGCCCAGAGGGATGGAATGGATTGCTCCTTTATACAGCCAGTCATTCTAGTCATATGTTTTCAAAAATCTTGGCTTGCGAATGGATGTTCGTAAAGACTAAAAGCATCTGCAGAAATTGGCAATTACAGATAAAGAGCAGATGAACATTAGAAAACCTAACAACAAATGACTGCCTTGGTGCTGAGCCAATCATTCCAGCATTGGTCAATGGTATGGTTTTCAAATGACTGCAACCGATTGCCATCAAATTAGTTTCAAAATATTCAACAGCTTACTTGTATGGTTGCATGAGGTTTCTTTTCGGTTAATTTTCTTAGTCAGTAAATTAGCCTATTTTAGGGTTTATTAGCCAACCATGAGAATTATTCTCAAAAACTAGTGTGTCAGTGTGTAGGTTTATCCCTGAAATGGTCGCCTAGTGGATTCCCATTGTGAGATAACAAGTCTTTTATGAAATTCATGTTTCTGTTACATTTATTGTTCAAGATGAAGATTGACAGCAAGTGTATAACCCTTTAACACTCATAGCAGCAAAAAATGGCCTCTGCAGTGCTCTTGAGAAATGTCCATTTGCAGACCAAGAGAAGACTATTTTTGAAAATTTATCACTGGGATAACTGGCTCGATAAGCGGGCCAGTCATTCCAGTGGTAAGTTTTCAAAAATAGTCTTCTCTTGGTCTGCAAATTGACATTTTCTTGAATAAATTCACGGGTTAAAGGGTTAAAGATGTTATGAGGACTAGATACCCGATCACGCTGATTAACGTGACAATCATAATACAGATTCTCCTTTACTAGAAGAACAAAATGCTTTTTAAATTTTTGTCATCGGCCCAGCCAAAGCTGAGATAAGTATATAGCAACCACCTTGACAACCAAATGTTTTTACCTATCGCGCTAGGGTTGTGACGTCACACTGGGATGACACCAATTCCTATTAGTCTCGGCCAGTAGGGGAGCATAGCTAGGCTCTCTACTGCTGCGCGTATTAGGCACCTATGCACCTATTCCTTGGCAAGTCATTGTTCACACAGGGACACTACATTGTTCGAGATGCACAAAGGTTAAATAATATCGAAGTTGATGATATTTTTGTTGATTAAACTTAAAGGACAGACCTCAGGGTCACGATGCCTGACATCACAATTCTAACGTATAGGCAGGCAGGCCTGTTAGAGGTGACAGTAACATCGGATTTCGTGTACGTGAATTAGGCTATATTTAATCAAACCCACCCACACACTTCATGGAATACAATTCTACAAATGCATATATATCTTATCTTTCTGGATTGACTGCAGAGATTTTGCATAGATGATAGGCATGCATGTACACAAATGTACAACTTTTTAGATGATAGTTAAGTAGGCCTACACCGCTCAGTGCATGTACGATCGCAATTTATCATTGTGTGGGCTTATAAATAAATTTATTATTGCAAAATAGCACTTACTCCAGTTATGTGTTTAAAATTAACTAAAATGACAGGTAAATATAAATTAATCTAATCTAAACTAATCTATTTGCGTATAGTCCATGGTTTGTTTACAATTTAGGCAGCGGTCGAGGTGCGTAGCGAGGCTTTCACTGCCGTCCGCACGCTTATAGTACAACTTAAATAACATATACTGTTGAATATTTTGAACATAATTGGGTTGGATTTCAAACCAAATTGTGTTCAAAATATTCAACATAATGTTTCTTGTATCGTGTTTATATGGTTATAACAAACATATTTGTGTTTTTGCTTTGGAAGCATTTAAACTTATTTATAAGCTGCACTGTAAGTAAAGATGACACGCTAGCGACCTCTGAACATCTGTCAGTTCACCTACCTATTTAAAATTTGTCCATCCGCTACAGTTTTGCTTTTTCATGACATTGAAATATGAGTGTATGCTACTTCCATACATGGAAGACGTTGGTTTGAAAACGATATAGTTCATATGGTTGTCACAGGCGTGACGCCCGCCAACCGCCCCCCCCCCACACACACCAACGTACGTGTTAACCCGTATATGCCTCTACATTATTATTATACAAACACATTGCCAAAAGCTTAACATTCTAATCAGTAATCACGGGAAATTCCACATAGGACGCACTGACACACATTGTACATTCGTAATCTACAGAAAAAGTTGTAACTGCACTCTGTAGCCTATAAATTTAGATATGAATAATAGTACAATTATAGCCATCGTCAACCTCTCCCACATACCTCAATCATCATACCACCCCTGATATTACATAGTACACCCAGTCCTTTCAAGAATGGTAATGGATCTGCAATTAGGCCTACTAGACTACAGAGTATTTGTCACATGCATTGGAATATTGCCGATTGTCAGCATTGCCCATGGTTTACCGCAGTTATAGACCTATTATTATGTGAATATAGCTATACATGAAACCATTAAAAATGAGTAAATATCATAATAGATTTTAATAAATCATGATTTTTTATTTCTTGGAGACTTAGCTTCAACCTGACATAATTTATGTTATGGTAGGTGAAGTCTATCCTGTTAAACGCACGTTTTAAAATATGTTACCTTTGTACTACAGACAGAGAAATATTGACCCAGCTCACAGCGCTGTTCCCGGTGTGACGTCACAGCGAGTGGTGATGTGATTCAGATTGAGGCGTCATTTAATCTCGTTATTTGGGCTGCCTAACATATTTTTCTCACTCCAAAGTGACGCTATTGTGTTTAAATAGTGTAGTAGACAATAAAATTAATTGAAACTCGTTATCGACCGCAAGTCCTCACAAGACCTTTAAAGGCAGTGATCTTGAGGAATGGCCATTTGTAGGCCAAGAGATTATTTTTGAAATTTTACCACAGAAATGACTGGCTCAGTAACTGAAAATGGACATTCAATAAGGAAATATTTTGATTTTCCTGACCAAATTTAGACATTAACGGGTTAATTCACCTTTCCAGAGTATCCATCCATCATCTGCCCTCATATGACATCATAATCAACTCAACGCCTGTATGATGATGTCACAATCATTATGTCACAAAGGGTTCCATATAGACTGTCATCAAATCTCAAATAGTCCGACACGTTGTATGAATTGTATATCTTTGTATGTAATTCTTTGCTATTTAATAATCTTGCTGTTGAACATTTTGCAACTAATTTGACTGGGCGCTAGCAACGGCAACCAGTCAAATTAGTTTCAAAATATTCAACAGCTTACCTGTGTAGCTTTTTGGAAATTGATAGTCAGGGTGTTCAGAGATCGATCGATCCCAACACGATCGATGTGTGGGTGGAGCTTAGCTAGAGATGGGCGGGGCATAGCTAAAGCTAGAAAGGTCCATTGCTAATATAGTGTGAATCTCCTTCATTAATATTGTCATAAAAATTCATTAATGCATAGAATATTAATGTGCAGTAGACGGGAATAAATACATAAGCATCAGATGGTTTGCTATTGTTTAGATTGAGAACTTTGTATTTACAATATCTTGTATCATGTTTTCAGTCCAGTCCACGTCTCCCGCTACCAAGCTGGCTTACTGATGAAACGCAAGTGGAAATGGACAAACCCACTGTGCAGGTAAGATATATCTTCATATATCTGCCTACGGCAGCAATGTCTTCCAATCGAATTATGTTCAAAATATTCACCAGATCATTTCTTACATCATTTTCAAAATTATACTAACTAACATATTTCTGTTTTTGGAACCATCTTAAGTTATTTTTTAGCTGTACTATAGCTACAAGTATATTTGAAATTGAATTGAATATGATCAGCATATTGATACTCGAGAAATAACCTGAAATGGTACTGTTGGCGGTTATACCAGTGTATCAACATTAATTTGTAAACCTTTTTATCTATGACAGCTTCACAGTCCCATGAGTATTTAATTACATTCTGTGACTAAGTTCAGGCTCATCATTTTACGATGTTTCATAAGTGATACCTTTTAAAGGAAAGGACCAGGGAACTAACAAATGCTCTTGAATGATGGATTTAAATAATAATCAACCTATAGTCACCAGTAAAAAATAGAAATAAATCAGAATAATTTTAAAAAGCAAATAAATACCATTTATGTCACTCCGGTGGGAACCAATTAGTGATGCATTTGATGCTGTGCACTCTTGTGTATGTGGAGTGAATACAATGTAGATAATACCCGCTACAGCCGGTCATATAATCTCAGTTATAATCGTGCTAAACTGATTAGCCACCATGTCCTGCAGGTAAAATACTGTATAATCTTAAAACAAATTGACTGAAAGCCATTGTTTACAGACACATGATCTGCATTCAGTTACACAAATTTCAAAATATTCAGTAGGCATCATGTTGCGACCATGGAAACCAGCAGTGTATTTTGAAATCATTTTGACCAAAACTCATTGCTTCCCCCAGAAACAGTGACTTTCAAATATGTTTTCTAAGAATCAATAGTGAATTAACAGTAGCACTCTTCATCGGTGCCTATAGAGAATACTATTCATACTGCTTACGAAATTATATTGCTTTTCTTATATTCAATTAATTGTTATACCTGCACACAGTTGACACACGGCGGAATGCGAAGCACCAGCTACGTCAATAATTGCTTCCAAGTTAAGCGCTCCTAGATTTAGTAAATGCCTTTTCTCAAATAATCCTGATTCATTTCCATTTTTTACTGGTGGTAGTTTATTTAATATTGTATGAAGTTACCAATAAACATCATTAGTTATTTCCCTTTTCCATTCCTTTAAATGTGGAAATGCACAGATTTTCAAAGGGCTTGCTCATTCTTATTTCAGGCTATAACTAGGTTTTAATAGTACTGTAAATTCCATTCCTGTAACCCAGTGGGAAGCGGACTAATCTAAGCTCAGAAGATTATATTATTCTGCTTGTTATCCCACGATTTGAAAAAACGTCAGGGATATTGTAATCGCCTCTGACCTTCTTCCCATCCGTCCCTCTGTCCATCATGGTAACTCCTCCCAAATTTGGTATTTGGGTTACCCATAGGAATGCGCTTTGCAAGACGGCATTTAGAGTAGGCTCTGCCCCAATGGGGCATGGCAGGAGTCAAAACGTCAAATTAATTATAATGCATCTCACTCCAAAGCGTTGCGTGGAATTCAACCAAATTTGGTATGGCGGTTACTAATAGGAATGCGCTTTGCAAGACGAGATATAGATTAGGCTCTACCCTCAAGGGTGTGTGATAGGTGTCAAAAGGTCAAATTGATTGTCCATCTGTCCGTCACGCTAACTCCTCCCAAACTGTTGGGTGGAATTCAACCAAATTGGTTATTTTACCCATAGGAATGCGCTTTGCAAGACGAGATATAGATCAGGCTCCGCCTCCAAGGGGCGTGGCAGGGGTCAAAAGGTCAGATTGATTATAATGCATCTCACCCCAAAGCGTTGCGTGGAATTCAACCACATTCGGTATGTGGGTTACTAATAGGAATGCAATTTGCACGACAATATTTATATTAGGCCCACCCTCAAGGTGGTATGGCAGGGGTCAAAAGGTCAAATTAATTGTCCGCCTGTCCGTCTCGCTAACTCCTCCCAAACTGTTGAGTGGAATTCAACCAAATTTGGTAAGAAGGTTACCCATAGGAATGCAATTTGCACGACAATATTTAGATTAGGGCCCGCCCGCAAGGCGGTGTGGCAGGGGTCAAATTGATTGTCTGTCTGTCCTTCACGCTAACTCCTCCCAAACTGTTGGGTAGAATTCAACCAAATTTGGTATGTGTGTTACTAATAGGAATGCGCTTTGCAAAATGATATATAGATTAGGCTCTGCCCTCAAGGGGGCATGACAGGGGTCAAAAGGTCAAATTGATTGTCCGTCTGTCCGTCACGCTAACTCCTCTCAAACTGTTGGGTGGAATTCAACCAAATCTGGCAAGTAGGTTACCCATAGGAATGCAATTTGTAAAATGATATTTAGATTAGGCTCTGCCCCCAAGAGGGCATGGCAGGGGTCAAAAGGTCAAATTGATTGTCTGTCTGTCAGTCACGCTAACTCCTCCCAAACTGTTGGGAAGAATTCAACCAAATTTGGTAAATAGGTTACCCATAGGAATGCAATTTGCAAAATGATATTTAGATTAGGCTCCGCCCCCAACGGGGCGTGGCAGGGGACAAAAGGTCAAATTGATTGTAATACATCTCACCCCAAATCGTTGTGCAGAATTCAACCAAATTCGGTATGTGGCTTACCAATAGGAATGTGCTTTGCAAGACGAGATATAAGATTAGGCCCCACCCTCAAGGTGGCGTGGCAGGGGTCGATTCCTCTGACACTGTTGGATGGAATTCAACTAAATTTGGTATGTGAGTTACCCATATGATCGCGGAGTGCAAAATGACATTTACATTTGGCTCCGCCCCCGCGGGTTGGTTGTGGGGTGTGTTAAAAGTTCAAAGCTGTGAACGTGGGGATTTGCGATGATGCGTCATCGACCGATCAATCTAGTTTAAATTTTGTTGGGAACATACTGTACAGCTCAGAAATAACTTAATATGTCCCTAAAAGAAAATAAAACATACTATTGAATAATTTGAACATAATTGGATTAGAAGACATTGCTGCCTTATGCTGCCTAAGGCAGCAATATCTTCCAATCCAATTGTGTTCAAAATATTCACCAGAACATTTCCGACATTGTGTTCAAAATTGTACTAACTAACATAGTGCATTGTGCTAGAAACAATGTAAAGTTATTTCTGAGCGGTACTGTATTTAGGATGAGCATTCTCAGTTGGTGTTGCCGGATGTGGAGTGACATTAATGAACCTTTCCAGTTTTAGCTATGCCCCCCCCCCCTCATCTATATCTAAGCTCCACCCACACCTCATCCATGTTGGGATCGATTGATCTATGCACTACCTGACTATCAATTTCCTGAAAACTATACAGGTAAGCTGTTGGATATTTTGTGACTAATTTGACTGGGTGCTGTTGCTGCCTATTTATTAAATAGTAAAGACGTCATTCATTATGATGTCATCCTTCACGTCACGTAGTTGATTATGACGTCATATGTTGGACGGATAGAGTGGAAAGGTCTGTTGAGTCTTGGTTTTGACATTTGTGTTTACCATGTGATGTGTATTTATGAGGTCATAAAAGATTTCTATGTATCAATGATGTCATAGTTATATGTTGCAGAAAGGACAGGTGTGACATCACTCACTACAACTCAGAAAGATAGAAAATAGGTTATTCTTTTAAATTTTTAAACTAAATTTTCATGAGGAATAATATGTTTTATTCAAAACAATTTTACATTGCTACATGCATTAGCTTTGATGGGCTCTAAGCGTATTAGGGCCCTGCACTAGAAGGTGGGGAGTCCTATAGTAATCACTGTGTCTGCCCAGTCTGTCCATCCACAATATCTTGTAAACAGCATATTATACAGAATCACTTCAGATATTTTAATGAACCTTGGTGTATGCCTCAGTTATGATGTGGCTTCTTTATGATGTGTAGATGTGCCTTTTGAAGGATTCGCCTCTATAGGTCCACAATATTGGGTGAAAATGCGCTTTTTAATGCAAAAAAACATGATATCATACAGAGTCGCTTAAAATAACTTAATGAGACTTGGCAGGTGGCTTCTTTATGATGGGTATATATGCTTTTTAAAGGATTCACCTTTACAGGTCCAAGCAAGATTTTGGGTGGAAATGGGCTTTTTAATGCAAACACACCATTTTTGTCAATTTCCTCGTAAACACCATATCATACACAATCACTTAAAATAATTTAATGAAACTTGGCAGGTGGCTTCTTTATGATGGGTATATATGCTTTTTAAAGGATTCACCTTTACAGGTCCAAGCAAGATTTTGGGTGGAAATGGGCTTTTTAATACAAAAACATACAATTTTTGTCAATTTCCTTGGGTATTTTTTTTATTTTATTATTTATTAATTTTTTTTTTTTTTTTTTTTTTTTAAATAATATGAACCCTTTTAATAAAATTGCTCCCTACTACATAGAGAAAGGTATTTTCAGTGATTGCGGGGCCTTCTGAATCAAACAATGTTTTCTACTTTCAATTTAAAAGCTTTACATTTTACCTTTAAGGTCCCTCCACACCGTCAGTAGAAAAATAAATATCTGATAAAATATGACTCAATATCTCTAGCTGTCGTGTATTTATTTGTAGGGCGTTCCTGATATTACTGAGTTATCGTCGGGTGTGCAGCAGTTGTGGTCATTAGCTGAGCATGTAGCAGAACATCAGCCAAAACAAGGGCTTGGTAGATATGATGTAAGTTAATAATGTTACACACATGCATGCATGCATGATGCGCATGCATGCATAATGCACACACGCACACCAGTCAGCTCTCTTGATGGTCATGAATATTACACTGCTGGCTTTGATTTATATGGGGGTTTAGTCTAGTCATAGGAGCCAGATTTGGTGGACAATATTCCCACATAAGGGTTTTTATGCCATTTGACGAGTAATGTCACCTAGAATAACATGCTAACAGTCCCCATCATTCACTTCTTGACAGAATTTTTGCCGATGGTTTGAATTTAGACAATTTAGGCTTTTTTTCAGTGAACTATAATGATGCATGGTTGTATAAAATAGGTTAATAACTACGTATTGAAGACAGTAGTTTTGTTCTTTAGCTCGACCCTTGATTACGATTTGTGTAATCCGGAAAGTCTGAATGGTCTGGGCTTGTTTTGTGGGCCCCCTTTATATCCTTTTCGGCGGCCTGGTGTTGGCAGCCTTTAGTTGGTGGATTTGTTATTATCCTTGTATAAAATGGGGTGTGGGGGCTTTAGTTATTTTCTTGTCAACCTGAGTGTTCAATGCCCAGAATTTTTCCTGTTTCACAGAAAATATCTTTGCAGTTGGTTTTAAGGTTTTTGTCTCGCCTGCAGAAAGCGAGACAATATGTGTCACTTTTCCGACGACGGCATCAGTAATGTTAAGTTTTTGCGTTTAGCTTAACTTCTCAGGTTAAATTTCAGCATCAGCTAATCCTATTGGAACTAAACTTGTCTATGTGGTTGCTTAATCTCTTAGGAAACAGCATGATGACACTAAGGTCACAAAGTCACTCTGACCTTGATCCAAAACTCTGTTTTTTCAATGTTAAGGTCAATGCCACTGTGACAAACAGGAGACAGGCGAGACAGTTAATTCCGCAGAATTCCTGTTTTTAAAGTTATCCTGAAGTAATAACATTAAGAAATATTTACATAGGTTTAGTGATGATCGTCTTCTTTGGAGCTGCCAATTTAGTTTGATATTTGAAGGCATCATTATTTGGGATTCTATCATTCTTGCTCTAGACCAATGCTCAGTATAAAACCATTCCCGTAATGCTTATTCTAGTCATTGTACTGTTATTCTCTTCCAAGGTGAGCAAAGCTACCTCGATAGCACGTAACAAGCACAAAGCAGTTCGATTCTAATTGTGTATTGTATAGCGTAGAGTTGAAACATGTTAGGCTTGATATTTTTTATAAATGCAACAACTTTCCTTCAAATTGTTCACAAAATAATTAAATAATTAGTGCCACTGGCTAATGTTTTGAAAACTGTTGCAGCAACTTTCAATTGAACTTGTCTCAAAATAATTAGCATGGCTTCTAACATAGTGATACTTGCAGAAGGTACCTGTAACTAAGGCAGCAATAACTCTGTCAAACCCTCTCTGACTGGGAAGCAACACGTTATGAGCAATCAGTACATGGACATGGGGAGGGCTAGAGACGAGCAAGATTGGAAAGAGAGAAGAAAGATCATGGACTGGTTTGAAGTGCACGACCCTTTCAATGCCAATGTTCCACAACTGAGATCTCTGGCCAGTGGTCTGACTGCACACAAAGGATGGCATCGACTGTGGCGTGACCGAGAAACTTGGTGAAGAGTTGCAACTGTGCATGAATGGTAAATCTGTTATTGAAAGCAATCATGAAGAGGGCTCAGATGGTACAGACATTAGATGCCCTCAAATCGGACATCAAGATCGATAAACCAACTGTGACTTGATCCATCAGTTTTGTTCATTTGATGTACTGCACTAGCGCAAAGGGTGGATGAAGATATTCTTCCTTACTTTGGAGTCTCTGGATCTCTTTCTTCAACAATTTCTCCATGCGGAAGGTGGATAAATCGAAAGTAGGCAGAACAATACAGAAAGATATGGCAAACATCGACGAAGCTAAGTCCATCTTTGACTTTCCAAATTATACAGGACATTCTCTAAATTACACTCCCCAGAATCCTTCCATCCAAGTTTGATGAAGATCTGCCCCCACCCTTTAACTCACTCCTCTATGCATCTATTTTTCTCTTTCACCCCCCCCCCCACCTCTTACACACACAAACTTGCACAGTCTCTCACTCGATCTGTTCCATGCGTCTTACTCTCCCTCTATCTCACCCCCACTCACCCACGCGCCTACCATTGGTCACTAATCTTTACTCTCTGTGCCATTGTTACACTTAATAGATGGAAGCAATAGGTCACTCAAATATCTGACCTCATGAGCAAAATATGTCACTTGTTAGCTGACATCACAATCAAATGATGGAGGTCCTTCACTAAAGGTCAAGGTCACTGTGACCTTGATACAGAACTCTGTTATTTCAACATTAAGTTTTTGCATTTAGCAAAACTTTTCAACTTATATTTCAGGATTGGTTAGGCCTATTGCAACTAAGCTTGGATACCTGGTTATCTATAATGATAGAAAGAAGCATGATGTTGTTGGGGTAACAAGGTCAAATGTCAAGGTCACTGTGACCTTGATACGGAACTCTGTTATTTAAACATTAAGCTTTTGCGTTTAGCAAAACTTCTCAGCTTATATTTCAAGATCGGTTAAGCCTATTGCATCTGAACTTGGATACATGCTTACCTATAATGTTAGAAAGTAGCATGATGATGTTGGGGTCACAAGGTCAACGATAAAGGTCACTGTAACCTTGATACAGAACTCTGCTTTTTCAACATTAAGTTTTTGCTTTTTAACAAACCCTTTCAGATTATATTTCAAGATTGGTTAAGCCTATTGCAACTAAACTTGGATACATGGTTAGCTATAATGTAAGGAAGCAGCATGATGATGTTGGGGTTACAAGGTCAAATATCAAGGTCACTGTGACCTTGATACAGAACTCTGTTATTTCAACATTAAGTTTTTGCATTTAGCAAAACCTTTCAGCTTATATTTCTGAATTGGTTAAGCCTATTGCAACTAAGCTTGGATACATGGTTATCTATAATTATAGGAAGCAGCATGATGATGTTGGGGTCACAAGATCAAAAGTCAAGATCACTGTGACCTTGATACATAACTATGTTATTTCAACATTAAGTTTTTGCATTTAGCAAAACTTCTCAGCTTATATTTCAGGATCAATTAATCCTATTGCAGCTAAACTTGGCTATGTGGTTGCCTATACTGGTAGGATGCATCATGATGATACTGAGGTCACAAGGTCAAAGGTTACGGTCATTGTGACCTTGATACAAAATGTTTTTCAATGTTAATTTTTGCATTTAGCAAAACTTCTCAGCTTATCTTTCAAGATTGGTTAATCCTATTGGAACTAAAGTTGGATACCTATAATGTTAGGAAGCAACATGTTGACACTGAAGTCACAACATCAAAGGTCATTCTGACCTCTACAAAACTTTGTTATATTTCAATGTTAAGTTTTTAGGTTTAGCAAATCTTATCATACTATATTTCGGGATTGCTTAACCCTAATGGAACACAACTTGGGTACATGGTTGCTTATGCCAAGAGATTACAGGAAGGTGACATGGGTCAACGGTCAAGGCAAATATTGCTATTTGACCTCTGCTTTTTCAACCTTCCATTCAGCAAATCATTTATATTTCAGGATTGGTTAATCATATTGGAACAAAATTTGAATACATGGTTACCTATAATGTTAGGTCACAAGCTCAACAGTCAATGCCACTGTGACAAACAGGAGACAGGTGAGACATTTAATTCCGCAGAATTCTTGTTTGGTATTCTGATCTCAAATTTGTCATTTTCAAAATCGCCGGATAAACGGTTTGGCGGCCATCTTGGATATTTTTCCCACCAAAAAATTCCATACTAAAGCAGTGGTAAATTTTAAATGTCTTCTCGAGAACTACTTAGCCGATCTCAAGTATATTTGGCAGAAAGCATCCTTAGGGCATAGCGATCCATGTTTTTTTAAATGAAGCCGATCAGTCAATTTGGCTGTCAGCCATCTTGGATTTTGGCTGATTTTTAGAAATGTCTAAATATCTCGGAAACTGCATGGGCAATCGATTCAAAACTCATGAAACATCATCTGGAGAAACAGCTGAACGAAGTTTGTTTAAGGGAACTTGATTGGCCAAATGCTTCGGCTGCCATCTTGGATGGCCTATTTTTTGTGAAAACAACTTCCCCAGAACTGCTAAACACATCAGGCCAAAAGTTTGTACATGGAAAGTTGATACATCAAAAAAAACATGTATTTTTCTGCAATTTTCTGAGAAAATCATAAAAAGACTACTTATTAAGGGCTGGGCCAATTTTAATAAATCTTTGCTAAACCTTCTTCACAGAAATTAAATTGGTAAATGTTTCCAGTGGTCATCTCATTGTATTCATGAAGAGTGGCCAATAATTCCAGGTGAACTCATGAAATATCATCTAGGGCAAGAGTTGAAGGGAAGTTGATTGGCCAAATAGTTCGGCGGCCATCTTTGATGACATAGTTTTCACAAAAACGACTTATCCAGAATCACTGAGCAGATCAGATTGAAATTTGGGAGGTAGGATTAGGGCCAAAGTGCCATTAAAGTTTGTTCAAGAGAAGCTGATAGGTAATAAACATGGTCGCCGTGGGTCAATCAAAATGTAGTGTGTTATGGTGCCATATTGGATTTTTGTATTTGATGAATTTTGGAGCCAAAATTGGTTTGATATAGTTTTTTGGGTATTCTGATTTCAAATTTTCCATTTTCAAAACTGTCGAATAAACGGTTTGGTGGCCATCTTGGATCATTTTCCCGACAAAAGCTCCCATACTAAGGCAATGGGAAATTTAAAATGTCTTCTCCGGAACTACTGAGCCGATTTCAATTATATTTTACAGGACAAATCCTTAGGGCAAATACATTCAATTCTTTTTTAAACGAAGCCGATTGGCCAGTTCGGCCAGTGACCATCTTGGATTTTAGCGGATTTTTTTAAAATATCTTTAAAAATCTCTGAAATCGCTTAGAACATCCATTCAAAACTCATGAAATGTGATCTAGGGAAAAAGCTGTACCAAGTTTATTCAAGGGAACTTGATTGTCAAAATAGCCCGGCGGCCATCTTGGATGACTTAGTTTTCGTGAAACCGACTTCTCTAGAAATGCTTAACAGATCGGGCTGAAATTTGGCAGATTTTATTAGCGACTAAGGGCCATTCAATTTTGTTCACGGGAAGTTGATACATAAAAAAACATGGCCACCATGGACCACTCAATTTCTAGTGTGTTTGGTGGCCATATTTAATACTTTTATTTGATGGATTTTGAAGCCAGAATTGGTTTTATATAGGCTTTTGGGTATTCTGATGTCAAATTTGCCATTTTCGAATCTGTCGGATAAATGGATCTTTTTCCCACTGAAAACTCCCATACTAAAACAATGAGAAATTTGGAATGTCTTCTCGAGAACCGCTGGGCAGATTTCAAGTATATTTGGTATGCAGCATCCTTAGGGCATAGGATCTAAGTTTGTTCAAAGGAAGCCAATCGGCCAATTTGTCTGGCAGCCATCTTGGATTTTAGCCAGTTTTTCTTTAACGTCTTTAAAAATCTTTTCCAAAACCGTGTGGGGGTCGATTCAAGTTTGTTCATTAACTTGATTCAACAAATGCTTCAGCGGCCCTCTTGGATGACCTAGTTTTCTCGAAAATGACTTCTCCAGAACCGCTGAACGGATCGTGCCGAAATTTGGGCGATATGATTAGAGCCTAAGTGCCATTAAAGTCTGTCTATGGAAAGTTGATACGGCCAAAAAACATATCCACCATGAATCAATAAAAATTTAGCATATTTGGCGGACATCTTGTATTTACTGCAAATTTCTGAGAAAATCATAGAAAGACTACGTATTAACCAATGGGCCAATTTTAATAAAACTTGGCTAAACCTTCTTCACAGAAATTATATTGGTATATTGTTAGCTCACCTGGCCTGAAAGGCCAAGTGAGCTTATGTCGTGGCGACTGTCCGTCATGTGTCTGTTGTCCATCCATCAACTTTTCCTTTAAATGACTTCTTCTCAAGAACTGCTTGGCCAATTTCAATTATATATGGCAGGAAGCATCCTTAATGCATAGGGATCCAAGTTTGTTCAAATAAAGCCGATCGGCCAATTAGGCCGGTGACCATCTTGGATTTTGGCCGATTTTTAGAAACGTCTAAAAATATTCTCCGAATCCACTTGAGGGATTGAAGGAAACCTCATGAAATATGATCTAGGGCAAGAGCTCAACCAACTTTGTTCAAGGGAACTTAATTGGTCAAATAGTTCAGCGGCCATCTTGGTTGACCTAGTTTTAGCGAAAATAACTTCTCCAAGACCGCTAAAGGGATCAGGCCGAAATTTGGCAGATATGATTAGGGACTAAGGGCCAGTAAAGTTTGTTCAAGAGAAGTTGATACGTCAAAAAATATGGCCACCGTGGGCCAATTAAAATATAGCATGTTTGGTGGCCATATTGGATTTTTTTATTTGATGGATTTTGAGGACGAAATTGGTTTTATATAGGTTTTTGTGTATTCTGATCTCAAATTTGCAATTTTCGAAACTGTCGGATAAACGGTTTGGTGACCATCTTGGATCATTTTCCCGCCAAAAGCTCCCATACTAAAGCAATGGAAATTTTTTAATATCTCGAGAACTACTGGGCCGATCTCAATTATATTTGGCATGGAGCATCCTTAAGGCGTAGAGATTCAAGTTTGTTCAAACGAACCCAATCGGCCAATTTGTCCAGCAACCATCTTGGATTTTGGCCAGTTTTTAGAAATGTCTAAAAATCTTCTCCCAAACTGTTTGAGGGATCGATTCAGAACTCACGAAATATGATCTAGGGTAAGAGCTGAATCAAGTTTGTTCAAGGGAACTTGATTGACCAAATGGTTCAGCGGCCATCTTGGATGATCTCGTTTTCGCAAAAACAACTTCTTCCCCAGAACCGCTGAAGCAATCAGACAGAAATTTGTGGTATATGATTAGGGACTAAGGGCCATTAAAGTTTGTTCAAGAGAAGTTGATCCGTCAAAAAAAGCTGGCCGCTATATATAGCGTGTTTGGCAGCCATATTGGATTTTTTTTTTTGATTGATTTTGAGGCAGAAATTGGTTTTATGTATGTTTGTGCATATTGTGATTTCAAATTTGCCATTTTCGAGACTGTCGAATTAACGGTTTAGCGGCAATCTTGGATCATTTAACCGCCAGAATCTCCAATACTCAAGCAATGGGAAATTTAAAATGTATTTTCGCGACATCTTGGATTTCGGTCGATTTTTAGAAATGTGTAACGGTCTCCAAAACTATTTTGGGATCAATTCAAAATGCATGAAATATCATCTAGGACAAGAGCTGCACCAAGTTGTTCAAGGGAACTTGGTTGGCCAAATGGTTTGGTGGCCATCTTGGATAACCTATTTTTTTCCACAACAACTCCAGAACCTCTGAGCGGATTGGGCCGAAATTTAGGAGATATGATTAGGAACTGAGTGCCATTAAAGTCTGTTCATGGAAAGGAGCTTAGTCAGAAACATGGCAGAAGTGGACCAATCAAAATGTAGCGTGTCTGGCAGCCATATTGGACTTGCAAAAATGTCCAGAAACTCTTTTAAATGACTACTCCTAAACCACCCACCAACAATTTTGACAAAAATGCACAGTGCTCCAGGTGAGCGACACAGGCCCCTTGGGCCTCTTGTTTTGTCTGGTTGTGCCAGTGGCCAATAATTCGAGGTGAGCATTACAGGACCCTTGGGCCTCTTGTTAAACATTCTCATCAATATTTTTAATCCAATGTGATTGGGATCTCTTCCTACACCAACAGCCCCCAGTCAGATTAGTTTCAAAATATTACACCACTTGAATAGTTACCGTGAAGTTGAAATTCGTGGTTTCAGAGTGTTAAAATTGATTCTAAGGCACAGAGCTAGAAATGGATCCCTCTTGTGACAATATCAACGTTTGAGCATTTTGGTCTGACACATGCAGAAGCCTAATGACCATAGCCATGATAATAATAGTATATGGCTGTGTTTGTTTTTCTTATTTCCTAATCTATTTTTCTGCTGCATTTTTCTCAGGTGGATGGCTGTTATGAAATCAACCTGCTATCATATAACTGAGATATAGTCAACCTTTATGTTCATCACACTACCTTGTGAACGCGGAGTAATCATGTTTTTGTCTCCGTCCATATGAGCATGTGAATCTGTGCATGTGAGCATGTATTCATCCTGGATCTGGAAACATCATATTTTGTGTGTTCGTCTAGGTGCGCAAATGTTAGTTTCAATTTGCTTACTTAGCTTCTATTTAGAGTGTGCTAGTGAAACTGCATTGGTAGGTTCATCACGTGTTTAGGAAGATGTCTATTATTAGCTGAATCTGGCCTGAAAGGCCAAATGAGCTTACGCCATGGCGACCATCCATTGTGTGTCCGTCTGTCCATTGGTCAGCTTTTCCTTTAAACGACTTCTTCTCAAGAACCTCTGGGCCGATTTCAATTATATTTGGCAGGAAGCATCCTTAGGGCATAGGGATCCAAGTTTGTTCAAATGAACCTGAGCGGCCAATTTGGCCGGCGGCCATTGTGGATTTAGATCGATTTTAGGAAACGTCTAAAAAATCCTCTCCGAAATCGCTTAGGGGATTGATGCAAATCTCATGAAATATGATCTAGGGCAAGAGCTGAACCAAGTTTGTTCAAGGGAACTTGATTGGTCAAATGGTTTGGCGGCAATCTTGGTTGACCTAGTTGTAGCAAAAATTACTTCTCCAGAACCGCTGAAGGGATCACGCCGAAATTTGGCAGATATGATTAGTGCCTAAGGGCCATTAAAGTTTGTTCAAGAGAAGTTGATCCGTCAAATAAACATGGCCGCCGTGGGCCAATCAAAAAATAGCATGTTTGGTGGCAATATTGGATTTTTTTATTTGAAGGATTTTGAGGCCGAAATTGGTTTTGTATGTGTTTTGGGGTATTCTGAGCTCAAATTTGAAATTTTCAAAACCGTCGGATAAACGGTTTGGTGGCCATCTTGGATCATTTTCCCGCCAAAAGCTCCAATATTTTGAAATTTAAAATGTTTTCTCGAGAACTACCTGACCGATATCAATTATATTTGGCAGGAAGCATCCTTAGGGTGTAGAGATTCAAGGTTGTTCAAACAAAGCCGATCGGCCAATGGTGGCCATTTTGGATTTTGGCAGATTTTTAGAAACATCTTTAAAAATCTTCTCCGAAACCGCTTATGGGATTGAGGCAAACCTGATGAAATATGATTTAGGGCAAGAGCTAAACCAAGTTTGTTCAAGGGAACTTGATTTGTCAAATGGTTTGGCGACCATCTTGGTTGACCTAGATGTAGCGAAACGACTTCTCCAGAACCGCTGAAGGTATCGGGCCGAAATTTGGCAGATATGATTAGGGACCAAGGGCCATTAAAGTTTGTTCAATGGAAGTTAATCCCTCAAAAAACCTGGACACCATGGGCCAATCAAAATATAGCATGTTTGGCGTCCATATTGGATTTTTTTATTTGATGGATTTTGAGGCCGAAATTGGTTTTACCCGTATGTGTTTTAGGGTATTCTGATCTCAAATTTGTAATTTTCGAACTGTTGGATAATTGGTTTGGTGGCCAGATTGTTGATAAAGAGCATTCTAGTTGAAATGCCTATGGGCCAGGTGAGCGATACAGGCCCCTTGGGCCTCTTGTATTGCAGGTAAAATGTCAACAATAAAGGTCACTATTACTATTTCCTAACAAGAAATATCCTTTCTGACTTGCCAAAAAACCCTTGGCACCGCCAAATTGACAGCGTTATGGCCCAATGAAATCCCTAAAGACATATCTTTGCCCTTCTGATGAGATGTTTCTGCAATTCACCTTTCCAGTTTTAGCTATGCCTCACCCATCTTTATCTCAGCTCCCACACCTCGCTCATGTTGCAATCGATCGATCTCTGAACTCCTTGACTATTAATTTCCAGAAAATTATACAGGTAAGTTGTTAAATGAACTGGGCGCTGTTGCTGCCTATTAGTCAAATTAGTTTCAAAATATCTAACAGAATGTTTATTAAATGGTAAAGACATAAAATTTGTATGTGTCAAACTATTAAGCATTAAAGATGGGCTATATCGAGTCATTTTACACCTGGCTATTGTCACTACTACACTGGGACTTCCACAAGATGGGCATAAACATGTCACGAGCCTTCGACACAATTAAACACTCAAAGATCCTAGATGTACTACGCCAGGCCAGTTACAATGAAGATGAGCTACGACTAGTGAGACTACTGCTTGCAGACACCAAGCTGAGAGTATGAGTCAAGTCAGTGAAGTCTGTAGAGTTTGAGACATAAATCGGCTCCCCACAGGTAGATGGTCTATCTCCGGTGCTTTTCACCTGCTACCTTGCTGCCGCATTGAAATCTGTGCGCGAAAGTTCCACAAGACCAAACCCCCCAGTGTCAATACTGGGCATGCCGCTAGAGATGGAATATGCCGATGATGTGGACTTCATAGACGAGGAAAAGAAACCCCTTGACAAACTTCTCCAAATAGCTGCAAGCAAACTAAAAATTGAGAATCTCTATGAATGAATCCAAAACAGAGTTCACCCCACTTTGTGGCAGCGAACCATGGAGGAAAAGTGAAATCCTGGGCTCACTGCTTTGCAGTACTGCTGACAATTCTGCGTGCGGCATCATGTGAAACATAGCTTTCCAGTCCTTCTGGAAGCTATGGATTCGTAGATCAAAGATGCCCTTGATAATGAGGCTACGTTTATACAATGCAACCTGCGTATCCTTGATGATGTATAACTGTAACAGCTGGGCAGCTCCAAAGGCAGCTCTAGACAAACTCGATGCCTGCCCCCGCAAACACCTATGCACCATCACTGGACACCGATGGCCAGTCAGCATAATTTCCAATGATGCACTATAAAAGTCACCCAGCAAAGATGGTCCATGTTTGGCCATGTGCTAAGGATGCCAAAGAGACACCAGCACAGAGAGCCTTGGAATATGCCCTACTCGGAGCCAGCAAATACGAAGTCAGGAGAAGACGTCATTGCATAAATCTGCTAAGCGTGCTATGAGGTGACCTCAAGAAAGAAGGACTCGGTACACTCAAGTCAAGAATGGACCCGAGGAAGCTAAGGATTTCGGCTGAGGACAAGACACAGTGGGCAAAAGCGAAGAAGGACTGATTGCAGCTGTAGGATGTTTCTACTACTACAGCCGCAGAATACAGTAATCATACATAGTTACTCCAAATGCTAACTAATAAATGGTTCTTCGTCGACTAAAGTGTTTGCAGAAGCCTATTGATTTGTTGGTAAAATGTCATGGTTATATTAACCCAATTTTGTTGTATTTCCTGATAATATCTGAAGTTCTATTGAAGGGATCTTCATCACTTGTGAGTAGGAAATTGTGCATGTTGATCTGAAGAGCCCTATTTATATTAGGTCAAATGTCCAGATCACGGTCACCAAATTACAGACTCTGTTGCATCTCCAGATGATTATTTAGGTTCTAGCTAAAGGATCTTCACCAACCTTGGGCAGGACATGACACATATCGGGTGGAAGGAGCTTACTAATTGTGTCAATGGTGAAGTTCATGATAAGCAGACTAAAGAAATTTCCTTGCATTATGGGATAATAACTCAAGTTCTTCTGAAGGGAATTTTCTCAAAATTTGATGGGAGGTTGGCCTTGTGTGTTTTGGGTCAAAAGCCAACTAAGGACCCTTGTTGCAGATGTGGGATCTTGTAATCATAGCACAAATTCTTAACAAAGCCGATTAGGGTGAGGTTTTAGGGTGGGTGTGTCAAAGCCACTTTATGCTCTGATCATGCATGCACAGCCATGAATGCACGCACACACTCATGCATGCACGTGCAAGCACGCACGCTCGCGCGCACACACGCACATATACAGCTTTCAAGGTGCTGTCCCTGGTGATGTTTTCCCTTGTATTCAATAATGTTAATGCTTATCACACCGATGTCAAAGGGTTGCCTGATGCAAAGTCAATAAAGAAAGGCAAGTAGGTGTACATTTTGAAAATGATGTTGCTGCAAGTTGTTGTCTTTAGAGATCAACAACTTACAGCAATATTGTTTCCAAAATTAATACGCATTATCATTCGTAATGGAATTATACTTAAAGATTTCGTTTAGTTTAGGGATTAAGCCTTTAACACTCATATCAACCAAAAACGGCTTCTGCAGTGATCTTGGGAAATGTCCATTTGCAGACCAAGAAAAGACTATTTTTGAAAATTTACCATTCCACTGGTAAATTTTCAAAAATAGTTTTCTCTTCGTCTGCAAATGGATATTTTCTATGAGAAAATTGAAATTTTGTTGAATAAATTTGACGGTTAAAGATATCATCTAGGACAAGAGCTGCAGTGTGCGTTTGTTCACTTTACATGTACTTGTGATTAACAAATGATGAGTTTTTTTCACTAATCTGTATGCAGTCATAAAAATAATGTGATTTCTTCTAATTTTAAAACGTTGTAATCTTTTTACAAGGATTTAATTTTAGTATTTTTCTTCTTCACATTAATTATGTGAAGCTAATGCTTATTTTTTCTATGCAAATCGTGATGCTTGTTTACAGTTTAAGGTGTGCAATAACATGAGCCTGATCTGTTTATTGTTAATCATCCTGGGAAAACAAGAAACGTGTGATAGCTTGTTATGATACAGAATATTTGCAAACTATTAAATAACTCCGCATCAGATAAAACTTGTTACAGCTTATAAAATATAAACACATTTTATCTTATTTTTTGCTTTATGCGTGTCATTAATATTGAATGTTCATTTCGATTTTAACCTTTTCGTGACGAAACTGGCTAAACTGGCCTTCTCAGTTGTCTTGAGGAATGCCTGTTTGCAGACCAAGAGAAGACTATTTTTTGGAGATTTACCACTGGAATGACTTGCTCGATAAGTGAGTCGGTCATTCCAGTGCTAAATTTTCAAAAATAGTCTTCTCTTGGCGTGCAAATGGACATTCAATAAGGAAATATTTTAATTTTCAGGACCAAATTTAGTCACTAAAGGGTTAAGAACAAATGCATGAAATTTGATGTGAACATTTGTAAAACATCGTGCAATAATACTTAGTGCACTACCCTGTGATAAATTGAATATGAAATAAGACCTCATTCATTCTCTATTTCCTATAAAAGCATAAATTTATACGTAGCCAAAAATATTGTCCATGAATTGTCATGATAAGGTGATTAAACTCACTATCATGCTAAAGTCGTCCATGCAAATCAGGTCACTACACAGCATTTAGTAATCATCCTCAATTTGTAACTCGCTAAGGGCTAAACTTGGTCAAGAAAAATCACAATATTCACTTATTGAATGTCCATTTTCAGGACAAGCAAGAGAAGACTTAATTTATTGCTGGAATGACTGGCTCGGTTAGCAAGCCAGTCGCCTAGTGCTAAATCTTCAAAATAGTCTGCTCTTGGCCTATGCAAATGGGCATTTCACAAGACCCCTAGAGAGGCCGGTTTTGGCCGGGTGCAACATGAAAGGGTTAAAACATGACAGAAATCAGCTTTAACGCCTGTATTGATTGTATCTACATCGTTACATTTTACATCAAAAAATCCTAGAGAATCTGTTTCTAAATCAATTACATTTTATGCCATTGACAAATTTTGAAAATAATTTGACTGAAACTTGTTGCTGCATTAGTCTTCAACACTTCAAATCAAATTATTTTCCACCTATATCATATGATCAGTATATAGTCTGTGTGATGCCTTGCATACAGGAGGATGGTGTGAAGCGCAAGTTCAACCAACTGTGAAATTTACCATGAAGCCAAAATTATAAAATGTTAATTTGCTTTATTTTATTCGTACGTGTTCTATTTTCTCAGCCTGCTAAGCTAGAGCAATCACCAGCCATCTGGCACCCATGTGTGCGTGTGTGTGTGTGCCTGCCTGCCTGCCTGCCTGTTAACCATGGTGGAACATTTCTTTATTAGTATTGGGAGACTATTATCATAGCCATGTGTGTCTGTCGAACGCTACAACTTCAGTTTTACTCAAAGGATTTTCAACAAACTTTGGTTTGAATTTCCCACAGTGTCCCAAAGAACCCTCTTGATTTATGGTTCAAAGGTTCAATGTTTGCCGGACACTTTTTTGCAGTAACTGTCACCAAGTTAATGGAACATTACAGTTTATCCATCAATCATATGATGTTATAATCAACTACGTGATGTTTAGGATGACATCATCATCAATTACATCATGAATGACTTTGATAAGTTCATGAATGCTTAATTGATGATGGGATACGGGTTGTTGTGCAAATTGTATGTCTATTATTTTATAAACATTCTATTGAACATTTTGAAACTAGTTTGACCGAGCGCTGTTGCTTTTATAGACTGCAACAGCACCCAGTCAAATTAGTTTCAAAATATTCAACAGCTTACCTGTAGTTTTCTGGAAATTGATTGTCAGGGATCGATCAGTTCCAACTCGGGCGAAGCGAGCATGTTTAGAGATGGGCAAAGCTAAAACTGGATTCCTCCATTCGAGCTTGTGTCATAGTATATAGATCAACCATTAGCTTTACACACATTGTGTATTATGTAGATCTCTTTAGAACAAGGTACTTGATCATCAACTAATATCAACATTTTGGAAATAAAGTTTAATCAATTTCAAATGTCATTGAATTATAGCCCTTTTAAAGAAATAAGCTGTATAGCATGTGGGCTCAGGAGCATAAGTTTTAATTAACTGTGTGTCAAGGCCCTTAGTTTAATTTATTGAAGTATTTTTATATGTTTTTGTTTTTGTATTATGTTAAGATTTACATATTTATGCTAATTTATTTTTATGCTTGTTTAAATATGATATGCTATAAATTTAATTAATTTCCAAAGTATGTGGTCTGTTTCCTTTACCATTTAGCCATACATACATGATGCACACATACACATGCACAGATATACACACTCAAACACACACACGCATGCACACACATGAACACACATACGCAGTCAAACACACACATGCACGCACACACCAACACACACACCTTTGTTATATTTCCTTACAAATGGTTATTAATGTGTAACAGATTCATTATGAGTATGCCTTATTCTACGCCTAGCGTAATCGAGGCATCCCTGTCTAGCTATGACATGCCCACTTTGTGCACACACTTGAATAGCTCTTAGAACAACTCAAGCTACATGTAACTATACAAGTGCTTGTATCGCTTAAAAATATTTGAGAGACAGCTGTTGGTGCAGCAACAGCTCCCAGTCACGTTAGTTTCAAAATATTTAAAATATCGTTTAAATTGTACATTCAGCAAAGACATACAATTCAACCAGTTAATGTCGAACCGTTCTCCGCCTTTCAATCAGACTTATCATTTGATTGTGACGTCAGCTAACAAGTGACGTATTTTGATTATGACATCAGATACTTGAGTGGCAGATCAAATCCTTCATTTCTCAAATACCCTTCAGGCATACTTTAAATCACACAGCTCACATTTAATACATAATTATATGACACAAGTACAATATAGAGTGTGAACACATGTACATTAAGTGTTTTGTTTTATCACCTTAGCCCGGCTTTCCACATGAGTGTTTATATTCGCAAGAGTAATGTCACACTTGTGTAATCGTGCGTGTGTTTCCTTTCCATGTGAGCATGTATTTTTTGTCTTTCTCGTGCGTGCAAATGAACAAGATTGAAAACAGTGACAATATATTATATACACCCAAAATGAAGTAATTGACGTCATTTTGAAGGGATTTTCCCGCATGTGCATATTGTTGTGCAACAAATGTGCACTTGTAGCGTGAGAATTATCGAGCGTGTCTTAAGGCCTGCTTTTCACGTACGTGTATTGTCGTGCAACAAATGCACACTTGTCACACGAGAATTATCTAGCATGACGTAAGTCAACGTAACCTTTACATGTGTGCGTGTGTCTCGTGTGACAAAAAATCCAGCAATGTTGAATTTTTTTCTTTTGTAGCGCAACAATTGCATTGAAATTCCTACAAAATGACGTCACTCGCGTAATTTTTGCGGTATATTCTGTACTGATAATATATTGTCACTGTTTTCAATCTGCTGTTCATTTGCTTGAGTTAAATTGTATTTGTAGTTTTTTCTTGTAGATGACAGCACATCCAGAACGCAGAGGCAAGGCCAGAAGAAAGCTAAGCATCATGAGGAAGCTGGCAGGAACAAAGTGGGGTGCCAATGAAAGGATCCTCAAGACCATCTACCTAGGTGCCGTACGACCACACCTTGAGTATGTTTCCAGCTCATGGATGACAGCAGCTAAATCTCATCAACAGAACCTCGACAGAGTACAAAACCAGGCACTGCGCATCATCACTGGTGGAATGAGATCAACACCAATAGAAAAAATGGAGCAGTCAGCAGGCATCCCCCCCCCACTTAGTAAAGGAAGGGAATGCAAAGCACTGATCCAAGCTGCAAAGTTCGAATCATTCAACAACCACCCGATGAAGATCAGGCAAGCACAGCTGTCATCAGGAAGACTTAAAAGGATCAAGTTTTGTGAAAGAGACAAAAGCACTTCAAAGGAAAAACCAAGAAATGTTGCCAGCACAAATAGAAGACCCAGACCACACCCTTGATCCTCCACCCTGGGAAAACAAACTAGAGAGCATAGCTATTCGCACCACAGTACCTCATCTCACAACCAAAGATGAACACAGTGATGTGAGCAAGAAGGCCCTGACCCTAGCCATGCTGGAAGAAATGTACCCTCAGGAGACATGGATAAGGATCTACACAGATGGATCAGCCAAAGATGCAATTAGGAGCGGAGGTGCCGGACTGCACATACAGTATCCAAACGGACAACATGAGTCAGCTGCAATACCGACAGGCAAACACTGCACAAACTACAGAGCTGAAGTCGAAGCACTGGTCCATGCAGCTAATACCATCAGCAGAACAGCAGACCCTATTGCACAGATTGTCTTTTTATCTGATGCCCGCTCCGTCCTTGAGGCTATCACCAAGGTAAGCTGCCACAACTTGAAGAAGCACTACAAACCATCAAATGCTTTCGGATAGCATTGCAGTGGATCCCCTCACACTGTGAAGTCCAAGGAAATGAGGAAGCAGACAAGATGGCAAATGTGGGTGCAGAAGAGAATCAGACAGAAAACATGGTTACACATACAGAGATGAAGACTATCATCAAGTCACTCTATAGAACACATCAATCAGAAGATGCCTACCGTCATCTCTCGAGGCCAGAGCAAGTGACCATTTTTCGTCTCAGAACTGGACATAACAGACTAAACCAACACATGTACAGGCGGTTCCACCTTACGACATCGCCCGCATGTCCTTGTGGAGAAGCAGAACAGACCACAGAGCACATACCTCAATGTTGCAGTACGTATCAGCTGCTGGGAGAAGAGATCTGGCCTTTGTCAACCTCTTTTCTTGAAAAGCTGTATGGGCCTGTGGAAGAACTGCAGAAAACCACAGATTTCATCTTGAGAACGGCTCTCCAAGTGTGATACCAGCGATCGAAAAGAAGAAGACAGAAGATATTATTAATCTTACATCATTGCAGACTGAATACCTCATAGAACTTGCGAGGGAATGAAATTAGTATAATTATCCTAATTATTATAATTAATAGTTAATTCCATAATTGTTATAGACTTTACACCACTGATCACGCGAGAAAGGCAAAAAGTACTTGGAAAGGAATCACAGGCGTGATTAATCAAGCGCAACAAACTTGTGTGAATACACACGCTCATGTGGAATGAAGGACATTTCAATTTCCCTTTCTCCGAGATCTAACAATACTCACCATTCTATTACTTCTGATACACGCTATCTTGGATAGCTGGCCCTAGAACTCTAGACTTAGTAATCTTTACCAGCTCCTGGAACCGGGTACCCGGCTCCCAACAACCGAGTACCCGTTTGCCATGAAGCTCATATTGTTTGCATAGCCACCAAACAAGAGATACCCATGGCTTGCCTCCGTGGGGCTGGGAGGCAGGGTCCGTAATAGAATGGTGAGTATTGTTAGATCTCGGAGAAAGGGAAATTGAAATTGCCTTCATTCTCCTTTGCTCAATACTCACCATTTTATTACTTCTGATATACACCAGATTTCGACAGTAACCTGGTGGGAAGGGGCAAGCCATCAATTGCTACTTTTGCCCCTTCGAGAAAGAGCTTAGACTTAAACTTGACAAATGGAGACCTAAGAGAACCATCAAGTTAAAGGGACCGAATCACATTCGCATCACTACCCCCCCCCCCCATTTTCTCCTAAGAAAAAGGGAGAGAACTCACGCACATCCATCTCGCCTGAAACACAAATATGCTAAGAGGGTTTACTGCTCTGCATATATCAGCCTGTGAATGGGCATGAATATATAAGATGAATGAACATGATATATGCATATAATACAAAAAACTCAATCTTGAATTACCTCATGATATTTGGATTCCAGACGTGGAGCCGTCAACCAATCACTTGTCCGGCCATCAGTAACACAATCTGGTTGACATCCACTCGCTTGACCATGTCTGCCTCTTAATTCTTGCTTTACAAATGCCAAAAAAGGGAGGAGCAGTGTGGCCGTTTAACTAGCGTTTCAAAACAGCTAAAGCGATTGGATTGGCGGAGGCTGACACCCCTCATCCGTGAATGAAGGAAATTTCAATTTCGCTTTCTCCGAGATCTAACAATACTCACCATTCTGTTACTTCTGATATACAGCTGGCTCTGACAGCTGGCTCTAGGACTATAGACATAGAAAGCTTTACCGACTCCTTGGAACCGGGTACTCGGCTCCCAACTGCCGAGTACCCGTCTACCATAGAGCTCATATTGTTTGCATAGCCACCAAACAAGAGAAATCCATGGCTTGCCTCCGTGGGGCTGGGAGGCTGGGTCCGTAACAGAATGGTGAGTATTGTTAGATCTCGGAGAAAGGGAAATTGAAATTTCCTTCATTCTCCTTCGATCAATACTCACCATTCTGTTACTTCTGATATACACCAGATTTGGTCGGTAACCTGGTGGGAAGGGGCAAGCCATAAATGCTACTTTTGCCCCTTGGAGAAATACTTAAACTTGCAACAACGGAGACCTAAAAAGGGCCGTCAAGTTAACGGAACCGAATCACATTCGCATCACTGCCCCCCCCCCCCTTTTTCTCCTAAGAAAAGGGAGAGAACTCACGAACATGCATCTCGCCTGAAAACACAAATATGCCAAGAGGGTTAGCTGCTCTTTGCATATATTAGCCTGGGAATGAGCATGAATATATAAGATGAATGATCATGATATATAGACATAATACAAAACACTCAATCGTGAATTACCTCATGATATTTGGAATTCAGACCTGGAGCCTCCAACCATTCACTTGTCCAGCCATCAGTGACACAACTGGTTGATATCCTCTCGCTCGACCATGTCTGCTTCTTAATTCTCTCTTACAAATGCCAAAAAAGGGAGAAGAGCAGCGTGGTCATATAGCTATCGTCTCAAAACAGCTAAAGCGAGTGGAATGGCGAAGTCTGACACATCCCTCATATAGTAATCCGTGAAAGAAGACTCACAGTGCCCTTGTGCGACAGCCATGATGTCCTTAAACGGAACACCATTGTAAAGGGCGGAAGAGGCGGCTATTCCTCTAACATCGTGCCCTTGCACCTTGCACTTGGTGCCCAGTCGTAATCTCACGGGTAGTCTGAATGCATTCGACTACCCAACGAGAGATAGAATCCACGGATGCGGCACCATATGGCTCCATATGGCAGATCCACAGATGTCTATCATTCAACCGTAACGAGTCTGTCCGTTTTGTACTTAGTCAACGCACGGACTGGGCACCAGACACTGGCATCACGATCCAACCTACTTAGTTTCGGTATAACGATTGGTTTGCCGGGATATCTCAAAGATCGAATCTTTGACATAAACTCTGCTCTTGGCAGTAGACGCAGCCCCTCTCTCGAGACAATAAATCGGTCCCTCTCTGCTGAAAGTGCATGGATCACACTGCTCCTTCTAGCTGAGGAAGCTGCCAATAGAAAGACCGCCTTTAGAGTCAAATGCTTTAGACTAGCCGAACGCAACGGTTCGAAAGGGTGCTTGGCCAGTACATTAAGCACTAAAGATAGACTCCAGGCTGGAATGACTACCGGTTGTCTCGGTCGGAGATTGCTCATTCCCTTCGCCATCACATTTAACTGGGCCATCTCTGGACTATCCCTGTTGGCTAGACAAGGGATAACTGATGCCAAAGCTGACTTGTATCCAGCAATTGTGACAGGAGCTAGTCCTGAAAAGAACAGCTCACAGAGAAAGTCTGCTATTTGCTGAATAGTGGATTGAAAGGTATCAATACCCTTTTCCTCACACCAGTCTGCAAATCCGTTAACCTTGTTGTTATATGACATGAAGGTTGACCTCCCTCTCGCAGCTGTGATGAAATCTGCAGCATGTCGAGAAAAGCCCGCCAACGTGTGGTGTTGTTTGACAACAACCACGCAGTCAATAACATTTCGGGACGCTCGTGTAGGAAGCGTCCCTTGGCCTGGGAGATTATGTTCGGAATCACGGGTAACTGCACTGGGTTTTCCACCCGCAGACCTTGAAGATCCGTGAACCACGGCCTGCTGGGCCAAACGGCGCTATAGCAGGACCAGGCACGGTTCCTCCCTGATCTTCACCAATATCTTCGGTAGAAGAATGGTGGGTGGGTACGCGTAAGCGTGCATCCCTCTCCAGCTTAACGCCAGAGCGTCTGTATCGACGGCATTAGGATCTGTATCGGCGAGACATAAGTCATGATTTGAGCATTTTCCCTTGTGGCGAACAAGTCCACGTTGGGGTTGCCCCAATGCTCGAAGATCCTGTGAAGAACTGGAGGGTTGAGAGACCATTCTGTTGGCAGAATTCTCTGTCTGCGAGACAAAGCATCCGCCAGAATGTCCAATCGCCCAGGAATATGAGCTGCTTTAAAAAACAACCGAGTAATTCCTACGCCGTTGAATCAAGTGCCACACTTAGGTACATAGTGTGGGTGACTTGGTCTCGCCTTGGCGATTTCTGTATGATACTACTGTCGAGTTGCCCGACCGTATCAATATCGCATTGCCCCTGACTTTTGGAAGAAACCCTTTCCAATGCCAGTTCCACTGCCATCATATCCAACAGATTGATATGCAGCTGGCTCTCTTGGAGAGTCCATGTGCCCGAGACCTGGTGTTCTCCCAGGTAGGGCCCCCATCCCTCCAGCGATGCATCCGTGTATACGGACAGCTGGGGTTGGGGTAGGTGCAGCGCACACCTCCTACTAGGAGATTTTGACGCTTGTTCCCACCCTACAAGATGCGACATTATTGGCTCCAAAACTGGCACCAGTTTTGACAGGGGTTCTATTCTCTGTTTCCACAGAGACATCAGATACAACTGGATAGGTCTTTGCATACGAGCAGTGTACAGGTATACCTGCTACATGGAGACCATCATGCCCAGCATCTGAAGAAACCGCCTCGCCTGAATGTGGTTTCCCAATCGAAACTCTTGCAGATGGCTAACAGAGACACCACTATGGGCTCTGACGGGTAAACAACCCTGCCCTCCTCGAGATCGAACCGCATCCTTAAATAAACGAAATGTTGAGTGGAGTGTCAACTCAGATTTCTCCTTGTTGACTATCTAGCCTAGATCTGAAAGCAACTTCAGATTCCGAGCAGTATCCACCTCTAACCTGGCTGATGATCAGCCAATCGTCTATGTAGGTGTGAAGCACCACGTTCTCTTTTGTGAGAAACACTGTCACCACACAAGGACCACTCTGGTGAAAACCCCTTGGAGCTGTCGACAGGCCGAATGGGAGGTTTAAACTTGCATACTAGATTCAGAAACGCAACTCTCAGAAACCTGTGACAACTCCCGTTCATAGGAATGTGGGAACATGCATCACTCAGATCGATCGATACACACCACACTCCCTTCCTCAATCCCGCCATTACCGACCTCGGCGTTTCCATCTGGAACCGAGGCATATGGATAAACCAATTCAATGGCCTGAGATTGAGTACGGGTCTCCATCCCCCTGTGCTCTTGGGGACAAGGAACATATTGGAATAGAAGCCTGGACTGTTCTGGTTCGCTGGATTTATTGCTCCCTTCAGAAGCAAACCCGACACTTCGTTTTGAACGGCTTCTAACTTGTCTGGTTCCCGTGGTACGGGTGTCCAGACAGGTGCCAAAGACAGATACTGCGGCGGAAAGTCCCACCACTCCGGCATGTACCCCTGGGATAACCATCCCAGGACCAGACTGTCTGACGTCACACCTCGCCAGGCCTCGACGAAACGCATGAGCCTTCCACCCACCATAGACACCTCGACGTCTAACGGGGTTGTCCAGCTCGCGGTCCGCTCCCCCCCCCCCTTTCTTAACGAGAGAGAGAGAACCATTTCCGTCTTGGCTTGGCAGGTATAACTGGCACCGCTGTTCCTGTCGCACAGGTGCGTTCCAGGCGGATATGAAGGGAGCTCTCGTACCCTCAGGTACGATCCGCTCCCTTCTTTCCGCCCTTGGAGGACTTACCCTTACCCTTCCCCTTGCCCTTCCCGCCTCTAGGGCGATCAGGAGCAACATTGGGAAGGGTAGGGGCCTCCACAACCTTCCTGGCTTTCTTAGCCGGCGGCGGCTGAGAAAATCCAGACGAAGCAGAAGTCGCAGTAGGCTTAGCTTTCGCCTTGCCTTTCTGCTTCTTCTAAGGTTGGACAGCTAATGGTTTCCCTACAGCCCGTAGTGCGTGCGCTTGCCTCACTAGCTCGAGCTGTAGGTTTACCGCCAACCGATTCTGCGCAATGCTGGCAGTGTCCTCTAGGATGGCCCGCGCCTGGCCACCGAAGATGCTAGGCCCTGTCAGGCGTGTCCCAAGAAGACGCTCCCTGACTGCCGTAGCCGGACTCATATGGTCAAGAACCATTTGCCTCCTGGACTTTGTCACACGCGCTTGCACCCTTGCCAGTGCGTCCATAGACAGCACCAAGCCGTCATTGACGCACGAAAGCGCCACAGGTGGCACAGGGTGGCCTGCCCCCCGCTTCAGCCCACACCGACTGAAGAAGGCGATACGAATGGTTGACAGCACTCATAGCTGCCCTCACACCCTCATCGCATAGGGACAGGACTTCATCCTGGTGTGCCTGGGACTTGTCCACAAGTGCCGGACCGGGGCCACCCGCTCCAGCACTCTGAACACCCAGTACCCAGCAGTCATTCTCGGTGACCGACGGGACAACACCCTACCTGTCGTATTCCCCCCGTGGAATACGACCCCTCGCCCGCACCTCCATGGAGGCCACAAGAAGCTGGCCCTTGTTCATGCGTTGTTTGCTATAACTAGTATCAAGCAACACCATAAACCATGGATCCAGTCCAACAGACTGGATCAGGGCTGCGGGCAAGATCCCCATCCTAATCTATGCACCGATGGACGGGGTACATCCTCCTCAGTCCACCATGGCTAGCCAAGCCAGAGCCTCAGACCAATCCGTCTCCGAGGAGGACACTCCCGTGAACACGTCACCCGTTGATATGTTCACGGCCCTACTAGCAACGGCCTCCCGGCTAGGAGCCATTACTGATATGCCAGGAACTCTGGTACCGTACGGTTCCGCCGCCACCCCATGGAACACACCAGTCCATGGAGTATGCCTGCACGGAAAACCGTGCGGACCCATAGCGGTTGAGGAACCGTGGCTTGCGCCAGGCCAGACAGATGGAGGACGGTTCCATCAGGACGGAATCAACCTCCATGGTCTCCACCCACGGCCTCACAGGCCGCAGCACCCTCTCCTCCTCAGCCGCCTCATCTTCAGACCCCTAAGAGTCGTCACTAGACAAGGAAAACCGTGGAGCCGTCCTGGCGGATGGCTCCCATGCCTGACGGACCGGCCACCGCTACTGGACCACCCGGAGGTGGCCGCAGAGAGACAGAACCCATCAGGCCGCAGCCCGACGGGACTGCCAGGGGGCCATACAAAATGGCTCCCTCAGTGTCCAGTCCAGGACCCTGTCCAAGGACAGGGTCCGAATCAAACATGGGGAGAGACTGCCCTACAACTTTTGGTAGCAGGGACGACACCAGCGTGGGCAGAACGCTATGCAAGACACCTTGCCTAGCCGGACCAAACCACGCCGGCGGTGCCATCTCCGCCACCTCCGGTTGCAGACGTGGAACGCCCCCACGGGCCGAAACGGATGCTCCACGATTTACTTTCGGACTGTCTGACCCCGCGTCAGACCCTGCCAAGTCCTTCTGGCAAGGAACTTAAGCATCATATCGACCGACCACACAGCGCAAACGTTACACCTACTGTCAAGACTACACTTAGTACAGTGAAAACAGACATGGTCCTTGCATAGAACCCGTACGATATGTGGCACTCGACAGTTTTTCTGGTACCAATTAAAGTACGCAGCACCCAGAATCAGATGCGCGAATTAATGAAACATTTTCTTCACATAAACATCCGAGAAACATGGGTGTGACGACACCCGCTCGGATCTTACGGAGGACGACATCAGCCGATCATCGTGTTAAAACACCGATAAGCCAACACCTAATTTCATATCTGCCGATCGCCTGTTGGGGATTTAAAGGAAGGCGATCATCTGGCATATTTCGTTGTTAACACACGTCCCAGATTCTTTGGGGTTAGAAATTGGAACATGCGACACATACGAAATTTTAGAGACCTAAGTCTTTTAACTATGGAATAACATGGAAATATCCGACCTGATATCCTCGGAAGCGTCCATATTAATCCAAAATATCCTTTTGAGAACCCACAAGCTACCACAATTAATCACAGTAAAAAGACTTAGGCTTAAACAATCTTAAGACTTTCCAACTGCAAAAAGCAGGTATTCTCTTGTCGCTATGCAAACAAGAATGAGCTCTATGGTAGACGGGTACTCGGCAGT
This sequence comes from Chaetoderma sp. LZ-2023a, assembly GCA_034401795.1. Taxonomy (NCBI): domain Eukaryota; kingdom Metazoa; phylum Mollusca; class Caudofoveata; order Chaetodermatida; family Chaetodermatidae; genus Chaetoderma; species Chaetoderma sp. LZ-2023a. The sequence continues at coordinate 116,790,199 of CM067371.1, forward strand.
TGGGAGCCGAGTACCCGGTTCCAAGGAGTCGGTAAAGCTTTCTAAGTCTATAGTCCTAGAGCCAGCTGTCAGAGCCAGCTGTATATCAGAAGTAACAGAATGGTGAGTATTGATCGAAGGAGAAAGAGGACTCACAGTGCCATTGTGCAACCGTCTTGATGTCCTCTAACGGAACACTATTGTAAAGGGCAGTCGAGGTGGCTATTCCTCTAACATCGTGTGCCCTTGCGCATTGCACCTGGTGCCCAGTCGCAATCTCATGGGTAGTCTAAATGCATTCGACTACCCAACAAGAGATAGAATCCATGGATGCGGCGCCATATGGCTTCTTATGGCAGATCCACAGATGTCTAGCATTCGACCGTAACGAGTCTGTCCATTTTTTGTACTTAGTCAAAGCACGGACTGGGCACCAGACACTGGCATCATGATCAAACCCAGTTAGTTTCGGTATAATGATCGGTTTGCCGGGATATTTCAAAGATTGATTCTTAGACATAAACTCTGCTCTTGGCAGTAGATGCAGACCCTCTCCAGAGACAATAAATCGATCCCTCTCTGCTGAAAGCGCATGGATCTCACTGCGCCTTCTAGCTGAGGAAGCTGCCAAAAGAAAGACCGCCTTTAGAGTCAAATGCTTTAGACTAGCCGAACGCAATGGTTCTGCAAATTTGTTAACCTTGTTGTTATATGACTTGAAGGTTGACCTCCTCCTCGTAGCTGCGCTGAATTTCGCAGCTTGTCGAGGAAAACCTTCCGACGTGGAACGTTGTTTGATAACATGCACGCCGTCAATTTGAACATTTCGGGATGCTCGTGTAGGAAGCATCCCTTGGCCTGGGAGATTATGTTCGAAATCTCAGGTAACTGCACTGGATTGTCCACCAGCAGATCTAGAAGATCCGTAAACCATGACCTGCTGGGCCAAAATGGCGCTATTAGCAGGACCAGGCACGGTTCCTCCCTGATCTTCACCAATATCTTCGGCAGAAGAATGGTGGGTGGGTACGCGTATCGCCAAAGCGTCTGTATCGACGGCATTTGGATCTGGAATCGGTGAGACATAAGTCATGATTTGAGCATTTTCCTTTGTGGCGAACAAGTCCACGTTTGGTTTGCCCCAATGCTCGAAGATCCTGTGAAGAACGGGAGGGTCGAGAGACCATTCTGTTGGCAGAATCCTCTGTCTCCGAGACAAAGCATCCGCCAGAATGTTCAATCGCCCAGGAATGTGTTTGGAGCACTCTAATAGACATTTAATATCAGAAAAATACAAAATGGCTGCCATTTAGTATAGTTTGGTATGAATTCCAACTGGATGTTTGTGGCCTGGGTATTTCAATTGTCACAAACTATCTATTTATCAAAATTGATCAATAGAATTGAGTAAAAAAAGGTTTTGGGTACACACACACATTTAATATCAGGAAAACCCCATAATAGTCTCTATTTTAGCTCACATGGCCAGAATGACCAAGTGAGATTTAGTCCGAGTTCTCAGAATCGGCAAAGGGCGGATTCACAGAACTTAGATTAAGTGACCGTATGCCATGTCGGTCATCCGTTGTCAGTCTATCCTTTAACTTTTGCTTGAAAACGTTACTCTTCATTAACCGATTGGCGGATTTTAACCCAATTTGGCTGGAATGACATTATAGGAGTAAGCGTCAGAACCTCTACATAGAAATTTAATTTGTCAATTTTTAGGGGAAAATCCTCAGAAATTTACCGGTATTGTCAAAACGCTACACCTTAACTGATTGGCGTATTTAAATCTAATTTGGCTAGAGAGACCATACGCGTGTAGGCCTCAGAACATGTCTGCAGAATTTTGATTGGTCAATCCTTTTGGTGAAAATCTGGACGGACCCTGTCAGTGTAGGCTCCAGAACTTCTATTCAGAATTTTGAATGGTCGATTTTTCGGGTGAAAATCATAGATTTACCGGAAACTATCAGAACGCATCTCCTCCTTAACCGCTTGGTGGCTTTTATCCAAATTTAGCTGGAAAGACTATCGTGATAGATTCTAGAAAATCTATTCAGAATTTTGGTTGTCGGTATTTGTCGACCATCTTTGATTTTTTTACAATTTTTCAGAGCCATTTAAAACGCTTTAATTAATGTCCCTATTTCAATGAAACCTGTGTGGAATGATCTTATGGCGGTAGGCTCCAACATGTCAAGTGAGAATTTTCAGATGTGTCCGAAAAATGGTACCCAACATTTTAATCAGCACACCATAATTAATCAAGTAATATAATATAATAAATTGTGTCCTAAACATCCAGCTGGAATGCATATCATACCGTGCTAAATTTAAGATAACTTTAAGTATGCCCAAAGTTTACCATCTACTAACTTAGGTAATCACGCATGAATTTCAATCAAATCAACACAACGTTCGTGGTGCCCGTCCCCATGCAATAAGTTCACTCAAAACTAAACTACCATGTCAAAGCGGAGCCTCAATTGTTAACCAAATAGACGTGGTTTGTGTTGTAAGCTTGGACACATGAGTCAATGGTCGCTGGCGTCGGGTTAGCTTTACACTAAATTTCAACTAATTGGTAGCATATGACTGTGATAGTAGTAGTAGTAGTAGTAGCAGTAGTAGCAGTAGCAGCAGCAGCAGTAGTAGTAGTAGCAGGTAGTAGTAGTAGTAGTAGTAGTAGTAGTAGTAGTAGTAGTAGTAGTAGTAGTAGTAGTAGTAGTGGTGGTAGTGGCAGCGGTAGCGGTAGCGGTAGTAGTAGTAGTAGTAGTAGTAGTAGTAGTAGTAGTAGTAGTAGTAATAGTGGCAGCGGTAGCGGTAGTAGTAGTGGTAGCGGTAGTAGTAGTAGTAGTAGTAGTAGTAGCAGTAGCAGTAGCAGTAGCAGTAGCAGTAGTGACACCAGTAGTAGTATCGGTAGCAAAAGGAGTACTATTAGCATGTCACATCTATAACTGAACCGAGCCATAACCATTTGATACTCAAATTTGTTCAAGATTTTAATTTTCTCATAGATAAATTGATATATGATATATTCATACACTCATAAAATTACGGTACGTAGTAGTAGTAGTAGTAGCAGTAGCAGTACCACCAGCAGCAGCAGCAGCAGCAGCAGCAGCAGCAGCAGCAGCAACACTAGTAGTGGTATCGGTAGCAAAAGTAGTACTATTAGCATGTCACATCTATAACTGAACCGAGCCTTAACCATTTTGATACTCAAATTTGTTCAAGATTTTAATTTTCTCATAGAAAATGTTAAATTGCACTCAAATTAACGCGAGCAGACTGTTTGTAACATTTAGTTAGCAAGCTAGTCAGTCTAGTGGTAAACTTTCAAAATATATCACGCACACACTGCAGAATCCGTTTTGGCTAAAATGTAGGCTCCATTCCTTATAAGTTTATTTTTTAATTTGTTTTCATTCTCTGATAATGGACAACCGCTCTTGAAACCCATCTCGTTCATAATACTTTATTAATATTACGTAATACGCTGTTATCATAGGAATGTTGAGTTATCTGGGTCAAATATGTCAAATTTGACCCTAAGGTTGTTTCAAGGTCACGACCTAGAAAGTATGGTTATGCAATGGAAGCAAATCTAGGGGTTATAAGGCTCAACAGTTTATGATGTTTGGACGAGCAGGTCAACCCAGGTGTTAATTTGACCTCTATGACCTCCAAAGCCGGTCAATGATAAGTATCAAATTTGTTGATGATCGGATCAGATGTTCCAAGTTACCAGGAAATCGCCCAAAGTGGTGTCAATTAAATGGCTCGAATGTTTAGTATCAATGGATCAAGAATTACAGAGATATTGCCGCTGTAGATCTTATGATATCAGGACACCAGATCTATGTGACATAGGAAGGATTTCGAATCAATGCAAAGGATTTCGGATTTAATGAAAGAAGTATGGGGCAGAGTATGGATATGTAAGTCAAATTAGATTATTGGGATCGAATAATGGCAAACAATGGTGATGATCTTTCCGGATTAAACTTAAAGCTCACATGTCTCTGCTTTTTGGCCAAACTTGATCAATAGTATCAATATACCAGTGATCAAGTTATGATCAAAATTCAGATATGTCTGACTTGGTCAAAGTTGCGCGTTGTTCAGTCACCACCAAAGCTCCTCATTAACCGACCACAATAATATCGGTGATCTATCTAATAACGTTGAAATCGTAATGAGAAAAATTACGGCCGATCAATCCAGATATACATCAATTCAAATTCTAGCCGGTACGGTTAAACAGTTCCGATCTCTCTTTCAAAAGACAAGAGCTGTTTAAACTTCTTTACCAGAACCAGAAAATCCGCCTATCTGGGAATGATACTATTTGATGTTTAATCTGCGTGCGGTAGAGAAAATTTTGTAAATGAAACTATGAAAACAGAAAAAACTTTAATCATTCATTCATTCATTCATTCATTCATTCATTCATTCATTACATAGATGATAGAAAACGGAGTAGATGAATTGATATTGATGTAGTATGAATGGAGTAGTGAACTAACGCTATATTTATATATTTATTATATTTTAAAAGCGCCAGTGATGCGTTATAAGCATGGATATAGAAACTGAATAAATTAATACGTAAATAAGCGTAAAGAAAATAATTTTTGGAAATTTGATGATTGAAATTTTAATCAATCAGCCCTTAGTTTTCATTAAGGTTTAATTTATTAAAGAGCCAATCACCAAATAGCCAAATCAATTTGAATGCATATTTTAATTCAAGGATTATGCATTACAAGTTCAATGGTATTTTAATAGCGAGTTGACCGCTAGTCGGTAGGATAATAATAATGAGATTTATTGGGTAATTCAAAAGACTGTTGAGCAACTCAACCAATCTAGAACTTACGTTATGAATTGGTTGATTGGTTACTCAGGCCTTGGAACTAGAAACTAACTATGTGTACATGATGATTACTGAATGATTGTTGGTTATCTGAACTTGGATAAATGACGTAATAACAACAAAATGAAACAAATATTCAATCAATTTAAATAGAAATATTTCAATAATAAGTATGAAAATTTACTTCTAGAATATTTTTTACTTTGGTTACATAAGTAAAAATCTTGACAGTCTCTGCACCACGTGAGTTGGTCGGGGTGTACGGTAAATAATTTTGAGAAATCACAGTTAAAACTTAAGTACCTTGCATATGCTCAATACAGAAGTCCGGTCACGGAATGAAGGCCAACAGATGAAGATCCGATCCGTCGTGCCACCGGGAGTGAAAACACACGTGAAGAAACGGATGACGAAACCGGAAGATTGTTCTGTATTCCGAAATAGAAACAATAAGGTCCAAGGCACTAAGATGATCCGAGATATTGAATTGAGAAGCTCGAGAGTTCTACCTATCCAAACAAGGCACCAGGTTCTGCTTGCTTTGGGATTTGTTCTGGTGATGAGATTGATGACGTCACGGGTAGAGAATTTAGACTACTACCCACCAAGCAAGGCACCATGTTCCGCTTGCTTTGGGATTTGGTTTGAAGACGATTAGGTTGATGACGTCACGGGTAGATAAAATCGACTGATTGCTGATGACGATGATTACATTGAGACGATGACAAAGACGAGACGACACAGGCACACTATTATGTTAACATTTTTACATGGTGAGTTCGTGGACTCTTGAAAATAAGCGGCTCCTAGATGATGTGTGAGTCGCGTAGAGATATGTTTCTAACTGATAAGTGGGAGTTAGCGATTTTCCCACCAAAACACTGTCACGTGATTGATGAATATCATGGTTTGATGTACAAATGCGCCGACGTTCATATAATTCCTAAAGATGGTGACAATCTTATCATATAAAAATTTGATAAAATTCATTGGAAAATAGAATCTCAAAAATAATAATTATACAAGAAAGGTTAATAATTATAAAATTAAATTGACCAATATAATACAATCTAGAGGAACTATTTTCCAATCATAACGGTGCCAATCATGTGCAATGAATGTGCCATGTTAATTTCAAGTAATATTGATGCCTTGTCTACCGTACAAACATCGACTTCAAAAACACTAGATCGACCAATAGTTCACCGAGTTACATAGTGGGATTGACTTAGGCCGCTAGGACAGATCGAACAATTCTATACTCTGTGGTAATCAGTTACAGCCAAGAGGCTAATTAGCATATGAATTGGGAAATGCCCGATCAGATGTTTATTTCATGATCATAGGTATGGAATACATGGACAGTGGAGCGGGAATAAATGGTAATACTGGATTAACCCATCATATCCATGTTCCCTAAATTAATTAAATTAATAATAGTCTGACGTCACACATATACTGTGACGTGACACATCATACTGTATTGTTAAAAGATTATAGATTATTTTGACACGAATTTGATGGACAGTCGGTGCTTTGTAGCTCGCGGGGGTACATGCTGGTCCGCCGATAAATATCCGCCCATCGCACTGCAAGTATGCGATGACCAGGATGGCTGGTTAACTGCGGATCTCGGGTTGCGGATCCTGTATGACATCTCTCCGCGGTGTACAAAAACTGACTTAGCAGGTGGAACACTGATGTTCCAGTGGGGCCGTGCGACCATTGCCGCTGAGCACCACCCGGTGTCGTCACAACTGTTTGTGTCACAGGTGTGTCTACCCATACTAATTTGGAGAATGGAACAATTAGAATAATATACTAGAAATGTAAATAAGTACTATACAAACAAGGTGAATCGTTTGGCAGTAAAATGAGCACAATAATACACAATATAGAGCTAGCTGGTGTCCTTTCTATGTGGTGTCGCCGTAGGTACCACACAGATCCTTGAATCCGCAGAGGTATCCCCGCAAGAGAAGCATCCACGTAGGAGATCACTGAGTAACTCAATATAAGTTAGTATACCCCTAACATACACAGAGAGAACACTATTGCTGAGTGAGGAAAGTGCCTTGCGTGGGCCTCCGTCACCGAATGTTTCATGATGGTGTGAGAGGGAGGTGCCTTGCGCAGGCCTCTGTCACAGGAATTCTCACTGTTGCGAGAGGCAAGTGCCTCACGGAGGCCTCCATCACAGGAAAATGCCTTCAACGCCGAAGTGGAAGAAAAGCGTTGGCAAAAAGGGCCACTCTTTTGTTCATCAGAAAATGCTACGTGCTGAGTAATCTTAGTGAAGCCATAATTAACCTGATGCGTACTGTTTTACGTGAAGGCGGAACGAGTGATTTCCGAAGAATTCCCACATCACTGTCTTATGTAGTTCCAAGATGCTGTATTGGTAGATGCCCTTTATTTATGCGGATCTTCTGCTACAGTCTAACCTACCAATTAAGTGTTAGAAACGAAAACTAGCTTTGGCCGCAAGTGGCAGGGATTCCTACCTATCGTTAGATACAGCTGTCCAATGGGCACAAACGCCTAGCTTCCCGTAGGTCGCTTTGAAAGAGCATCTACCACCATGGATGGCATGTGTACATGCTACATCGCAACGCATCCGAATCTGATGATAATCCAGCTACCTTGCTCCGCACCCACATAAAACATCACCTGGACAATGGCTACATTTCACATAAGCAAGTTTGATCACTGACACATCATTTAAGGCGGGGATAGAGAGCCGAATATCCACCACGAGCGTCCTTCCCGTGAGGGTGGGGTGGATTCCAAGATCCTTCCCAGACACTCCGACAAGTTGGATGGAGATGCGCGTCTCATCCGTCACCACTTCCTACAGATCTAACTTTTGAGCTGTCATTAGGATTAGGTTCCAATATGCCCAGATATGCACGGCGGGCCGGTAAATAAACTTATCAAGTTCACATTTATAACTATATGTTTTCGCAGTGCTTTCCTTCGTTGGCGGGGTTATCTAGCTAATAAGTAACTGGAGATGCGGGGGAGATTTATGTAAATCAGTACTTTAACCGTCACCGCTCGGAAACCTCTGATAGTTTCCCAGGGTCGGATCAGATCAATGTGCTGATGGGACGTCTGAACAATTAAGAGCCATGCGGCTAGTGGATCATGGAAAGAGACAATAATTTGATATATACGAGGCCTTATAGTTATTTGGCCATTTTTACACAACCTTACCGAAGTGCGGAGCAACATTATCGCAACAACTGGGAAAGAGGCGTACACTATATGTCTCCTAACAAAGAGATTGTCCCTAACCACTGTAACCTATCCTATTGAGCTAAATAATAAGGTTTAGGCAGTAACATGCCGGGCTCAAACAGTTAGAGCACGGTCAGCGACCTCAGTGTAAAATTGATGATGATATGAATAATTGATGCGGATATAAATGTTGCTGTTTAGTATTTCCTCGAGTACTGCAGTCTAAGTTTTCTATAATTAAACAAAACATATCAACGGAATGGCTACCTGCCATATACAACTAACCAATGCAATGAACAATGACAATTTATATATGAATTATTGAGGTAGTAGTATCAGGTTGAAAGACCTAAACGGTGTGGTTAAAGCACCTACATTAAATAAGGATAATATGAACAGTAATAAAGAAATTATAAATTGTGGTCCTAAGACCGGGAAGGCACCTATTAGTCATCAGTGCCATATGCGTATATAATAATTAGATGTACAATAGTATAGTAACTTGAGTACCTACTAGTCGTCGGTACGGAACAGGCTACTATGTTACTGAAATTGAGGTGCTAGCATATTCATAGCGCAAGTTGACACATTCTCTGGAGCTGGAGATATTTCCGCAGGCAATTTCCGCAGCTGGTATCCGTAGGTTGGCTCCGCAAGCTGACTCCTCCAGGCAGGGTAGACACAGTGCATACTCATGACAGTGAAACAGGGCAGTGAAGTAGCATCTATTAGATAGTCTCTATAACTAAATCACAATTTATACGTAAGTGGGAAAGTTCTCCGTCCGACGACGGAAGTAGTAAAGTTAAAGGTTGCCCATTAAAAGAGAAGGCGGTATAATAATGTTAAGCAGATACATAACTTGGCACATGGTGCGGGATGCGTCACATAGTTCTTGCGGCGCACCTAGCAAAGTCCACCATACTTTGGTCCAAAAGTTAATTAAAACACACACGCCATGCAGTGCAGAATTTAATGTCCACTTTTCAGCGTGGTTGGCAGATCTGGTGAGTATCCCACCAAGAATCACCATAGCTCTACATTCCGGGCCTGCACGGCCCCTCCCGCAGAAGTTGCATTAGAAAAGTCTGGATGTGGAAGGTCTAACTTAAAATTTCTTTTATTACTTCTGGATGGCTGTCCGGGAGTATCCAAAATTCTGTGGAAGCCGAGGAAGTCCTACACCGCAGATGTGCTGGGTTCCATGAGACACCAGTTGAAGTAAAGATCACTGGTAGGTCAGCAGGTTACATCCGTCATCCAGGTGGTCTAGTCATCCTGCACAGGTCCGGCTGGCGATGCTCCTGATCCTTGATTTTTCACCACTTTAAACTCGCTGTGATGTCGAGCTGGGCGCCTCAACCAATCAGTGGCTGAGCGCCAGCCAATCAGCGTGCTGGTATGCTAGTGACGTTTCGACCATGTGTACACAGATCTCTGTATTTAGTTTAATATATACACGCGATTACGACGTTAGAGCAATATTCTAAGTATAAAGTAGTAGTGTCGGAATTGAAATGATACCACCTCCGTCAACTGGCCGCTGTTCGGCGATCCGTGGCCCCCACCGCCCTCTCAATCCCCGGGGCATAGGTTGGTGAGACATGTGGTTGGTGTATGTGGTGGGGGCCACGGATCGCCGAACGGTCGTATCATTTTAATTCCAACACTACTACTAGGCAAATGATACCACCGCCCTATCAATCCCTGGAGCATAGGTTGTGGGGGCCACCATGGAGCGCCGAAGGGCTGCCAGGGAGGTAGTATCACATTACTACTACCACGGTCTGAACGCCCATTTAGAGACACGCCTCCACAGTGATATGCACCACTGATCGCCATCAACCACACAGGGCCGGTCTCTCTCTCTCTCTCTCTCTCTCTCTCTCTCTCTCTCTCTCTCTCTCTCTCTCTCTCTCTCTCTCTATTCTGTGTAGGCTCAGACAAACACGAGGTCTCTGCCAGCGTCGCATCAGCATGATGGGACCACCCATAGGGGCTTCCATCTACCTTGACAACGCTCACCTGGGAGGAGGCTAAAGTGATTAGCATGCGAAACATGGCAGACTCTGGCATGTTCACATGTTACGCAGAGAATCTGGTGCTGAGCAGGGGTCTCCAGCAGCCAACCATGGCCTACCCTCTCCACCCCATAGAAGTGGCAGACAGACTCGATCTCTTCACGGGAGTGAAAGCGGTCGTGAATGTTTTTTCGACCCAAGGATTGTATTGGGAGTCATCCCGGAAGTGGGCCTACTTGGCATCCAATATCATGGCAGTCTCAGCGCCCTGTGCCACTGCTGTAGACGCCAGCACGAGCAGTATGATGAGAATCATGGCTATATATGAAGAGTCAAACTGAACAGAGTGAACCCCTCGAGAAATATCTGTGCCAGATCGAGCCCTGTTCCATCCGGATCAATGGAGATCTTCATCCCCCTCAGAGGCAGGGGCTAGCTGCTTCACTCTGCCGCTAGCTAAGAAACGTAGCTCGAGGACTATATGAATCATTTGCGGCCTAGTGAGTCTGACTCGCTGAAGCAGTTTAACAGCACCCTTGACTTTGGAGACATGTGACACACCAGCTACCCGTAGGGTGCCCTCCTGGAGGTTAACAGCTTCTTCTGGTCCATCGAATGGACGATGCAGCAGGAGCTTTCCACCTGTAACCCGATCCGGTGACCCACCCTCGTCAGGGAGACACCTTCACCTATGTAGGTGAGGAAGGATGAGCCCAGATTGGGCAACCATGTTTGCCAGTCACCCCCAGGTCCAGCCCTGTACCACACTTCATTCTTCTCAAATATGAACTGCAGGTTTTTTGCCAGGGTCAATAGCAGGCCATCATGAGCCATCGGCGGGGCACTGCTCGAATAGGGTTTGACCAGATGAAAGCTGAGGTCATAATTTAGGGTGTTGATGTCTGCCACCTCTGTATCCGAGAGCTCAATCAACGGCTCGAGGATGTACTTCCTCTTCAGGAAATCGTACCGAAACACGATCTTGTGACCATCTATGTTGTGACCCAGGCGCTCCTTCGACACATCCTTGAGGTCTGTGAGCAGCTCCACCCCATCACTCCCAATGGGGTGGAGGGAGAATGCCTTTGAGTTTGCTTCGTACTGTAGGACGAATGACTTGCCATCGCTCTCTTCTACCTTGGCAGCATCAACTGCGTACACATCTGCCAGGTCAGCAATACCAGTCGAGAGAGCAATTATGGGTTCCATAGCACACTATAGGAGGGGTTTAAACAAGACATATAACCATGCCGAGTGTCCGACTGCTGCACTCCGGTGGTGAGAACGTAATCTCACCCTCTCTAGAGGGGAGAAGGGTGGTACAGTACCATATAGAATGGGTCCTCCTCGAGGTGCCCCAGTGTGGCACAACATACATACACGCCGATGTGCTACATCAACCTCTGGGCAGTGCACACAGCAGCTCACTGGTAGAAGTCGGCCGGGATGTGATAGAGTATCTCCCAGGTGCCAACAGCAACCTATGGAAAGCTATCAGTCCTAGCCTGTTCACACCTGTAAATCACCTGTTTGACAGCCCCTCCATTAACATATACACCTGTGCAAAAGTTAAGCACCACCCTATTTTTACGCACATGCGAGGGTATATTCATGTGCTATGAAGAAAGCAATAGCATAAACATTTATGTACCCATCCATCTTAGTGCAAGAGGTAATAATGCAACTAGAGGAATGCTGATTATGATGGTGGGGAAACACTGTATGTTTTTGTTTGAACTTGAAAACGAGGCCTGAATATGGTTACGTTGACACAACTGACAACTATTGCCCTACAGTTGACACACGTGGCTAGATTGTCATTAATGGTGTCTGAAAACGAAGTTTAACATCTGTGCACGAGTTTGAGACTGTCATTATTAATACCGGGTATATCCACCTTGTGCCTGGATGACGGCCTGGACACGACGTCTCATGCTGGTCACCAACCGACTGATACGCCATTGTGGTATTCGTTGCCATTCAAGATGGAGTGCGTCTGTTAATTCCTGTAGGTTCTGCACAGGAGGATCCCTCCTTCTCACCATGTTTCCCAGAATGTCCCAGATATGCTCAATAGGGTTCATGTCAGGGCTCCTTGCTGGCCATGGTAGGGTTTCGATGGCATTCTGGCGGAGGTATTCATGCACAGCTCTAGCACGATGTGGTCGGGCGTTGTCATCCATGAATATAGGGTGGGTTCCAGGTGCATGATTTACAAAATGAGGGACCACAACTCTATCCAGTATGGAATCTTGATATCTTTGTCCATTTAGTGTTCCAGGTACAGTCAACAGATCCAGCTTACAATCAAATGAGATGCACCCCCATATCATAACGGAACCTCCACCAAATGGAACTTCTTCCATGATGTTACATTGGTCGTACGCCGTGCGTCTGGACCTCCATACACGAGTTCGACCATCTGTGGCATGAAGCAGGAACCGACTTTCATCGGACCAGTGTACCCGTCTCCAGGATCTCATGTTCCAGTGTCTTCTTTCGTTGCACCACCTCAGACGCTCCTCTTTGTGGTGTGCAGTGAGGAGAGGACGTCTGACAGGTCTCCTAGCTTTCATGCCAGCAGCATACAGTCTCCTTTTGACGGTAGACATTGACACTCTATTGCGCGTTTCCCATTGCTGGCTGAGCACTCTGCTGTTGGTGAATGGAGATCTCCTAACAAGGCGTACTAGGGCTCGATCATCACGGGCAGTAGTCTTCTTCGGTCTTCCAGATCTAGGCCTGTCCTTCACCTCGTTAGTTTGCCCATGTTTTGCAATCAAACGACTGATTACAGTATGGTTAATGTTCAGCTGTCTGCCAATCTCTCTGCATGACATACCAGTGGTATGCATGCCTATGATTTGCCATTTCACACGATCACTTAACCTTCGTCTTGCCATAGCGGTTCACAATCAAGAGCTAATTCTCTCTGTACAAATAAACCACGGTCATGAACACAAAATTCCTAATCTTGTCGCCTAAATCTGTATGTAATGTTCTACACCTCAAACTGTACTTTTACATAACTGAACACGTGTGCTGTTTCCCGCCACGCACGGACATCAAGCGGCGTGAAGTCATGCATGCATGTGCATTTCGTACTTGGAATTATGTCAGCTAACGCGGGGACAAAAAGTATGGCAGCCTAGTTGTACCATCATGTTTCTACGTTCTATTGTTTTTGCTGGTGCTTAACTTTTGCACAGGTGTATATATGCCAGCACGGATGGGATATCGGATGGCCATTTAGAGTTTACACTCTTATTACTCATTGACCTGATGACAACATGATATCACACCAGGAATATCTGACATTTGCCGAGATGATGAAGAGGCAGCTACATGGTTGCCCCTTCATGACCCCTGCACAGATAAAGGCCTTAAACGAACAGATGCTCGCACTGCAACAAGAAGGAGAGCGACTACAGCGGGAGAGTTGGTATCAACAGAACGTGAGCATTGCAAGGAAGTGAAGGAACACTGAAGGTTCCCGATACTGGCAGGCCCTCCTGGAGGAGAGTAAGTGGGACGATGAGCCAGATGTAGCAGAGACTGTGGACGATGCAGTGGAGACCGCGGACGAAGATGAGCCAGAGAGTAAGCGGGACGATGTCTTCACATACGACGATGAGCCAGATGTAGTGGAGACCATGGACAATGCAGTGGAGACCGCAGACGAGGATGAGCCAGAGAATATGTGGGACGATGTCTTCACATCCAACGATACGCCAGATGTCTTCACATACGACGATGAACCAGGTGTCTTCACAGACGAGGATGAGCCAGATGTCATACAGTGGGAAGAGGAGATGGCGCAGAAGTGTAAGACCAAGAAAGCCATCCAGCGGCGGACCTACTATCTTGGTCATAGTGTGAAGTTTCAGATGTCACGTCTCAGAAAGCTACTGGCACCAGACATAGTGCTGGATGACCTCTGTCTAAGAGATGTCTGTCTCGACACCAGCAAGCTGGCATGGTTCATAGCAAAATCAGAGTGGTGGAAGCAACCAGAAATACACCTCTCCCTGACAGCTGACGAGGGCGGTACCATCCACGGCTGGCGACTCCAGCAGATAGATACCATCAGACAGAAGCTCAGCCATGAGGCAAAAAATTACAGCAGAATGTGCGGGCGATATAAGACAACCTACAACGTCCTCGTGTGTACAACCACTGCTGCGGGTATGATTGGAGCCAGTGCAGACGTGGCAGCTGTGGCCACTCGCTACAGGGGTGGGGGCCATCGTCGCCATCCAGCTGGGTGGCGTGACACTAGCCACCACTGTCTTGGCCACGGGCTTGGGGTTGGGGCAGCGGCAGATCACAAGGAGGCTGGAGAAGCATGTTAAGTACGTGGAACTGGCACAGAGTATGCTACGGACTATCGACGAGTCTGTCAGCAAAGCTTTCGAGGATGGCCAGGTCACTGATGAAGAGTACCAACATATATTGAAGGTCCAAGCCCTGTACCGCATGGCATAAAATGCGACAGCAATACCTCAAATGCTCCAGTGGGCGGGTTGATATGGAGGAGTTAAAAAACGAGTTGTTACGGCGAGGTCGCCTCGCTGGTCTCTGGAGTCGAGATGACTATAAATAGTGTGCTGCCTGTACGGTAGCTTTAAGAACACCAGTATAGATGGCCTTCCCACTGAACCTCACGACCGTCATCCAGAGCCAACCGCCCCTCCTGGGTACACCCTTGACTGGCCTGAGAGGTCTACTGGATGATATACCAGAGCTAACACCGTTCTCCATCACAGTGGATGGACGGTCCCGAACCAGCTTCTCCGCCAACCCACGACTGCTGACCAACCGCCCCATCACCATCAAGGATGCGAAGCAAGCTCATACTTGCCAGCTGAACTTTGCCATGTGGTGTGCCATGGCAGGATGTGGAGTAAGTTCCACCCTGCTTCACTCCTATTCTGGTACTCCTGAAGCTGTGCTCATCGCCAACTGTCTCAGATTCCACGTGTACTTCAAGGTGCGACGAATCCTCCATGAGCTTGGTGCAAGCCTCCCTGATACAAACGACTTCGACCCACAGCTCAACAGTCATAGCGTCTCAGTGGCCAGCAGACTACAGAGAGAGTTCAGTGCTCACCCAGACTATCGGTGGCATGGTGGTGACAACAGCGGTCTAGGGGTTATGTACGGTGACACGAGACATGACTACTTAGGTTTCCCAATCGAACCCCCCTTCCCCCCCCCCCCCCGACGAGTAGACCGTCGGAAGACAGCGATATTCTCGTTCGATCCAGACTCCGACCCTGGAGCATTGGTGCAAAATATGCACATCACTGGCTTGCGGCAGGACTATCCAGATGTGTGGAAGTACTTTGTCCCACACACCACCTCAGGCCGCACACCAGCAGGGATCGTTCGGATAAACCAGTCCCTGGAAGCACTGTGCTACTGCCTCCTTATGGCACAGACCCAACTGTGGCATTCCATAGATGGTGTCAGCGGAGCAGAGGTCCAGGCCATGTTCATCAGTCTCCTTGCGGATATGATCATCGTGGCAGACACCAGGAGTCTTATTGCTAAGTTCCAGCTGGGGTTGCAGAAGGCCTGTCGCAAACTTGACTTTGCTATTTCGCCACACCTAGGGTTGATTCCGAGCAACATGATCGTGACCATCGAGGACATCGAAGTCAGGGGCTATAAAAACATGATAGTCGAGGGGAGTTCCCCCGGTGTCCACATCGGCTTTAACACTGCCATCAACGCACCTATGTGTAGTATGAGCTATACAGGCGCCCCGACACTGCAGCCAGTCGACACGACACCGCTTCCTGTAGTAGGTCTACGTGTGATGTCAGGCCTAGCTATCGTGGCGCTCGGGATCAGCCTACTCCTCCGCTAGCAAATCAGCTATAAGACTATCCTGACTCTCTATAGTAGCAGTGGGAACCACAGTGAGACACTGAACCAGCTTGGCATGCCCTACTGCCCCTATCTCCGCTGCCAACATGCACATCCAAGGGCTCGAGGGTTCGAGGGTTCGGCAGCGCATCCTTTTTCCAGCTTGTAGTATCGCAGAGCCTTGTTCAGCTCTGAGTCCGGTGGTCATGGTGGTCTGCAACTGCTGGAACACATCTGACAGATACTCCTGATCCTTGTAGAAACCTTTAGCTCGCAGGAGCTGCTCGACGATACTCCCACCCACGATAAGGTATTCGAGGAAGCAGATCGGTCCCTTGCCAAATCCTAGATAGAGCTTCACAGCTGTCAGTTCCTCTGTCAGTTTAGCACCTGCGAGCTGAGCGAGCCCATCTGGTGTCTTGGTCTTGTAGTCCTTCAACTCCCTCCAGAAGAAATCATAGTACTTCTCGCATAGCGTGAGCCCGGACATGTTTAAGATGTCTCATTAGAGAGATGAATATTCCTGAGTACCAAGCCAGCCACCTGGCAGACACAGACTGGGAAGATCTTATTAGCTCTCTCGACAGGGGACGCAGATGTTTAACCGCATTGTATACTCAGTGCTTAAACAATGACGTCAAAGGTACAGATCATGAAGCAACTGCCCGAGATCAAGGCGAGTCTTCAGAAGGTGATGAACCTACTGCGAACCAAGACACAGAAGTTACTGACCAAAGCAAAACCTCTGGCAGTCCATGTCGCCAGTAACGTGGCAGCGAATGTGGCCATGGTGAAGATGACAGGGGGAAATGATATTCTTCCTGCCGCCACTGCGGCTGTCCTCACTAGTGGTGAATGGGGTGGCTGGGCACTGTCTCAGAATAACTCACCCCATCCCAAAGATCGCCCTCAGTGGTGCCTCCTACAATGTTGCCACCAAGATCATGGGTGAACGTGTTACACTAATGGAGGCCACGGTTCTAGGGCTAGCAACGAATGCAATGGCTGGGATCATCGTCGCCTACATTTAACCCCTCTGTATAGTGAGAGATTGGTCACGAGACCCCTCCAGCATATGAGGCATTGCATGCCGGAGGGCGGTGTGTAGCCCATAGTCGAGCATGCGGACTGAGGATCGCCAATGACCGAGAATGGTGGACCGCCCACAAGGTGTGCCTCTGCAGAGAGGGCCAGTGCCCTGAGCACTGCTACCTATTCCCCTGGCCGACTGTGTGGTCCTCCTATGGCCAACTATTTCACTGGGGGTATGACTAGTAGGTTTAAGCCGTCGGTATATGATTATGACTCTGTCACCTACAGACCTAGAAAGTACAGAGCTAGGCGATCTTGCTCACTTGGGTGAGGCACGCTTCGGTTCAGAGGACACTGTTGCCCCTATCTCCTTCCTAGACTCCGATGAGAAGGAAGACACGCGGGAGATTCGAGGTAACATCCCAGCCAGAGATCTCATTGGGAACACTGATACGGTAGGACAATTGGCCATTAACAAGGCCAAGACTGTATACAAGGGGATGGGCATCAAGGAGAGGGCGACGATGCGAGGTATTCTCGGAGTCAATGAGGCTGGAGCCATCAAGGTTATGGCTGAATCCTATGCACAGGACCTGGCTAAGGATGTCCTGAAACCACGGAGCTCATTCCGATAGGATGGAGAGAATCTCAAGATAGGCACCCTCGGCCTGAGCCATATCACTGTCGACTGCCAAACAGGTGCTACCGCCAGCCTCCGGATACCAGAGGTGAAGAAGTTAGGGTTCTTTGGTTTGGCGTTTAAGACCACATGATAGTCATGGCTTCCCGTGCATGTATCATACAGATACTGATGTATGCATCTTTCGTATCCGCCGGAGGTGCAGGATTCCCCACTCTGCAGGCGAAAGAGCTGGTGCAGGAAGTACCGCCATTTAGTCTCCCAGATATAGATGAGGCTACCGCCGACCAAGTGCTAACCATCCTCCGCATGCATGTCTGTACAATTCGACAGTAAGCCGGCCGATGCTGGCCAGATGGTGCTAATCATTGCCCCATCAGGACACAGGGAAAACATCTTGCTGCAGGCTCTCCTGGCCGAACATCTACACTCTCAATACATCCTTCTGGTGTCTGACTCCGCTGCTAAGGCAGTTGACAGGAATGATCAATGGTACAATGGCCCAATCACCAAGACGTAGAACCCGCAAGCACTGATGAAGAAGCTGCTGGCATCCCGACTGACAGAATCACTTGTTCTAGTTATCGATGACCGTGCAATGGATCAGAAGTCAGTCAGCTACCTCAGCAACATCACCAGGCGCATCCGGCACACAAAGATAACTGTCTTCATCCTCTTTCAGAAGTACACCTGCGAGATCTCACCAGACATCCGCCACAATGCCTGGTTGCTATACTTCAGCTCCAAGTGTGGACGTGCCCTGCTCGAGACCATATACAACAGCCTAACCCTCAAGGAGACCAAATGGGCCTTTATCGCAGGTGTACAGAGGGCAGCTGAGCTGTACCGCTTCATCTTCAGCAACAAGGAGACAGGTGAGCTGTCACACTTAAAGCCATCTCTGGAAAAGGTGTAGACCTTCACCTACATGCTGAATCCAGCCAGGAAACTAGCCTGCTCTGTGCGTCATCGCTGACAGACTGAGTAGAGACCGTGGCGGCATTCATCAGAAGGCTGCGTGGTCTCAGCTACTTCGTCCGCGGTCTCGCCACTTCGTCCGCAGTCTCTGCTGCTTGAAGACCTTTGTCAGTGGTCTCCGCTGCTACTTCAGCCATTTCATCAAGTCCGTACTGTCGCCGAAACTCTACCCACTGGTCCGTGTCTAGGACTCTCTTCTTATGGGACTTCTCACAGAAGATCCACTTTGTCCATGCGCGATGAGCATCTGATTTGCGAGCGGATTTGATGAGGTAGTCCTCGTAGTTATCTGGCAATTTCAGAAATGCTGGCAGATTACTGGCCAATTTCCTGCGGCCTCTTTCGTTGAAGATGTGCTCAACAGCCTCCTTGCAGCCAAAAGTGAGCCCCTCCTTGTAGCCAACAGTGAACCCCTCCTGAGTACCTTCTCCATGACCGGTGTCATGGCTCTCCGCTACAGCAGCACTGACCTCCTCCCTGAAGTAGTTATTTGCTCCAGACTGGAGGCTATCTAGTATATCTCGCTCTTCCTGGCTATGAAGGCTAAATAGTGCAGCCCACGTCCCGACCATTAGTAGATCTTTGGGGTCGACCCTCGCCCTTTGGAGAGCTAGAATAACAGGACTGTTGGTTTGGGCCACAGGAGGTAGGTCGAGGGTCCTGCCCTGGGTACTGTCAAACTTCCGGTAGAGTATCCGAGTCAAGAGTTCTTTTGTACATCGAGCTGGCGCTCCTTCCTCTATGGCGGCCCGTATCTCCGCATCAGATGGAGGTGTGACCTTGGCTCGCTTGTGGATAATGTTGATGTCACGAAGCAGTCCTCGGACCCTGTTACAGTGGGACAGTGCACGCTGTGGCTGTCATGCTGACTGTCGTGCCGATTTGTCCTGCTGCCTATAGAAAATCTGCTGGAGAACTTTACCAAACATGGCAGCTGTTTAACCCCTCTATATACCCAGACGTTAAACATGCTGCAGTATGTGCAACATCCAGATGGGGTCATTGAACCCACGACATCGCACCGCACTGATCCTCGGTAGGACTACCTGATGGTCATTAGACCCAGTATACATGAAGAGAACCCGTTGTCTGCTGCTGGGAAGTACATTGACTTTGCAATCTCGGCACAGATCCACGAGATCAATGGCATGACACTCGAGTTCAAGCTTCAGAGCACAATAGAACAGACGGTAGAACTCCTGCAGGTTCTGAACAGGTGGGAGATCGTGCAGAGCAACAGTACCATGGACACCAACTATGTGAATGATGAGTACCGAGTCCTAGGTCTGCTGGCTCATGACCCAACCTTCTATGTGAAGGGAAATGGGTACTACGCTGTGGGGTGCAATGAGGGGTTCACAGAATTCGAACTACAGGCAAGTGTCGAGAAGGCCGTGGCAGTTCCACTCTTAACCCTCCTCGAGAACATACACGTGAATACGGCTGCCATGCAGGATAGACTGTTCCTCCGGGTGTACAATGAGCAGCTCGAAGATGCGACGATGAATGCTCCAAGACTTCATGTCTGGCATGACGAGAATGACCAGGCAACCGGCTCAGCTTCAACATCGGAAACCTCATAGCTGGGACTCGCTCATTAGGTGTGACAGTTCTTTACTTTGACTATGCTAAGGTATGCATGTCGAACACATCAAGTATTCAGCTTGAGCGTGCGTAGAGCACGACTCCTGTCGTCACCGCTGCAGCTGCCACCACTACTATAAGCTCTGCTGTCTTCTGACCTGTCGATGCTTCATAGTCGAGCGCTGGCTCAGATATCTTTACAGACTCGTTGCACTCATCGAGACTCTCATCTTTGAGGCTCTGGTTGGCCTTAGCTCGGAGTTGTCATTGGCGTGCCTCCCTCTGGTGCATATGCTCGAGCGCTTTGCTGTACTCAAACATCTCCTTAGACATCTTCTCCATCGCCTGGTTATGATGCTCACGCTCGACCTCTGCCACCTTTTTGTTGGCGAAGCTGAGTCCCCAGTTCGCTACGGCAAACACGCCCACATTCAAGATTGCAGAGGCCATGCTATAGACTACAGTTTAAAGCTACTATATAACTGCCCCAGCGACGGATCCCCAGAGCGATGTATGAACCAGAGGCTGATACAGTCGAGGATATAGATGATGAGGACTATGAGGAGGAATATGATGAGGAGGATGATTATGATGCAGACGACTATGATGTATCAGAGCCCACGAGTGAGTATGATGATGTAGAGCCTGAATCCAGCGAGCTAGTACGTAAAAGGTTCTATCGGTCCGCTGGCAGCAGTTGGGGCTCTGATCGATCTGTTCACAATGAAGGCTGGCGAGATGGTCTGCAAGATCGCCAACAATGCTCTCCATGGGGTGGAGAAGATTTCTGAAGCCATACTAGCCATCGCCTCAGGAGTAGGTATGTTCTTCGGAGTCACAGGCCCCTGGCTACCATACGTTTCCATAGCGCTTACGGCCATGTGGTCCCCCGAACATTTAAGCCATACTATATAAGGATGACGTCTCTGTATGACCTGGTCAAGTCCCTTAACTTCCGAGGGTTGGTAAACTACTGTTCAGTGAGGATCCAGCAGAGATTAGACGTTTGAGGAGGTCTTCAGTGATGGTCGATTGAATGACAGCCATCTGTTCATCTGTTTAGAGATCACCCAGGCTGTGCATGACAGGATGGGAGTGGACATCAGTGATGAAATCCGGGAGTTTATCAACCGTCTTTCTTGAGGAACTCTACTATCAGCCTGGTGGATATTACTGTGAGCCCCCTCAACTACTCGAGGCTGCACGTCGCAAGGGCTACAACTTCACATTGGAGACAGTTAGCCAGTGGCTCAGCCGCCAGGCGATGTGGCAGATATACAGACCTCGACCACGGCACATCAGGCATGCCCATTTCGAGGAAACTGTCCCGAACAGAGTTCACCAAGCAGATGTTCTATTCCTTCCACATGACTCAGTTGGTCGTAAGACCTACAAGTATGACCTCACCATCGTCGATGTCGCCAGCAGGTACAAGGCGGCAGTACCGCTCACAGACAAGTCAGCTGGCCAGGTGGCCCAGGCATTCCAGGGTGTCTACGAGGCTTCGGAAAATCCCCTCCAGTGGCCGGAATTGTTGCAGGTGGATGAGGGTAAGGAGTTCAGAGGGGAAACTGCAGCCCTCATGCAGAAATACGGTGTGGCAGTTAGGCGAGGCGAGGTAGGGCATCACCGTGTCCAGGCTATCGTTGAGTGGTGGAATCTGACACTGGCAGAGAGACTGTTCCAACACCAATATGCCCAGGAAATGGCTGCGCCGAGTGAATGTTCTAGAGTATGGGTGAGAGGGCTGCCTGCTGTGGTTACTAGGCTAATCGGGAAGAAGCTGGTAGAGGCTATCATATACTCTGCTGGTCACAGCTCTAGAGGAGCGAACAAGGGAGAGTACCTACCACCTGACGCTCTGGTTTCGTACCTGTATGAGCCTGGTGAGCTGGAAGGTGGTCGACGGCGTGCAACAGATCCTAACTGGTCGATAGATGTTCACAGGCTTGACAGGTACGTGGAAGCGGAGGGGCGGCCTACACTGTACTACCTGGCACGCCAGCACGGAGTGCCTGGCGACCATTTGTCGTAGAAGAGCTTCAGCTAGTCCCTGAGGACACACAGCTACCACCCCCTAGGGTGCTAACATGATACTCGATGGGCTCGGTATGGACCCCATCTTATCATAGTAAGCAGAGAGTCCGCGTTTTTCCTGCGCATACGTCACCATACCCTGGTTGCGCATGCGTAGGCCTCGGTTTTGAGCTCTGTCGACCCCGCCATGTAGGGTGCTGTAGAACCTCTGCCAAGAGACCTCATTCTGCTGCTTTGACATTCCTTTAGCTGAGCACTTACTTGCAGCTGTGCTCCCCATGTAGTAGCATTTGGAGCAGAGAGCGATGCCACGAGAGCCTTCGAACTCGTGCTTGAACAGTCCCAGAGTCCGTCCAGACCATTTGTCCCAAGCTAGTCAGTCCCGCTTATGAGCCTGGTACTCTGCTCGCATCTCAGCGCGAATGACGTCGTCGAGGTTGGAGCCTGCTATAGTGATATACGCAGAGTCAGTGTCCATATGCAGGTACTCAAAGCTGTCACAAGCTACGTAGCGATTGAGCAAGTCATAGTAGAACTCCAGCATTCGCAGCTTTGCGAGCTCATAAACAGCTATCCCCACCTGGAAGGTCCTTCGAATTGTGATTCTCGGCTTGCAACTCTGGAGCTCATATGACTCACTGATCTCCTCGAGATCTTTGAACCATTCACTACGCAGGGCCATGTCTACCACGCGTTCACCCTTCATGAAGCTGGTGTTGCTATGACGTTCTAGGGCCTCGATGAGCTTCGCGTAGGCACTGTTGCTGAGGAGTTTGAAGAGATCTGCCAAGAGCACTTTGCTCTTATCTACATCTCCCGAGCGGCGCGCCTCCATAACATTCTCCACGAACCAATCGAATGGGAGCTTGGCCTCATAGTCTATGGTGCGGTATACAGCAGTGATCTCCAGGCCATGGGTTATATACCACTTGAGGGTCAGGGTGTACAGCAGCCGCGCCTTGCCAGAGAGGGCACCGACCAGCTTCTGGGTGGTGGGCCACTTCCTCCCTGTTCGCCCTAGACATGCCAGCATCTCAGACGAGATTGCCTCTACCGGGATCTCGCGGTTATAGAAGAGAGGAGGCATTCCCTCGAACTTTGCCCACAGAGCCTTGGGGACTTCTATATCCACCTCAGCAAACCCAAACCAGCTGTCTGCTAGGAGAGCCTCCTTAAAGCTAGCTACCCCCACTGGCACAGGCCCAATGGCGCACATTCTCCTTACCACATGGCATCTCGTTGGCCATTGTTGACAGGCACAGAGCATTTGCGTCGTAGCCACATAGACGTTGGCAGACATGCTCACTCTGGTGGCGGATTCGAGTCACACCAGCCTCGTGGTATCTGGTGCACACGATGCTGGGACCGCCAACAACAGCACCCTTCAGCATTTCGTAGGCTTTCATGCCTGGTGAACAGAGGCTAACATCCAGCTGTGCTGAGCGGTTCCATGTAGGAGGTACTGCAGTGACACACCTGGGAGAGACACCGCGTCTTTGAGGATGTCTATTTCTCATTCTGTGTGGAACTCCTGCATCCGCTCTAGGGCTTTGATGAATGGACTGACGTCCAGGTTGTTGTAGTATCGCAGCCAGTCGGCGAATGTCTGCATTCCATGCTTGCTGAATGTCTGGTTACACTGTTCTCACTCTGTTCACGTCAAGAGGTAGCCACCCTTGCGCTTAGATGTCCATGCTGAGTAGTCAGAAAGCCCTGGATAGTTGAGCTCCTCATGTGTGTCAAACCATTCATACAGGAGCCAGCCCTTCTGCTGTGTACACGTGTAAGCTTTGACCCATACCTCGTACGAGACTCCTGGGCCGAGGTAGTTCAACACATCGAGAAACTGTAGCTCAGGTGTTATGAGGAACATGGTCTGACAAGCCTTCTTGGCGACTTTCACTGTACCTGTACTGTCAGTCAGCTCATCGACAAAGTACTTCTTGATGAGGTTCAGGTCATACCACCCAGAGTTGAAACGCAGTATAGGCACTTGGTCACACCACTCATTGATCAGTTGCTGCTGTTGCTTTGGGAGCTTGTCCAGGTCTGTCGGTATGTACTGTGCCCTAACCCTTGTCTGGATTAGAGATGCCCGCTGTTGGATCTCCAGCATGAACTCTCTGATCAGTTCTTTCGGGTCAGGATTGCAGAGGTGAGTGGGCTCACTCGTGGCGCCCTCTAAGGAGCAGCCAACTGACACAGAGATAGGTATGTGGGTACTCTAGATCGTGAGAGTCTCCGTAGGATGAGTCTTCATACCATCTAGGAGTGCTTCGAAGTCGTAAACTATGAAGTGTGGGTATGGGACAGTCCGAACTCGTTTAGGGATGCTTGGGCAACGTTTTATACAGCACTCCCACTGTACCACAAGCGTGCATCCAGAGGCTCGCAGCTTCTCCTCTCTCAGGACTGTCTTGCGGTATCTTTGTTCGGCATCCTCACCTCGCTGGTGTTGTGGACACCCATGCCAGTGACAGCCATGGAACTGGTAAACAGTGTTGGTGGTCGGATCATAACCATCTACGGGAGCACCATTGATCCAGTGCTCGCCACCGTGCCCACACTCTACATGGTGTATGTGTACGCCTCTGTTTCTCGACTTATACTCGATCCAACGAGTAGCCGCTGAACTGGAAGGTTGGGGTGGATAGAAGGCTTTCTCATATGCAGACTGCGGCACCTCAACCTTCTCGCCAAGACACACTATTTTTGTTTTTCCGCCTGTACAGTGATCAGCGTGGCGTTGAAGATTGCATGCCTGTGTAAACCTCTGCTGACAGTGACTGCAGACTAGTGTATGTGCCAGCTTGGAGATGTTCTTGATTTAGAAGGCATGGTCATCCCACACTCCAATGGTCATGGTGTCATGGTGGTGAGCCGCTTGCCTGATCATGTTCCAGGTGCCCTCTTCGGTTGGTTCATACACGCGAATCCCGATCTTGGCGAAGAACTCTACCTTGTCCAGCTGATCCAGCGAGGTCTTGCGGACATCAGGCACTGTCTTGCCATAGAACTGTATGGCAAGCTCTCGTGCAGGAGCTGTACTTCTATCAGCTCTCGCTCCTCGGTGGACTGCTAGACATCTCCAGAGGCACATGTTGTCCCTGTAGGTGTCGAGGGCAGTCATACTCTTCTTCTGTCGTAGCCAGTCTGGGAGGGGGCCTGTCCCAAGCAGGGGTTGGCGGTCGATGACAGCCCTAACCTCAACCTTGATTGATCAAACGAAATGCCACTTGGTGTTGAGTCGATTGATTTTGTCTGTGTCGAGGCGGGCTTGCTCTCTTGCTGCCACCCAGTCCTGAGTCGCTCCTATCATGTTCATCCACTGGCTCCCTGGAGCATTCTTGTGGAAGAGCTTCACCCTACCGTCTTCGATGTGACGGATGCGATAGGTATGGGTGTAGCGGAGGTAGAAGGCATTATGGACAGTCTGCTGGATCTTTTGCATGATCTGTCCTGTGAGGTCTCCATCTAGACCTCTGAAGAATGTCCAGCATACTGACCGGCGTCCTCTATCCTCTGTCTCCCTTTCGCCGAGACGCTGGTCGAGAATGTGTTCGCCTTCTCACCTCATGCTCCAGGCTAAGGGTTCAGACCTCGGCCCCCTTATGCTCCGGGCTGGGCTCAGACCTCGGCATTGCTTAACAATCCTGCGTTTGAGAGTTAAGCGCTCAAGTGGATGGGCCTCCATCCACCTTGCGACCGTCTTGGCTCCCAAGCTAGCAGTCACCTCTTCGTCTAACTGACGATGCTCACGTATCCACTGCGCTTTCTTGTGGGGATTCCGAGGATCCTCTTTGGTAAGCGCTGGAAACCTTCCCGTATTCATTGCTTGGGAGAGTCGCTTCTGCTATTCCTCGGCATGGACCTGTCCGATCATCTGGAGCAGGTCGGCTTTCTTGGCCTTAGAGTAGACTCTAAGGCTGAATTGCTTTGCAATAACGCGAAGCTGTGCAACAGTACTCATGGTGTATATCCCTGTGGATGCCTGCATAGGGTGTGGGCGCCCCCTGCGTTGGAGAGTTAAGTGCTCCAGTGAATGGGCCTCCATCTGCCTCGCTACAGCCTTGGCTTGGAAGCTAGCAGTCAACTCCTTACCCAACTGACTAAACTCACGTATCCACTGCACTTTCTTGTGGGGATTCCAAGGATCCTCGGTAAGCACTCGAAATCTTTCCGTATTCATTGCTCAGGAGAGTCGCTTCTGCCACTCCTCAGCACGGATCTGGTCGATCATCTGGAGCAGGTCGGCTTTCTTGGCCGGATGGATGCTTGTCTCTAAATAGGTGATCAGACTCCATTATGTGTGGCAATCAGTACCTGTGGGTGGATGCATGTCTGGGCGTTCAGACCCTATTATGGGTGGTGTAGATCCCTGTGGATGTCTGTCTCTAAATGGGTGTTCAGACCCTGTTATGTGTGGCAATCAGTACCTGTAGGTGGTGTATATCCCTGTGGATGCCTGTCTCTAAATGGGCATTCAGACCCTATTATGTGTGGTGCTGGCAATCAGTACTGGAGGTGTATATCCCTGTGGGTTCCTGTCTCTAAATGGGCGGTGCGCATGCATGCCCCCTGGATAGGATAGTACACGCGCGTGTATAAAGCCCTATGAGCCCTATGGCTAAGTCCGTAAGAACGCGTAGCACGCATGCGCACACGTCATCCACATGTCAGTATTGTGAGAGTGTATGCTTATATTGTACCGAGAAATCACTTCATTCTCATCGGTCTTGGCACCAATTAGGACCGGAACACACACACACACGCACGCACGCACGCACGCACGCACGCACGCACGCACGCACGCACGCACGCACGCACACACGCACACACACCAGCCGGCTGGAATAGCAACAGGGTGGGGTAGGAGATAGGTGGGGTAGGATAGGTAAGATAGGTACATAGGTAGGATAGGTAGGATAGGTAGAAAGGTGTCCCACAGATAGAAAAACCTCCTCAGGATACCGTCAGAATACAGAGAGAGAGAGAGGCCGGCCACTGGCCGGTATCCTGAGGAGGTTCTCCCGAACAGTGGGGTCGCACGGGAGTTTTATATTCGCCACGGCCTTCCATGGCCACGGATCGCCGAACGGCGGCCAGTTGAGGGAGGTGGTATCATTTTAATTCCGACACTACTACTTATAATTTAGCGGGGAGCTCCGACGATAACTCAGCCAGTTTCTGGGTCGATTTCGAAACGGTTTACAGTTTTGGAAAGCTCGTTTAATTCTGGTCCTAATCGGTACCAAGAGTAACGAGAACGGATAAGTTATAAAGATTTACGAGTACCTACTCGGTACACTATAGGCATGCACTCGCTTCCAATTCAGAGATGTGTTGTTAGGGAAGCTCTGACTCGCGCGCATGCGCACCACGCATTCTATTGGATTTTCGACAAGAAACCTCTCTCATAGGGCCTATGTACGCGCACTATCCTACCCAGGGGTGGGGGGGGGGGCGTGCCCGGAGCGAATCCGGAGTGGCCGTTCCGTACCCAGCTTTACTGGGACGGCCAGTACCCGTCCGGTCGGTCCGTGCTACCGCTTCCTTTAACAGCGAGACCTGTCAGTCAGCTTCTGTTACGTAGATATTGCATGCAATAGAAGCTTAGTGTCTTGTAACGCAAGGGTTAGATTCTCTCTTAGTCACGCTCGAGTGGAGTTTATTTCCAGCTGACACGATTATATGAATTAAAGTCCTTGGGCGAAATTGTAGTTTAACCCTTCCACACTTACAAGCTACAGATGTGAAATAACATTCGCCATTGTTCAAATTCTGCCCTGTATTCTAAATGATTTGGCTGTACTGACAAGGTGTTGCCGCGTCAAGAAACAACGACTTTCGCTCGAACTATGTTTAAAATTTTGACCATGTTCCATCATTATATCATATAATAGTGCAATTTCAAAAGGCCATTGATGGGATTCGTGGTTTAGGGATGTACCAGGCACGGAAATTACTGAAATTTATTTATCCACCCACTCACCCTTCTTTGTTCAAAGCGTATCGCTTAACATTTCTTTGAAAAACATTTGTCTACTTTCGTTGCATCTGAGGAAAATGACGACATTCATTGAAATTGTTTTCAAAATATTCCTCTGATTTCATTCTTTTCCCGATTAAATTTAACTTTCTGTCCGTTAGTGAATTCAGTCGGAAATGCCTGACATACGTCAGTATGCTTAATTTGTATAAAATACACGATCGTGTGTAAATGATAACATAATAACAAACGATAATGAAGATTCATACAAGTTTGAAAGTTGTGCTGGTAAGTCTAATTTTAAGTTTAAATGCGTTTTAAAGTATATCGTCTCATTCATAAATACAATCACAGAAAAGCTAGTAATGAACGAATAAGAAGAGTCAAATTAAAATATGTTAAATTTGCAAGACAGTAATTTACAAGACAGTACAAGTACATGCGTGACCTGCCAGCTAGACCGGGCCTCCAGGTGTGACCTGCCAGCTAGACCGCGCCCCCAGTTGTGAGCTGCCAGCTAGACCGGGCCTCCAGGTGTGACCTGCCAGCTAGACCGGGCCTCCAGGTGTGACCTGCCAGCTAGACCGCGCCTCCAGTTGTGAGCTGGTAGCTAGACCGGGCCTCCATGTGTGACCTGCCAGCTAGACCGCGCCTCCATGTTTCGCCTGCCAGCTAGACTGCACATCCATGTGTGACCTGCCAGCTAGACCACACCTCCATGTGTGGCCTGCCAGCTAGACCGCGCATCCGTGCATGATCTGCCAGCTAGACCGCACCTCCATGCATGACCTGCCAGCTAGACCGCGCCTCCATGTGTGACCTGCCAGCTAGACTGTGCCTCCATGTGTGGCCTGCCAGCTGGACCGCACCTCCATGCGTGACCTGCCAGCCAGTCCGCACCTCCATGCGTGACCTGCCAGCCAGTCCGCGCCCCCATGCGTGATCTGCCAGCTACATCGTGCCTCCATGTGTGACCTGACAGCTACATCGTGCCTCCATGTGTGACCTGACAGCTAGTCTGCACCTCCATGCGTGATCTGCCAGCTACACCGTACCTCCATGTGTGACCTGTGAGCTAGACCACACCTCCATGCGTGACCTGCCAGCTAGTCCGCGCCTCCATGCATGATCTGCCAGCTACACTGCACCTACATGTGTGCCCTGCCAGCTACACCGTGCCTCCATGCCTGATCTGCCAGCTAGACCGCGCTTCCATGTGTGCCCTGCCAGCAACACCGAGCCTCGTTCTCACTAATTTAATGAGATTTAAATATACATGTATAGATGGGATTTTAGTTGCGAATATACGATTGCCTGCCTGCCTGCCTGTCTGCCTGTCTGCCTGTCTGCCTGCCTACCTACCTGCCTGCATGTCTGCCTCCCTGCCTCCCTGCCTTCCTGCCTGCCTGCCTGCATGTATGTATGTATGTCTGCCTGCCTGCCTGCCTGCCTGCAAGCCTGTCTGCCTGCCTGTATGTCTGAAACATGTAAATTAAGTATAATGTTGAACACAATTATGTTCGGTTGAATATTTTGGATTTAATTTAATTGGAAGCCATGCCTATATGACTTCCAATCTAATTGTGATAAAATATTCAACAATACATTTATTTTGTTTTGTCACTAACCACAACACAGTTCATCCGTGATCCGTCCATTTTCACTAACATCAACACAGTTCATCCATGATCTGCCCATTGTCACTAACCTCAACATAATACATCCATGATCCGTCCATTGTCAGTAACATCAACACAGTTCATCCATGATCCGTCCATTGTCACGAACATCAACACAGTTCATCCATGCTCCGTCCATTGTCACTAACATCAACACAGTACATCCATGATCCGTCCATTGTCAGTAACATCAACACAGTTCGTCCATGATCCGTCCATTGTCACTAACCACAACGCAGTACATGTATGATCCGTCCATTGACACTAACCACAGCACACTTCATTCATAATCCGCCTATTGTCACTATCCACAACACAGTTCGTCCATGATCTGTCCATTGTCACTAACATCAACACAGTTCATCCATGATCCGTCTATTGTCACTAACCGCAACACCGTTCATCCATGATCCGTCCATTGTCACTAACATCAACACAGTTCATCCATGATCCGTACATTGTCGCAGGAAATGATTTCTCTGAACATCGGAATTTCAACTTGTCACCGGGCAGGGCCTTGGAACCCATACTATTTCCGACAGTAGTACGCCTAGTGGGTGAGGGCGGACCAAATATGGCCACCAAACACATTATGCCTTTCTGCGCATACAGCGCCACCTCTCGACTCTACTTATGGTCATGACATTTCCGCTCTGAAAAGAGATGAACAAGTCCACGTAACGGAAACTAGAAGAAATTATCAACATATGTATGTGTATCTGTGAATTACTGGTCAATCTCTCTGTTGGGTAACACGAGGAGATGGCGCGCAGCATTAGTTAGCGGGTGGGTGGGATGCTGGACTTCAATGGTGCCAGTATAGGCCTACCGACATCAGCGTTGTACCGACATGCCGTCCTACCGATACCCAGGCACCATCCTATATCGATCAGGCACCATCCTATATCACCGACATGCTACGAGTTTATAGGCCAATGTGCGTGTGTTCGTGCGTGCGTGCCCGAGAGTGAGCGAGAGAATGAGGGAGGGAGCGCACGAGTGAGTGTGTACAAAATGGCCGCTAGAACTCCGACAACAACAGCATCACCAATGCCGTTCGTATCTCGCGAAATCACATGCGATACGAGATCGAGAAAAGTGATTCTCGAAGAACCCACGCCTCTATTTTTAGATTCCACCAATGC
The DNA here is from genome assembly GCA_034401795.1 of Chaetoderma sp. LZ-2023a. NCBI lineage: Eukaryota > Metazoa > Mollusca > Caudofoveata > Chaetodermatida > Chaetodermatidae > Chaetoderma > Chaetoderma sp. LZ-2023a. Next base: position 116,821,279 of record CM067371.1, read on the forward strand.
ATGTAATTAGTATCCCCTATTGATAACCAATAGACGCCTCATTAATAACGTCAATGGTCGCCCGTCACAGAGAGTCGTGGCCAATAGATGTCTGAGGTGTTTGTGTTTTCTTCGTAATTCGTAGGTTATGTGTTGCATATTGTACAATCTGAACAGATAGCATAAAATGAGATGAGTTTTCGTTTAATTTGTTATTCCATTTATCCATAACCCGTTAACACTCAAATCTCTTTATGGTAATTAAAATTTTTTACATATGTGTCCATTTGCAGACTGGATGAGAATAATTTTTTAGGATTTGAATCGACTAGGCAAATTATCCGGTCAATTTGGGTGGGTGTGGTAGGGCGGGGTGGGGTGGGATGTGGTGGGTTGTGGTCTCTTCTTAGTCTGCAAATGGGGATTTCTCAAGATCACTTCTTTTTGGGGCTGGATTGAGAAGGAAAGGGTTAAAATGTTATTAATTATTATTTTACAAGCCGCCACCTGGATGTATGTATTGTATTGTATCTTTATGTGTATGGGAGACACGGTTATAAGGCGCATGTCTTATCTTGCTCCCATTTGAACAAAAATAAACTTTCTATAAACCAAGATAACGAGCTCCACTTTCGTATGAAGGCCTACTCGCTTTAGCGCTGAATCTCGCTCCAAACGTGAAATAAACTTGAATAATGTGCACTGCGTAATTAACCGATTACGTCTCAATGGCGACAGTGAGCATCTACTCAGTACATATTCTTCATTTTCAAAGATGTTCCGAAATATATTTTTAATATAATCTGTATTGAGCTAAATTAAGGATTCGCGTGAATGGCTGTTGATATGAATATAAAAGCACATATCGACCTATGTGCATGGGCACGCATTAACACCTATACACGCTTATATACTGACGCGTACACCCGAGGTGACTAAGCCTAGGTACTTGAAGTATGATGTACTTGTGGTAATGTTAATAGAAGGATACATTTGCAACATTTCCAGAAATGACCCGCCCATGTCTAACTATGGTATCAACAGCACCCAGTCAAATTAGTTTCAAAATCTTCAACCGAATATTTATTAAATAATAGATCCATTACACATACAATTCGAGCACTTGACGGGCATTTCAATGTTCACGACGGTGCTAGACTAATACGTCACTCTGTATTGCGATGTCAGCATGCATGTGACGTACTTGAGTATTACGTCATTTACGCGAGTGACATATTGGTTCTTTCCATGGCGTGATCATTTTATCACGGTTATTATTGCCTACCTAAATACTCCTTACCTTAGTACACTGCCTATGAATGGAGATAACTAAGTTGATGACAACTCGTGACTCACCCTATATAATACTGTTACAAGCATAACCCTTTGAACTACGAATTCTCAGAATTCCAATTTCGAGATAACTATACAGGAAAGTTGGTGAATATTTTGAAACTAACTTCAGAGGGTGGTTTACGGGGTATCCAGTGGGTTAAGACTAATCTTAGTTTAAGAGATTATATGCATACGGATGGTTTAGCTTAAACAAAGTTCTAAATACCTCAAAATATGCCCGTATTACTAAACCTACTCGAGGGTGGGGGTGTAGGTTTAAGCGTGGCATAACTTCCAAAATTATCTGATGTTATTTATTCGAATTCCATTCTTGGATCAATATGATGGTTGATTCTATTTCCTGATGCAGGTTGAATGTAATGGTATTTGCCGGATTCGGCTCTTGGTCGGAGCTGCTGCTGTTAGTGTTATTGATGATGATGATAATGATCATCATCATCATCATCATCATCATCATCAGCAGCAGCAGCAGCAGCACCACCACCACCACCACCACCACCACCACTAGCAGCAGCAGCAGCAGCAGCACCACCACCACCACCACCACCACCACCACCACCACCACCACCACTAGCAGCAGCAGCAGCAGCAGCAGCAGCAGCAGCAGCAGCGCACACTTATTCATAGTTAGCCAAATATATTAGTCATAGATATATTAATACCATACTTTAATCTTTAATGCTTGGTGTGGTCAGCGCTAATTAAGCTTACAAAATGGATAACTTAAATGGGTTGGGGTGGGTGGGTGGGGGGGGGTCATCCAAATCCATTCACAATCTGTCGTGCGTGCGTGCGTATACGGTAATAATAGTGATGTGTTACTGTAGCAATCAAAAAAACAATTTGGACCGTTTGTAAACAGACCATTACTGTTTTTAAATTACGTAAAGCCATATGCCAATTTGTTAACAGCGTGCAAGTTCATAATACGGCGCATAGCCAATTTGGCAATTGGCAAACGGCGCACAGCCCAGATGCCATTACTAAGCTTGTGCCAACAGGCAATAGGATATTAAAAACTCTTGCAAACAAAATAACATAAAACTATAATTCACGTTTTCAACGATGATACGAACGGATCAATAGTCATATGTGCTGTACGCTGTTTACAAACAGTCGCGCCGATAACAAATTGGCCTATGGGTCTACACCAGTTACAAACAGGCCAAATAGACCTTTCCATTTTTAGCTATGCCCCGCCCATCACTAGCTAAGCTCCACCCACACCCCGCCGTGTTGGGATTGATCGATCCCCAAATGCCAAAGCTATCAATTTCCTGAAAACTACACAGGTAAGCTGTTGAATATTTTGTAACTAATTTGGCTGGGTGCTGTTGCTGCCTATGGCAGCAACAGCGCCCAGTCAAATTAGTTTCAAAATATTCAACAGAATATTTATTAAATAGTAAAAGCAAACAATTTGTACAACAGCGCATAGACCGTCTTCAAATATGCGTTCGTGACGTACTTATCGACGTCATTCATGACGTCATTCATTATGATATCATTCTACGTATCACGCAGTTCATTATGACGTCATATGATGGGTGGGTACTCTGGAAAGGTGAATTGGTATATGTATCTTTGCCTGGTTGCTTCATATTTGTGAACAGCTTAACTCAAACCCATGTAGACATAAATGCACAGCGCAAGGCATTGCATGCTTTTCTGACCATCGTCGAAATATAGCTTGCCGCAAAATTGGCATATGTATGACACTATACAATAGCTTAATGGTAGATTATGGTTCCGCTTAACTTCAGGTTAACTAGTTACACAGGTTTATTTAAACTACCTTTCAAGCATACCGATTTAGTTAAACCACAGACAGTGCTTTTACTAAACTAGTGTAAAGTCACGCGTCCTTTATGCATATGCGCCCAGGCTATTTATTAAATTATAAATTAGTTTTTTAATTCGTTTTTCGTGTTAATAGGCCTAATGTTAAACAATGGTCGTGAATGATAATTGCTCTTCTACTCCATCTTCTACTCATTGTTTTAATACCCGTGTATACAGAACACGGTGGATCATCTACGACTGGATACGAAAAAAAAGGTGGTCGTTTATTACAAGTTAGTTACTATATTGAAAGGCTTATGTGGTCACGTATTGGCGGTCCTTTAAGATGATTTCTCGTCGGACCACTCGTCTTAACGAACCACATGACCTATCTGGTCCCAGACAAAAGTGTTTGTTATGACGGGTTTGTGTGTCGTTTATTCTTCAGTATGACACGCGGTAGTTGTTTATCAGGTTATGATGCTGCTCGGCATATGCTTCTATTCCTGGACCGTTAACACAGATGTTTTAAACAGTTAATGTAGCTGAATATAGCCACAATATAATAATTGTCAGATTTTGTAAAGTGTTTGTAGGCCAAGGTATTCGGCTAATTAAGAAGTTTGATGTTATTATCTACACGATATAGACTTTGCCCTAAAGGCGACGCGTGCGTGACGTGTGCGTCTAAGGGAAATCCGGGTTTCATAAAGGCGTACCATCCCGCGGCCGTAACTATGCATAGGCCTAACATTTTAGCGACAGTTACTAAATGCATTGATCCTATCTGTCACCGATGTGTATGACGTCATAATCAATTACGTCACAAATACGCTGACATCACAATCAAGATGGGTATTGTATTACATATGTCGGGTATCTAGCTCCGTCACGAACATTTAAAAGTCCGTCAAGCGTACGAATTGTATGTCTTTGATGGGTGTAATATTTAATAAACATTCCGTTGAATATTTTGAAACTAATTTACATGGCGCTGTTGCTGAGATGGGCAGCAGCAGCAGCTTACAGTCAAATTGGTTTCAAACTATTCAAAAACTTACATGAATAGTTAGTTACCTTGAAAATGGGATTCTGAGAATTCAGGGTTCAAAGTATATAAATCGTTACCAAGACAGCCAAACGGAGGGGGGGGGGCTTTTCTAGAAATGTGCTGGGCATAGATAGAAAAGGGCGGTGCATTCCTAGAAATAGGCGGGCATAGCTAGAAATGGGCGGGGCATAGTCAGAAAGGGATCCCTCTATTCACCTTCATATCGCACTCGTACCGGGGTCCAGTCTGAATAGAGGGTTGCTTGATACTGTGTCTGTTTGAGCAATCATGGTGTCAGAGTGAGAGGCAGGCAGTTCTTATTCCATCATCTGATATGAACTTAGCGACATACATACAATGGAGAGATCTGCCACTCAAGTATCTGACGTCATACTAAAAAACGTCACTTGATAGCTGACGTCGAAATCAGAATGACGTATATCCGTCACAAAACAGGAAAAGTCCGTCAAGAAAGTAACCAAATAGTATGTATTTGGAGAATGGATTTGAAAAAAATTTATTTGACTGGAAGCTATTGCTGCCACGTTTCAAATCGATTCCAACAAATATGTAAAAGGTTGTTGAAGCTTAGATAGAAATGGAAATGGGTTGGGGGCATAACTAGAAATGGGTGGAGCATAACTAGAAATGGGCGGGCATGGCTAGAAATGGGCGGGCATAACTAGAAATGGGCGGGCATAACTAGAAATGAGCGGGCATAACTAGAAATGGGCGGGCATAGGTAGAAATGGGCGGGCATGGCTAGAAATGGGCGGGCATGGCTAGAAATGGGCGGAGCATAACTAGAAATGGGCGGACATAACTAGAAATGAGCGGGCATAACTAGAAATGGGCGGGCAGAACTAGAAATGGGTGGGCATGGCTAGAAATGGGCGGGCATAGGTAGAAATGGGCGGGCATAACTAGAAATGGGCGGGCATAACTAGAAATGGGCGGGCATGGCTAGAAATGGGCGGAGCATAACTAGAAATGGGCGGGCATAACTAGAAATGAGCGGGCATAACTAGGAATGGGCGGGCATAACTAGAAATGGGCGGGCATAGCTAGAAATGGGCGGAGCATAACTAGAAATGGGCGGGCATAACTAGAAATGGGCGGCCATAACTAGAAATGAGCGGGCATAACTAGGAATGGGCGGGCATAACTAGAAATGGGCTGGCATAGCTAGAAATGGGCGGGCATGGCTAGAAATGGGCGGAGCATAACTAGAAATGGGCGGGCATAACTAGAAATGGGCGGGCATAGGTAGAAATGGGCGGGGCATAACTAGAAATGAGTGGGGTGGGAAATAACTAGAAATTGGCGGGGCACAACTAAAAATGGGCGGAGTATAGCTAGAAATGGGCGGGGCATAACTAGAAATTGGAGGGCACAGCTAGAAATGGGCGGGCATAGCTAGAAATGGGCGGGGCACAACTAGAAATGGTGGGACATAACTAAAAATGGGCGGGCATAGCTAGAAGTGGTGGGACATAACTAGAAGTGGGAGGCGCATCACTAGAAGTGGGCGGCGCATAACTAGAAGTGGGCGGCGTATAACTAGAAGTGGGCGGCGCATAACTAGAAGTGGGCGGGGCATAACTAGAATTGGGCGGGGCATAACTAGAAATGGTGGGACATAACTAGAAGTGGGCGGCACATAACTAGAAGTGGGCGGCGCATAACTAGAAGTGGGCGGCGCATAACTAGAAGTGGGCGGCGCATAACTAGAAGTGGGCGGCGCATAACTAGAAGTGGGCGTCGCATAACTAGAAATGGGCGGGGCATAACTAGAAGTGGGCGGGACATAACTAGAAGTGGGCAGGGCATAACTAGAAGTGGGCGGGGCATAACTAGAAATGGGCGGGCATAGCTAGAAGTGGGCGGGACATAACTAGAAGTGGGCGGGGCATAACTAGAAGTGGGCGGTGCATAACTAGAAGTGGGCGGTGCATAACTAGAAGTGGGCGGCGCATAACTAGAAGTGGGCGGGGCATAACTAGAAGTGGGCGGGGCATAACTAGAAGTGGGCGGGGCATAACTAGAAGTGGGCGGGGCATAACTAGAAATGGGCGGGCATAGCTAGAAGTGGGCGGGACATAACTAGAAGTGGGCGGGGCATAACTAGAAGTGGGCGGTGCATAACTAGAAGTGGGCGGTGCATAACTAGAAGTGGGCGGCGCATAACTAGAAGTGGGCGGGGCATAACTAGAAGTGGGCGGGGCATAACTAGAAGTGGGCGGGGCATAACTAGAAGTGGGCGGGGCATAACTAGAAGTGGGCGGGGCATAACTAGAAGTGGGCGGCGCATAACTAGAAGTGGGCGGCGCATAACTAGAAGTGGGCGGCGCATAACTAGAAGTGGGCAGCGCATAGCTAGATATGGGTGGGGCACAACTAGAAATTGGCGGGGTATAGCTAGAAGTGGGCGGGACATAACTAGAAGTGGGCGGGGCATAACTAGAAGTGGCCGGCGCATAACTAGAAGTGGCCGGCGCATAACTAGAAGTGGGCGGCGCATAACTAGAAGTGGGCGGCGCATAACTAGAAGTGGGCGGCGCATAGCTAGCAATGGGCGGGTATAACTAGAAACGGGTGGGCATAACTAGAAATGGGCGGGGCATAACTAGAAATGGATGGCCATAACTAGAAATGGGCGGGCATAAATAGAAATGGGGGGATAACTAGAAATGGGTGGGGCATAGCTAGATATGGGCGGGGCATAACTAGAAATGGGCAGGCATAACTAAAAATGAGCGGTGGTGGGGCATAACTAGAAATGATCTGGGCATACCTAAAAATCTGCGCGGCATAGCTAGAAATGTGCGCGGCATAGCTAGAAATGTGCGCGGCATAGCTAGATATGGGCGGGGCATAACTAGAAATGGGCAGGCATAACTAAAAATGAGCGGTGGTGGGGCATAACTAGAAATGAGCTGGGCATAACTAAAAATGTGCGCGGCATAGCTAGAAATTGGCGGGGCATAACTAGAAATGGCTGGGGCATAACTAGAAATCAGCGCAGCATAGCTAGAAAGGGCGGACATAGCTAGAAAGGGCGAACATAGCTAGAAATGGGCGGGGCATAACTAGAAATGGGTGGGCAATAACTAGAAATGAGTGGGGCATAACTGGAAATGGCCGGGGCAGAGCTAGAAAGGGGCAGGGCATAGCTAGAAATGGGCGGGGCGTAACTACAAGTGGGCGGGACATAACGAGAAATGTGCCGGGCATAACTAGAAATGGGGGGGGGGGTGGTGCGGCCATAACTATAAATGGGCGTGGCATAACTATAAATGGGCGGCGGATAGCTAGATATGGGCGGGGAATAACTAGAAATGGGCGGGGCATAGCTAGCAATGGGTGGGTATAACTAGAAATGGGCGAGCATAACTAGAAATGGGCGGGTCGTAACTAGAAATGGACGGCCATAACTAGACATGGGCGGGCATAACTAGAAATGGGGCCATAACTAGAAATGGGCGTGGCATAACTAGAAATTGGCGGGGCATAGCTAGCAATTGGCGGGCATAACTAGAAATGAGCTGGGGTGGGGCATAACTAGAAATGGGCGGGGCATAACTAAAAATGGCCGGGGCATAACTAGAAATCAGTGGGGCATAGCTAGAAAGGGGCGGACATAACTAGAAATGGGCGGGGCATGACTAGAAATGGGTGGGGCATAACTGGAAATGGCCGCGGCAGAGCTAGAAAGGGGCGGGGCATAGCTAGAAAAATGGCGGGGCATAGCTAGAAATGGGGGTGGGTGGGGGGGCGTCATAGCTAGAAATGAATCCATATATTCAAGATGACTACAACGAATTAGACCCGAAATAGAATTCCGATTGGAAATTAAGATTTAAAATTAAATAGGTGTATGGATGGTATGTTAAAGATAATTAGGGCTCTTTCGATTGGGCTAGTGTTGTCAACACTAGTGTCCGGTTGAATTCGTTTGTGCCAGTTTAGCAGACTTAAATAACAATCGTGATAATGCCGGTTCTGGGCCACCCGGTATTCATAGTTTCGCTCATCCGGGCTTCTTGAGATCGGCCACCATTAAAGTTGGGGCAAACTTATTACATTCAATTCAATTCAATTCAAGTAAATTTTATTTTCTTATTTATAGTACTACTTACAAAATGCAGATAGGTGGTCTATCAAAGGCAGAGCCTATGAGGTGACGGGCCCCTTACATATAACATTCATACATGACATAGCATTACAAACGATGAACACATTGGAGACATTATAGACATTTACAAACATTTATCTGTTCTGCTCGATAGTCTTAATCCTGGTGATAGACAGTATTTAAATATACCTGCAAACCGAAGTGGTTATAATTCAATGATGTAGTGTAGGGAGTAATTGTGCAAATTGAATAAAGTATACCAGTATTTCCTTGAAAATCATCTACCACTGAGGTTGGTGTGTGTGGTGGGGGGGGGGGGGGGGGATTGGTGGAGGCAAATCAAAATCGTTCCAGCAGGAGTGTTTCCTGCGAAGCCTTGAAAGTTTGATTCATTGATTACTTTCTGTATCATGATTCCAACACATGTTGAATATTTTGAAACTAAAATTACTAGAATTATGGAGGCTGGCACAACATCTTACAATAATATTATTTGTGTCAACATATCTGATCTGACAAGTTGCTTGTATCATATGGTCACATTTCTGCTGCACCATTGGGTTAATAAAATTTGGATAATTAGGGGCACCCCAGAGCTCTGCCGCCCCCACCCCCACCTTCACCCCACCCACCAAAACATTCCAGCCAAAGTGTATATAAGGCACCATAGAATGATGGATGCCAATTTCTTTTTAAAAATCAGCTTCATTATGATTGCCATAATACATATAATAATGATATATCTAATTTTCACCATTGACCAACTATTAAAACCTTTATTGATGTTAATTCTCTCCAGGTAAATAACTATTGTCTACACATGAACCACTGATCTTGTGATCATGTAGGTATTTGGATCAGTAACATATAACTCATTTATTAATGGTAAATCCAGATTGATCCATTTGGACCACTTGTCTTTCACAAGTAGCAAATCTAAATATATTAAAAAATGACTTACATTTACTGTTTATTTTATAAAATACCTGTAATCTGTAGCTGGTTTAATCTGTGAAAGGTTATTGTTGAAATTAAAGTTGTTGTTAATTATGCCAACATTTACATGTAAGTCATATGACCCAGAAATTTAGTTTGAAATTACAAATATTTGGACCTGAAATGTGCAAATTTATGATTAATAGCAAAGTTACACAGAAATGTAAACATTTTGACAGTTAAATGAGAATCTGGTTTTTGAATAATCCAGGCTAGTATTATGAAAATAGGTTTCAGCCTGAAACAAGGGCATTTTGTTTTAAATCACATTAATTTCAGGCCACACTTAAATTATTGTTTATTTGGGGTAAACAAATGATACCCAGACTACCAGAGATCAAAGTAGACTTTGGAACCAAGAGGCACAATGAGCATGGTGGGCCTGTATCACACCCCTAGGATAATATCAGTATCTGTACAAGAAACATTTAAAATTGGGTTTCAAACACATATTATGGCTGGAATCATGGAAATTTGTACTTAAATGCAGAAATTGGTGCTGAATTACAAACATTTCTGGCTGAAATTTGTAAATTTTGTGCTAAAAGCAAAGGTTTAGAGAAATATATACTTTTTGACAGTTAATAACTGTATCTGGGCTCAAAATGTTAAATCTGTAATGGACCGTTTCATCAATTATCAGCCAGTGTTTAAAATTTAACAACAAATTAGAAAATGTGGACCTAAAATGAAAGAATATGTGTGAAAATGCACAAATTTGGTACTGAAATCTGTGAATTTAGGATTATAAGCAAGTGTTTGCCAAAAAATATATAGATTTTCACAGTTAATAAGAATATCTGGGTTCAAAATGCTGAAAAAAATTTTCTCATGATCAGTAATCTGAAAATTTAAGCTGGAAATGTGAAGATTCTGGTCAGAAATATGCAAAGTCTTTGACAGGAAACAAGAAAATTTGGACTAAAAAGCAACTGTTTTGTTTAGAAACAAAATTATGGGTGCAAAATGCAAAAGTAAGACAATTTAGGCTGAAGATACACAATTTCTGTATGAAGAATTGATATCTATGTTCCAAATATGAACATTTTAACAGGAAACATAAATATTTTAGGTAAAAAATTAAAGAATTTAGGCCCAAAATGGTAAGACTTGGATATGAGATGATGGCCACTGACCAATAATGTCAAATTCCTATTCAACAGGCCCCAAACCTATATTATTACCATGTTCACTGTGAAATTCATCAGCTAAAAGCTGAGTCCTACCCTTTAATGGTAATTAAGCAAAAACCAGCCTTTGCAGTGGTACTGAGAATATTTTCAAGAATTTATCACTGTAATGCCTGCGTCAGTCATTCATTCCAGTGTTAAAATTTCAAACAATTACTTTTCTTGGTCTGCAAGTGGACATTCATTAAGTAAAATGACATTTTTATAAGCAATCTTAACCATTAACAGCAACAATTTTGATAGGAAATATGAAGATTTTGGACTGAAATGCATAATTATTATTCAGAAACATGAAAATCTTGGTACAAATGCAGAAATGTGACCATTTTGGCTGAAAATACAAACATATCTGTACAAAGCATGGATATTCAAGTTCCAAATGTGAAGATTTTGACAAAAACATGACCATTTAAGTCAGAAATGAAAGAATTTGTATCCAAAAAAGATAATTTCCATGCAAGAGAAAGGAATTGATGATGGACACTGGCTCAAAGATCAAAATATATATATATCACTGTTTTCACTGTCAAGACCATCAACTACGTGTAACAAAAGCTCAACTGTGATTGGTCGATAATGTCGAATTTGCTTTAGCTTAGCTGACTTTTCACACATCTGGAAACAACATCTACCAGTTGATCAATCTGGCCTAGTTTCTTAAAAATATATGTAAACGGTAAATTTTCCTAAATTTGAATGGTCATCAATAATAACCCATTCAGCCACTAAGTTCTGTATGAAGTGGATGATGGTGTGACTTAGTGATCCAAATAGTCAAGTAAGTGCCTGTCTTCCAAACTCAGAATTGTCTACGGGTAAAATGGTTAAGGTTTTTCAAAAAATTTAACGCCACGCAAACAAATATTGCCTATTGTTTTATCTATTGAGCTATTTAGACCAAATAAATTGCCATGGAATAAGCTCATTTGGCCTCTCAGGCTTTACAGACCAGGTGAGCTAGAACTGAGATCTGCAGAAAACTAAATATTTTGAAAATAATTTGTCTGAAAGTGATTTGAGCAGCTATATCCTTAAATCAAATAATCTGACTGAATTAACAAAGAAACAAGGAGTGTTTTTGTCTTGCTCACTCTGATTACAAATAAATCTGTTTTTAAGAGAGATGATATGAAGATTGTAGAATATCTTGAAAATAACCTGATTGACAGCTGTTTGCCCCTCTCAATGGAACAGCAGGTTTCAGTGAAATTGTTTTTAAAATAGTTTGCCTCTTGAAATATCATGCACGTATACGGTCATTGTCATACAGGGTGAAATTGAATATTGTTTCCAATGGTTTTATTAATTTGATATATTTTTTCTCAGATGAGAGTTCTCACCTCAGAGGGATGTGTTACTAAATGCCAAACATGACCATGTCACCGAAAAGTCATTATTGTTTTGTGTTACAGCATTTTCTCATTGAGTACATGGGGTACAGCATGAAATAGATTGCTCAGATTTCCTGATTTTCCAGCTGATCATTGAAATCTTATATAAGGTTTTTCATTCCAGTGAATTAAGTTGTGATTTACTTCTTGGACAGCAGATTTTCTATCCCCAAATGCTGGAATAATGAAATCGCACATGTTTGTTCATCTACAGGCCACGAGGAGACTTTTTTCAAGTTTACACCTGTAATGACTGATTCTGCTGGGCTATGAGGGTTAAATGGTTAACACTGTGAACTCTGAATATCAGGCTAAACAAATTATTCTGGATGAAAGAAATATTATGTATTTATTAGTACCACAATGCTCAGTTTTAGGGCCACTTCTGTTCATTTTATATGTTAATGATTTACCCATGTGTGTCAACAATCTTATGGATATGTATGCTGATGAGACAACTCTGCATGCTGCTAGCTCAAATGTCGCTGAAATTGAAGAAAATCTAATTAACGGTATGAAGTCGGTAGAAGAATGGTATGTAAATAATAAAATGTTGTTAAATACGGACAAAACTAAGTTTATGATGTTAGGAACTAAGCACAAATTGAAACAAGTAAATAATAATGTTATAATCCCTACAAATCCTGGAAGCTTAAATGTTGTGGAATCTGACAAACTTTTAGGAGTATACATAGACAATACGCTTGCATGGAAAGAACATATAGGCAAACTTTGTAAAAAGATTTCGTCCTTGATTTATATTCTACGGAAAAATAAACATTATCTTAGCATTGAGCAAAGAAATCTTTTCTATAAGTCGTATATCCTTTCACACATTGATTATTGTAGTCTTGTATTTTGCCCGTCTTCACCTACATTATTGGATAGTTTAGAAAAACTACAAAAACGGGCTGCTAGGGTGATATTAGACATGCCTTACAGGACACCATCTGCACAACTATATGAAACATTAAACTGGACAAATTTAACTAAAAGAATGCAAATTAAAATGGGTATTATGACATATAAATCTAGAAAAAGTTGTGGCCCCTGGTTACATGAAAAACATGTTCACTTCCGTTGGGGTGGCGCACACTAGAAATTTGCGTTCCAAAACACGCAATCACCTACAACTTCCGAGGATTAAAACGAAATATGGCAGAAAAAGCTTCAAATACACCGCAGCGCAACTGTGGAATTCTCTGCCTGAAACGATTACTCAGTCTTCTACTCTGCTGACATTCTAATCAAATATACATGAATATATTACTAAATTATAGTGATATATGGGCAATGTGATTTCACCTTTTTACTTGTGTTCTAATATTGCATATTTTGTTTATTTCAGCAACTTAATCGAATGCAGGTACATTGCCTATAACATTTTCATTCAAATCGCAAAAAGTGCGTAGGCCTACATCCTTAAAATTCATGTAGGGAGGGGCCATGCTACCTCAATGGGGGGGGGGGCGTTTCTCCCCACCCCCACCCCTGGATAAAACCCTGAAACCTATCACTTTGTAGACATTGATTACATAGGTGACCTTTATAGACAGGTGTGACGATATTGAGATATGCACAGGTAATGAAGGGGAATGCATCTTGCAAGTTTTCCCCCATGTTCCTGAAGATTTTCTCGGCATAAATTACAATTTCTATATAGACGTGTTTTGTTTTTCTTATATTTAAGCTTCTGTGTATAGCTGCCACTAGCCACGTGGCCTTGGCACAAGATCCATGCCAGGTAACTTTCACTCTCACACACACACACACACGCACGCACGCACTTGCGCATACATGCGCGCAGGCACGCGATACAATGAAACATGTTTAAAACGGAACCGTCCGGACCATCAGCGTGTAGCCATCATAAACAGATTGTCGCTTAATTAGTACAACTTATTTCCTAGAGTAATTTGCTTTTGGAGCTAAATAGTGGTGGTTCCTTAAGACGCGCGATCGAATAGCCACCCGTTTTAAAAGAACCGCCATCATTTGGTTCTGAAATTAAGACAGGTTTTGCTGTAGCATTAGTCAGGCCAGGCAATAGATTCCAATACCACAAATGTTCTCATAATACGGTTTAGAGGAACACTCCTCGTTGGTTAAAGTACATACATAGACAAACACGTCATGTGGCATGTGTGATTCGTATCTTGTATTAGTATGCCAAATATTAGCTTTATTGCGGTAACATTGTTAAATAACGTGCGTCTTCTTGTGACCAGTCACTTGTTAAATAACGTGCGTCTTCTTGTGACCAGTCACTTGTTAAATAACGTGCGTCTTCTTGTGACCAGTCACTTGTTAAATAACGTGTGTCTTCTTGTGACCAGTCACTTGTTAAATAACGTGCGTCTTCTTGTGACCAGTCACTTGTTAAATGGCGTGCGTCTTCTTGTGACCAGTCACTTGTTAAATAACGTGCGTCTTCTTGTGACCAGTCACTTGTTAAATAACGTGCGTCTTCTTGTGACCAGTCACTTGTTAAATAACGTGCGTCTTCTTGTGACCAGTCACTTGTTAAATAACGTGTGTCTTCTTGTAACCAGTCACTTGTTAAATGGCGTGTGTCTTCTTGTGATCAGTCACTTGTTAAATAACGTGCGTCTTCTTGTGACCAGTCACTTGTTAAATGACGTGCGTCTTCTTGTGACCAGTCACTTGTTAAATAACGTGCGTCTTCTTGTGACCAGTCACTTGTTAAATAACGTGTGTCTTCTTGTGACCAGAGTCACGTTAAATAACGTGTGTCTTCTTGTAACCAGTCACTTGTTAAATAACGTGTGTCTTCTTGTGACCAGTGACTTGTTAAATAACGTGTGTCTTCTTGTAACCAGTCACTTATTAAATAACGTGTGTTTTCTTGTGACCAGTCACTTGGTAAATAACGTGTGTCTTCTTGTAACCAGAGTCACTTGCTAAATAACGTGTGTCTTCTTGTAACCAGTCACTTGTTAAATAACGTGTGTCTTCTTGTGACCAGAGTCACTTGTTAAATAACGTGTGTCTTCTTGTGACCATAGTCACTTGTTAAATAACGTGTGTCTTCTTGTGACAAGAGTCACTTGTTAAATAACGTGTGTCTTCTTGTGACCAGAGTCGCTTGTTGAAATAACGTGTGTCTTCTTGTGATCAGAGTCACTTGTTAAAAAGACGCGTCTTCTTGTGACCAGAGTCACTTGTTAAATAACGTATGTCTTCTTGTGACCAGAGTCACTTGTTAAATAACGTGTGTCTTCTTGTGACCAGAGTCACGTGTTATATAACGTGTGTCTTCTTGTGACCAGAGTCACTTGTTAAATAATATGTGTCTTCTTGTGACCAGAGTCCCTTGTTAAATAACGTGTGTCTTCTTGTGACCGGCCACTTGTTAAATAACGTGTGTCTTCTTGTGACCAGAGTCACTTGTTAAATAACGTGTGTCTTCTTGTGACCAGTGTCACTTGTTAAAAAACGTGTCTTCTTGTGACCAGAGGCACTTGTTAAATAACGTGTGTCTTCTTGTGACCAGTCACTTGTTAAATAACGTGTGTCTTCTTGTGACCGGAGCCACTTGTTAAATAACGTGTGTCTTCTTGTGACCGGAGCCACTTGTTAAATAACGTGTGTACGCAACACGGGAGAAGCGTTGATGGAGCTTAGATAAAGATGGGCGGTGAATAGCTAAGACTCGATTCCTCCATTATTACAACAACTATGCCTTGCAAATTAAATCCTTGGCCCAAGCTTTCTGACTTCTTTCACGAATCCGAATCCTTAAGAAAGGGTGTAATTGTTACCATTTTGGGAGGAATCTTAATTCTGATTTGGCATCCACCCTAGCACAATTCGGACCAGTGTAATCTAATTATATAGCGGATGCCTATCTGTAATGAGAAATAATTTACAGGTACACGAGCGACAAAGCCGGTCAAGTGTGTCACCGGTGTAACTTCATATTTAGCAGCCAACCCAATATGACCAGACCGCTATTAATAAGACTAAATAGAGGTACATTATGATAATTTCGAATAAGCAAATGTGCCAAATACAGACAACGAACCAAATACAGACCGGTTCTGCGACATCGGTGCCAGTCAGTCTCTACAGACCGGTTCTGCGACATCGGTGCCAGTCAGTCTCTACAGACCGGTTCTGCGACATCGGTGCCAGCCTGTCTCTACAGACCTGTTCTCCGGCATCAGTCAGTCTCTGTTTTCTCTTTCTTTTTCAGAATTTTAAATGTCCACCAGGACAGACGTGTTTTCTTACTGACGTGGTATGCGAAAGTGCACCGTGCTTGCCGATACCTGCTTGTCAAGGTAATGCTTTCTGTGAGTCATGTGTACATGGTTATTGATGCTGATTTTCTATGTGCCATGTTACCTTGCCCACAGGCACCTTCTTGTCGGCGATGGTCTCAGATTACTTCAGGCTGGTTTTTTTGTTGTTCTATTTAATTTTTTATTTTGATTGATCTTCTTATCGGAAAGAAACACAGAATTTTATCGTTAACCCTTGAAAGTCCAGTGTCTCGATTTCAGGACCACTGTACAGGTAAGCTGATACATAATCTGAAACTAATTCGACTAAGACTTGTTGCTGCCATAGGCAGCAAAAGTTCCCAGTCAAATTTGTTTCAAATTATTCAACAATATATATGTTTTCGTTTCTGGTCTGTTAAATGGTTAAACATGCTAGCAATACGTAAACCTTCACCTGATTATTGCCGCCTCACCCCACCACTCAAACGGCATATTATATAGGTGGCCATACTGTGTTTAATATACCCTGAGATGACATCATGACAGTTCTGTTTCTAAGTTATACCAGTTATTAATTGTATCATGACGTCCAGTCTACGTACATTAGATCCACTCAATGTAGCTTAATAAATTAGTGGCATAGATCTTATTAGTTAAAATTGTATGACTTTATAGGCTATACTCGGGGGTTGGCAGTTGGGGGCGCTGATTCATGCACTGGGAACTTTGTCAAAATTTATTTCGGTTGCACATTGTGTCCCTACTTGTTTAATCCAAAGTGCCTTCTTGTTTTATCAGTAACGACGTTTCCTAGATGGCTTATCCTTTGACTCCAAACTTAAAGCAATGCTAACAGCCGCGATATGACAGGATGCAGCAAATCTTGTTATAGTACCTGTTTGCATTCCGGTGTTATGGCAGAAATATGTATTCCTGTAATTTACTTAGTGACTCTGTGACCTAGATAGTTTTCTAGCTAGTCACAGTATGAATGTAGCCTATATGCCAAATTTTGCAAACAGACAGGCAAACAAACGAACGAATGAACTAATTAACGAACGAAGGGACGAACGGACGGACAAACGAAGGACGGACAGACGAACGAATGCACGATTTAATTTCGTTGGATTTTATCTTCTGATTTTTACATTGTAGCATCATCAACAGTCTCGCCGCCGTCGACTACCACGGAAGGGGGAGCGGTCATCATTAAAAACCCGTGTGATGTAAGTCCACATCCCATCATCATTATAAACCCCGTGTGTTGTAAGTCCAACCCCGTGTGGTGTAAGTCCACGCCCCATCATCATTATAAACCCTGTGTGGTGTAAGTCCGTGCCCCATCATCATTATAAACCCCGTGTGGTGTAAGTCTGCGCCCCATCATCATTATAAACCCCGTGTGGTGTAAGTCCACGCCCCATCATCATTATAAACCCTGTGTGGTGTAAGTCTGCACGCCGTCATCATTATAAACCCTGTATGCTATAAGTCCGCACCCCATCATCATTATAAACCCCGTGTGTTGTAAGTCCGTGCCCCATCATCATTTTAAACCCCGTGTGGTGTAAGTCTGCGCCCCATCATCATTATAAACCCCGTGTGGTGTAAGTCCACGCCTCATCATCATTATAAACCCCGTGTGGTGTAAGTCCGCAGCTCATCATCAGTATAAACTCTGTGTGGTGTAAGTCCGTGCCCCATCATCATTATAAACCCCGTGTGGTGTAAGTCCGTGCCCCATCATCATTATAAACCCCGTGTGGTGTAAGTCCGCGCCCCATCATCATTATAAACCCCGTGTGGTATAAGTCCGTGCCCCATCATCATTATAAACCCCGTGTGGTGTAAGTCCACGCCTCATCATCATTATAAACTCCGTGTGGTGTAAGTCTGCGCCCCATCATCATTATAAACCCCGTGTGGTGTAAGTCTGCGCCCCATCATCATTATAAACCCTGTGTGTTGTAAGTCTGCGCCCCATCATCAATATAAACCCCGTGTGTTGTAAGTCCGCGCCCCATCATCATTATAAACCCCGTGTGGTGTAAGTCCACGCCCCATCATCATTATAAACCCCGTGTGGTGTAAGTCCGCGCCCCATCATCATTATAAACCCCGTGTGGTGTAAGTCCGCACCCCATCATCATTATAAACCCCGTGTGTTGTAAGTCCGCGCCCCATCATCATTATAAACCCCGTGTGGTGTAAGTCTGCGCCCCATCATCATTATAAACCCCGTGTGGTGTAAGTCCACGCCTCATCATCATTATAAACCCCGTGTGGTGTAAGTCCGCAGCCCATCATCAGTATAAACTCTGTGTGGTGTAAGTCCGTGCTCCATCATCATTATAAACCCCGTGTGGTGTAAGTCCGTGCCCCATCATCATTATAAACCCCGTGTGGTGTAAGACCACGCCCCATCATCATTATAAACCCCGTGTGGTGTAAGTCCGTGCCCCATCATCATTATAAACCCTGTGTGGTGTAAGTCCGCGCCCCATCATCATTATAAACCCCGTGTGGTATAAGTCCGTGCCCCATCATCATTATAAACCCCGTGTGGTGTAAGTCCACGCCTCATCATCATTATAAACTCTGTGTGGTGTAAGTCTGCGCCCCATCATCATTATAAACCCCGTGTGTTGTAAGTCTGCGCCCCATCATCATTATAAACCCCGTGTGTTGTAAGTCCGCGCCCCATCATCATTATAAACCCCGTGTGGTGTAAGTCCACGCCCCATCATCAGTATAAACCCCGTGTGGTGTAAGTCCGCGCCCCATCATCATTATAAACCCCGTGTGGTGTAAGTCCGCACCCCATCATCATTATAAACCCCGTGTGTTGTAAGTCCGCGCCCCATCATCATTATAAACCCCGTGTGGTGTAAGTCTGCGCCCCATCATCATTATAAACCCTGTGTGGTGTAAGTCCACGCCTCATCATCATTATAAACCCCGTGTGGTGTAAGTCCGCAGCCCATCATCAGTATAAACTCTGTGTGGTGTAAGTCCGTGCCCCATCATCATTATAAACCCCATGTGGTGTAAGTCCGTGCCCCATCATCATTATAAACCCCGTGTGGTGTAAGTCCGCGCCCCATCATCATTATAAATCCCGTGTGGTATAAGTCCGTGCCCCATCATCATTATAAACCCTGTGTGGTGTAAGTCCACGCCTCATCATCATTATAAACCCCGTGTGGTGTAAGTCTGCGCCCCATCATCATTATAAACCCCGTGTGGTGTAAGTCTGCGCCCCATCATCATTATAAACCCCGTGTGTTGTAAGTCTGCGCTCCATCATCATTATAAACCCCGTGTGTTGTAAGTCCGCGCCCCATCATCATTATAAACCCCGTGTGGTGTAAGTCCATGCCCCATCATCATTATAAACCCTGTGTGGTGTAAGTCCGTGCCCCATCATCATTATAAACCCCGTGTGGTGTAAGTCCGCACCCCGTCATCATTATAAACCCCGTGTGGTGTAAGTCTGCGCCCCATCATCATTATAAATCCCGTGTGTTGTAAGTCTGCGCTCCATCATCATTATAAACCCCGTGTGTTGTAAGTCCGCGCCCCATCATCATTATAAACCCCGTGTGGTGCAAGTCCACGCCCCATCATCATTATAAACCCTGTGTGGTGTAAGTCCGTGCCCCATCATCATTATAAACCCCGTGTGGTGTAAGTCCACGCCTCATCATCATTATAAACCCCGTGTGGTGTAAGTCCGTGCCCCATCATCATTATAAACCCCGTGTGGTGTAAGTCTGCACCCCGTCATCATTATAAACCCTGTATGCTATAAGTCCGCACCCCATCATCATTATAAACCCCGTGTGTTGTAAGTCCGTGCCCCATCATCATTTTAAACCCCGTGTGGTGTAAGTCTGCGCCCCATCATCATTATAAACCCCGTGTGGTGTAAGTCCACGCCTCATCATCATTAAAAACCCCGTGTGGTGTAAGTCCGCAGCTCATCATCAGTATAAACTCTGTGTGGTGTAAGTCCGTGCCCCATCATCATTATAAACCCCGTGTGGTGTAAGTCCGTGCCCCATCATCATTATAAACCCCGTGTGGTGTAAGTCCGCGCCCCATCATCATTATAAACCCCGTGTGGTATAAGTCCGTGCCCCATCATCATTATAAACCCCGTGTGGTGTAAGTCCACGCCTCATCATCATTATAAACTCCGTGTGGTGTAAGTATGCGCCC
Source organism: Chaetoderma sp. LZ-2023a (assembly GCA_034401795.1). NCBI lineage: Eukaryota > Metazoa > Mollusca > Caudofoveata > Chaetodermatida > Chaetodermatidae > Chaetoderma > Chaetoderma sp. LZ-2023a. The sequence goes on from CM067371.1 coordinate 116,841,627, forward strand.
CATCATCATTATAAACCCCGTGTGGTGTAAGTCTGTGCCCCATCATCATTATAAACCCTGTGTGTTGTAAGTCTGCGCCCCATCATCAATATAAACCCAGTGTGTTGTAAGTCCGCGCCCCATCATCATTATAAACCCCGTGTGGTGTAAGTCCACGCCTCATCATCATTATAAACCCCGTGTGGTGTAAGTCCGCAGCCCATCATCAGTATAAACTCTGTGTGGTGTAAGTCCGTGCTCCATCATCATTATAAATCCCGTGTGGTATAAGTCCGTGCCCCATCATCATTATAAACCCCGTGTGGTGTAAGTCCGCAGCCCATCATCAGTATAAACTCTGTGTGGTGTAAGTCCGTGCTCCATCATCATTATAAATCCCGTGTGGTATAAGTCCGTGCCCCATCATCATTATAAACCCCGTGTGGTGTAAGTCCACGCCTCATCATCATTATAAACTCCGTGTGGTGTAAGTATGCGCCCCATCATCATTATAAACCCCGTGTGGTGTAAGTCTGCGCCCCATCATCATTATAAATCCCGTGTGTTGTAAGTCTGCGCTCCATCATCATTATAAACCCCGTGTGTTGTAAGTCCGCGCCCCATCATCATTATAAACCCCGTGTGGTGCAAGTCCACGCCCCATCATCATTATAAACCCTGTGTGGTGTAAGTCCGTGCCCCATCATCATTATAAACCCCGTGTGGTGTAAGTCCACGCCTCATCATCATTATAAACCCCGTGTGGTGTAAGTCCGTGCCCCATCATCATTATAAACCCCGTGTGGTGTAAGTCTGCACCCCGTCATCATTATAAACCCTGTATGCTATAAGTCCGCACCCCATCATCATTATAAACCCCGTGTGTTGTAAGTCCGTGCCCCATCATCATTTTAAACCCCGTGTGGTGTAAGTCTGCGCCCCATCATCATTATAAACCCCGTGTGGTGTAAGTCCACGCCTCATCATCATTATAAACCCCGTGTGGTGTAAGTCCGCAGCTCATCATCAGTATAAACTCTGTGTGGTGTAAGTCCGTGCCCCATCATCATTATAAACCCTGTGTGGTGTAAGTCCGTGCCCCATCATCATTATAAACCCCGTGTGGTGTAAGTCCGCGCCCCATCATCATTATAAACCCTGTGTGGTATAAGTCCGTGCCCCATCATCATTATAAACCCCGTGTGGTGTAAGTCCACGCCTCATCATCATTATAAACTCCGTGTGGTGTAAGTATGCGCCCCATCATCATTATAAACCCCGTGTGGTATAAGTCCGCAGCTCATCATCAGTATAAACTCTGTGTGGTGTAAGTCCGTGCCCCATCATCATTATAAACCCTGTGTGGTGTAAGTCCGTGCCCCATCATCATTATAAACCCCGTGTGGTGTAAGTCCGCGCCCCATCATCATTATAAACCCTGTGTGGTGTAAGTCCACGCCTCATCATCATTATAAACCCCGTGTGGTGTAAGTCTGCGCCCCATCATCATTATAAACCCCGTGTGGTGTAAGTCTGCGCCCCATCATCATTATAAACCCCGTGTGTTGTAAGTCTGCGCTCCATCATCATTATAAACCCCGTGTGTTGTAAGTCCGCGCCCCATCATCATTATAAACCCCGTGTGGTGTAAGTCCATGCCCCATCATCATTATAAACCCTGTGTGGTGTAAGTCCGTGCCCCATCATCATTATAAACCCCGTGTGGTGTAAGTCCGCACCCCGTCATCATTATAAACCCCGTGTGGTGTAAGTCTGCGCCCCATCATCATTATAAATCCCGTGTGTTGTAAGTCTGCGCTCCATCATCATTATAAACCCCGTGTGTTGTAAGTCCGCGCCCCATCATCATTATAAACCCCGTGTGGTGCAAGTCCACGCCCCATCATCATTATAAACCCTGTGTGGTGTAAGTCCGTGCCCCATCATCATTATAAACCCCGTGTGGTGTAAGTCCACGCCTCATCATCATTATAAACCCCGTGTGGTGTAAGTCCGTGCCCCATCATCATTATAAACCCCGTGTGGTGTAAGTCTGCACCCCGTCATCATTATAAACCCTGTATGCTATAAGTCCGCACCCCATCATCATTATAAACCCCGTGTGTTGTAAGTCCGTGCCCCATCATCATTTTAAACCCCGTGTGGTGTAAGTCTGCGCCCCATCATCATTATAAACCCCGTGTGGTGTAAGTCCACGCCTCATCATCATTAAAAACCCCGTGTGGTGTAAGTCCGCAGCTCATCATCAGTATAAACTCTGTGTGGTGTAAGTCCGTGCCCCATCATCATTATAAACCCCGTGTGGTGTAAGTCCGTGCCCCATCATCATTATAAACCCCGTGTGGTGTAAGTCCGCGCCCCATCATCATTATAAACCCCGTGTGGTATAAGTCCGTGCCCCATCATCATTATAAACCCCGTGTGGTGTAAGTCCACGCCTCATCATCATTATAAACTCCGTGTGGTGTAAGTATGCGCCCCATCATCATTATAAACCCCGTGTGGTGTAAGTCTGTGCCCCATCATCATTATAAACCCTGTGTGTTGTAAGTCTGCGCCCCATCATCAATATAAACCCAGTGTGTTGTAAGTCCGCGCCCCATCATCATTATAAACCCCGTGTGGTGTAAGTCCACGCCTCATCATCATTATAAACCCCGTGTGGTGTAAGTCCGCAGCCCATCATCAGTATAAACTCTGTGTGGTGTAAGTCCGTGCTCCATCATCATTATAAATCCCGTGTGGTATAAGTCCGTGCCCCATCATCATTATAAACCCCGTGTGGTGTAAGTCCGCAGCCCATCATCAGTATAAACTCTGTGTGGTGTAAGTCCGTGCTCCATCATCATTATAAATCCCGTGTGGTATAAGTCCGTGCCCCATCATCATTATAAACCCCGTGTGGTGTAAGTCCACGCCTCATCATCATTATAAACTCCGTGTGGTGTAAGTATGCGCCCCATCATCATTATAAACCCCGTGTGGTGTAAGTCTGCGCCCCATCATCATTATAAATCCCGTGTGTTGTAAGTCTGCGCTCCATCATCATTATAAACCCCGTGTGTAGTAAGTCCGCGCCCCATCATCATTATAAACCCCGTGTGGTGCAAGTCCACGCCCCATCATCATTATAAACCCTGTGTGGTGTAAGTCCGTGCCCCATCATCATTATAAACCCCGTGTGGTGTAAGTCCACGCCTCATCATCATTATAAACCCCGTGTGGTGTAAGTCCGTGCCCCATCATCATTATAAACCCCGTGTGGTGTAAGTCTGCACCCCGTCATCATTATAAACCCTGTATGCTATAAGTCCGCACCCCATCATCATTATAAACCCCGTGTGTTGTAAGTCCGTGCCCCATCATCATTTTAAACCCCGTGTGGTGTAAGTCTGCGCCCCATCATCATTATAAACCCCGTGTGGTGTAAGTCCACGCCTCATCATCATTATAAACCCCGTGTGGTGTAAGTCCGCAGCTCATCATCAGTATAAACTCTGTGTGGTGTAAGTCCGTGCCCCATCATCATTATAAACCCTGTGTGGTGTAAGTCCGTGCCCCATCATCATTATAAACCCCGTGTGGTGTAAGTCCGCGCCCCATCATCATTATAAACCCTGTGTGGTATAAGTCCGTGCCCCATCATCATTATAAACCCCGTGTGGTGTAAGTCCACGCCTCATCATCATTATAAACTCCGTGTGGTGTAAGTATGCGCCCCATCATCATTATAAACCCCGTGTGGTATAAGTCCGCAGCTCATCATCAGTATAAACTCTGTGTGGTGTAAGTCCGTGCCCCATCATCATTATAAACCCTGTGTGGTGTAAGTCCGTGCCCCATCATCATTATAAACCCCGTGTGGTGTAAGTCCGCGCCCCATCATCATTATAAACCCCGTGTGGTATAAGTCCGTGCCCCATCATCATTATAAACCCCGTGTGGTGTAAGTCCACGCCTCATCATCATTATAAACTCCGTGTGGTGTAAGTATGCGCCCCATCATCATTATAAACCCCGTGTGGTGTAAGTCTGTGCCCCATCATCATTATAAACCCTGTGTGTTGTAAGTCTGCGCCCCATCATCAATATAAACCCAGTGTGTTGTAAGTCCGCGCCCCATCATCATTATAAACCCCGTGTGGTGTAAGTCCACGCCTCATCATCATTATAAACCCCGTGTGGTGTAAGTCCGCAGCCCATCATCAGTATAAACTCTGTGTGGTGTAAGTCCGTGCTCCATCATCATTATAAACCCCGTGTGGTGTAAGTCCGTGCCCCATCATCATTATAAACCCTGTGTGGTGTAAGTCCGCGCCCCATCATCATTATAAATCCCGTGTGGTATAAGTCCGTGCCCCATCATCATTATAAACCCCGTGTGGTGTAAGTATGCGCCCCATCATCATTATAAACCCCGTGTGGTGTAAGTCTGTGCCCCATCATCATTATAAACCCTGTGTGTTGTAAGTCTGCGCCCCATCATCAATATAAACCCAGTGTGTTGTAAGTCCGCGCCCCATCATCATTATAAACCCCGTGTGGTGTAAGTCCACGCCTCATCATCATTATAAACCCCGTGTGGTGTAAGTCCGCAGCCCATCATCAGTATAAACTCTGTGTGGTGTAAGTCCGTGCTCCATCATCATTATAAACCCCGTGTGGTGTAAGTCCGTGCCCCATCATCATTATAAACCCTGTGTGGTGTAAGTCCGCGCCCCATCATCATTATAAATCCCGTGTGGTATAAGTCCGTGCCCCATCATCAGTATAAACTCTGTGTGGTGTAAGTCCGTGCTCCATCATCATTATAAACCCCGTGTGGTGTAAGTCCGTGCCCCATCATCATTATAAACCCTGTGTGGTGTAAGTCCGCGCCCCATCATCATTATAAATCCCGTGTGGTATAAGTCCGTGCCCCATCATCATTATAAACCCCGTGTGGTGTAAGTCCACGCCTCATCATCATTATAAACTCCGTGTGGTGTAAGTATGCGCCCCATCATCATTATAAACCCCGTGTGGTGTAAGTCTGCGCCCCATCATCATTATAAACCCCGTGTGTTGTAAGTCTGCGCTCCATCATCATTATAAACCCCGTGTGTTGTAAGTCCGCGCCCCATCATCATTATAAACCCCGTGTGGTGTAAGTCCACGCCCCATCATCATTATAAACCCCGTGTGGTGTAAGTCCGCGCCCCATCATCATTATAAACCCCGTGTGGTGTAAGTCTGCGCCCCATCATCATTATACACCCCGTGTGGTGTAAGTCCACGCCCCATCATCATTATAAACCCCGTGTGGTGTAAGTCTGCGCCCCATCATCATTATAAACCCGTGTGTTGTAAGTCCGCACCCCACCATCATTATAAACCCTGTGTGGTGTAAGTCCATGCCCCATCATCATTATAACCACCGTGTGGTGTATGTCTGCGCCCCATCATCATTATAAACCCCGTGTGGTGTAAGTCCGCACCCCATCATCATTATAAACCCCGTGTGGTGTAAGTCTGTGCGCCATCATCATTATAAACCCCGTGTGGTGTGAGTCTGTGCCCCATCATCATTATAAACCCCGTGTGGTGTAAGTCTGCGCGCCATCATCATTATAAACTCTGTGTATTGAAGGTGCAGATGTCATCATCATTATAAACCCTGTGTGTTGTAAGTCCACGCCCCATCATCAGTATAAACTCTGTGCGATGTCAGTCCGTGCCCCATCATCATTATAAACTCAGTGTATTGAAGGTGCAGATGGCATCATCATTATAAACCTGGTGTATTAAAGGTGCACACGCCATCATCATTGTAAACCCTGTGTGTTGAAGGTGGACACGCCATCATCCTTGTAAACCCAGTGTGTTGAAGGTGCATATGGCATCATCATTAAAAACCCTGTGTATTGAAGGGGCAGATGTCATCATTATTATAAACCCTGTGTATTGAAGGTGCACACGCCATCAGCATTGTAAACCCTGTGTGTTGAAGGTGCACACGCCATCATCATTGTAAACCCTGTGTATTGAACGTGCAGATGTCATCATCATTTTAAACCCCGTGTGTTGTAAGTCCGTGCCCCATCATCATTATAAACCCTGTGTGGTGTAAGTCCGTGCCCCATCATCATTATAAACCCCGTGTGGTGTAAGTCCACACCTCATCATCATTATAAACCCCGTGTGGTGTAAGTCCGTGCCCCATCATCATTATAAACCCCGTGTGGTGTAAGTCTGCACCCCGTCATCATTATAAACCCTGTATGCTATAAGTCCGCACCCCATCATCATTATAAACCCCGTGTGTTGTAAGTCCGTGCCCCATCATCATTTTAAACCCCGTGTGGTGTAAGTCTGCGCCCCATCATCATTATAAACCCCGTGTGGTGTAAGTCCACGCCTCATCATCATTATAAACCCCGTGTGGTGTAAGTCCGCAGCTCATCATCAGTATAAACTCTGTGTGGTGTAAGTCCGTGCCCCATCATCATTATAAACCCTGTGTGGTGTAAGTCCGTGCCCCATCATCATTATAAACCCCGTGTGGTGTAAGTCCGCGCCCCATCATCATTATAAACCCCGTGTGGTATAAGTCCGTGCCCCATCATCATTATAAACCCCGTGTGGTGTAAGTCCACGCCTCATCATCATTATAAACTCCGTGTGGTGTAAGTATGCGCCCCATCATCATTATAAACCCCGTGTGGTGTAAGTCTGTGCCCCATCATCATTATAAACCCTGTGTGTTGTAAGTCTGCGCCCCATCATCAATATAAACCCAGTGTGTTGTAAGTCCGCGCCCCATCATCATTATAAACCCCGTGTGGTGTAAGTCCACGCCTCATCATCATTATAAACCCCGTGTGGTGTAAGTCCGCAGCCCATCATCAGTATAAACTCTGTGTGGTGTAAGTCCGTGCTCCATCATCATTATAAACCCCGTGTGGTGTAAGTCCGTGCCCCATCATCATTATAAACCCTGTGTGGTGTAAGTCCGCGCCCCATCATCATTATAAATCCCGTGTGGTATAAGTCCGTGCCCCATCATCATTATAAACCCCGTGTGGTGTAAGTCCACGCCTCATCATCATTATAAACTCCGTGTGGTGTAAGTATGCGCCCCATCATCATTATAAACCCCGTGTGGTGTAAGTCTGTGCCCCATCATCATTATAAACCCCGTGTGTTGTAAGTCTGCGCTCCATCATCATTATAAACCCCGTGTGTTGTAAGTCCGCGCCCCATCATCATTATAAACCCCGTGTGGTGTAAGTCCACGCCCCATCATCATTATAAACCCCGTGTGGTGTAAGTCCGCGCCCCATCATCATTATAAACCCCGTGTGGTGTAAGTCTGCGCCCCATCATCATTATACACCCCGTGTGGTGTAAGTCCACGCCCCATCATCATTATAAACCCCGTGTGGTGTAAGTCTGCGCCCCATCATCATTATAAACCCGTGTGTTGTAAGTCCGCGCCCCATCATCATTATAAACCCTGTGTGGTGTAAGTCCATGCCCCATCATCATTATAACCCCCGTGTGGTGTATGTCTGCACCCCATCATCATTATAAACCCCGTATGGTGTAAGTCCGCGCCCCATCATCATTATAAACCCCGTGTGGTGTAAGTCTGTGCGCCATCATCATTATAAACCCCGTGTGGTGTGAGTCTGTGCCCCATCATCATTATAAACCCCGTGTGGTGTAAGTCTGCGCGCCATCATCATTATAAACTCTGTGTATTGAAGGTGCAGATGTCATCATCATTATAAACCCTGTGTGTTGTAAGTCCACGCCCCATCATCAGTATAAACTCTGTGCGATGTCAGTCCGTGCCCCATCATCATTATAAACTCAGTGTATTGAAGGTGCAGATGGCATCATCATTATAAACCTGGTGTATTAAAGGTGCACACGCCATCATCATTGTAAACCCTGTGTGTTGAAGGTGGACACGCCATCATCCTTGTAAACCCAGTGTGTTGAAGGTGCATATGGCATCATCATTAAAAACCCTGTGTATTGAAGGGGCAGATGTCATCATTATTATAAACCCTGTGTATTGAAGGTGCACACGCCATCAGCATTGTAAACCCTGTGTGTTGAAGGTGCACACGCCATCAGCATTGTAAACCCTGTGTGTTGAAGGTGCATATGCCATCATCATTGTAAACCCTGTGTATTGAACGTGCAGATGTCATCATCATTATAAACCCTGTGTATTGAAGGTGCACACGCCATCATCATTGTAAACCCTGTGTATTGAAGGTGCCCACGCCATCATCATTGTAAACCCTGTGTATTGAAGGTGCACACACCAGCATCATTGTAGACCCTGTGTGTTGAAGGTACACGCACCAACATCATTATAAACCCTGTGTGTTGACGGTGCACACGGCATCATCGTTATAAACCCTGTGTATTGAAGGCGCAGATGTCATCATCATTGTAAACCCTGTGTGTTGAAGGTGCACACGCCATCATCATTGTAAACCCTGTGTGTTGAAGGTGCACACGCCATCATCATTGTAAACCCTGTGTGTTGAAGGTGCACACGCCATCATCATTGTAAACCATGTGTGTTGAAGGTGCACACGCCATCATCATTGTAAACCCTGTGTGTTGAAGGTGCACACGCCATCATCATTGTAAACCCTGTGTGTTGAAGGTGCACGCGCCATCATCATTGTAAACCCTGTGTATTGAAGGCGCATATGTCATCATCACTGTAAACCCTGTGTGTTGAAGGTACATACGCCATTACCATTGTAAACCCTGTGTGTTGAAGGTGCACGCGCCATCATCATTGTAAACCATGTGTATTGAAGATGCACACGCCATCATCATTGTAAACCCTGTGTATTGAAGGTGCACGCGCCATCATCATTGTAAACCCTGTGTATTGAAGGCGCATATGTCATCAGCATTGTAAACCCTGCGCGTTGAAGGTACACACGCCATTACCATTGTAAACCCTGTGTGTTGAAGGTGCACGCGCCATCATCATTGTAAACCCTGTGTATTGAAGGCGCATATGTCATCATCACTGTAAACCATGTGTTGAAAGTGCCCCGCCATCATCATTATAAAAATTTCAACCCTCTGTGTTATATTTCGCGCCTTATCATCATTATAAACCAAGTGAGCTTAAGTCCACATCCCAAGGGCATTATAAAGTAATGCGAGGCGTGCGTGTGACCGTGAGCGTGTATCAGTGTGCATACGTATATGTGTGCGTGCGCGAATGATTCTAGACCTCATTTTAGTAGAATATTTGAACGTACCATAGTCGCTGAACCAATTGTCTGCACATGCTGCAGACTATCGTACAGCATTGATCCATTCACCATCGCAATAAGAAGCAAACAAACAAGCTGAATGCCTCTGTTCATGGTCTGTCCTGCTTTATCAAGAGAAGGCTAAATTTCTAACTATGCTCCACCCATTTCTACCTAAGCCCCACCCACTATGTACCCACATTTGTATCGATTTCAACACTTTGAACCCCGAATTCCTAGAATCCCTATTTCAAGGTAACTATTCAGGTAAGTTGGTGAATATTTTGAAACGAATTTGATTAATAGCTGTTGACAGGCAGCTTACGGTCAACTTACTTTCAAAACAGTCAACATAAACATTATTAAATTGTAGATTCAGCAAAGACATGCATTTCATAAGGTTAAAGCCGAACATTTCACAAACCAACAGATCGACAGACAAACAGACTAACCTAGTGACAAATATACTAGTTGCAAGTCACTAAACCTTTCTATTGTGCTTTCTCTCTGCTATTTTAGGGTATGATATGTCGCACTGGTCACATGTGTAAAGTGACTGTGCCTAAATGTAAGCAGGACGAGATTTGTCCACCAAAAGCGACTTGTGTACTTGCTGGTATGTATCTTATGTACTTGCTGGTATGTATCTTGTGCACTCGCTGGTATATATTGTGTACTCGCTGGTTTGTATATTGTGTCCTCGTTTGTATGTATCGTGTGTACTCGCTGGTATGTATCTTATGTATTTGCTGATACGTGTCTTGTGTACTCGCTGATATGTATCTTGTTTACTCTGTGGTATGTATTTTGTGTACTCGCTAGTATGCATCTTGTGTACTCGCTGATATGTATCTTGTTTACTCGCTGGTATGTATTTTGTGTACTCGCTGGTACGTGTCTTGTGTAATCGCTGGTACGTGTCATGTGTGTTCCCTGGTATGTAGCTTGTGTACTCGCTGATATGTATCTTGTGTACTCGCTGATATGTATCTTGTTTACTCGCTGGTATGTATCTTGTTTACTCGTTGGTATGTATTTTGTTTACTCGCTGGTATGTATCTTGTTTACTCGCTGGTATGTATTTTGTGTACTCGCTGGTATGTATCTTGTGTACTCGCTGGTATGTATCTTGTTTACTCGCTGGTATGTATTTTGTGTACTCGCTGGTATGTATCTTGTTTACACGCTGGTATGTATCTTGTTTACTCGTTGGTATGTATCTTGTTTACTCGCTGGTATGTATCTTGTTCACTCGCTGGTATCGCTGGTATGTATCTTGTGGTCTCGCTGGTATGTATCTTGTTTACTCGCTGATATGTATCTTGTTTACTCGCTGGTACATGTCTTGTTTACTCGCTGGTATGTATCTTGTTTACACGCTGGTATGTATCTTGTTTACTCGTTGGTATGTATCTTGTTTACTCGCCGGTACGTATCGTGTTTACTCGCTGGTATGTATCTTGTATACTCGTTGGTATGTATCTTGTTCACTCGCTGGTATCGCTGGTATGTATCTTGTGGTCTCGCTGGTATGTATCTTGTTTACTCGCTGATATGTATCTTGTTTACTCGTTGGTATGTATCTTGTTTACTCGTTGGTATGTATCTTGTTTACTCGCTGGTATGTATCTTGTATACTCGTTGGTATGTATCTTGTATACTCGCTGGTATGTATCTTGTGTACTCGCTGGTATGTATCTTGTTTACTCGCTGGTATGTATCTTGTTTACTCGCTGGTATGTATCTTGTTTACTCGTTGGTATGTATCTTGTGTACTCGTTGGTATGTATCTTGTGTACTCGCTTGTATGTATCTTGTATACTCGCTGGTATGTATCTTGTTTACTCGTTGGTATGTATCTTGTTTACTCGTTGGTATGTATCTTGTTTACTCGCTGGTATGTATCTTGTTTACTCGTTGGTATGTATCTTGTTTACTCGTTGGTATGTATCTTGTTTACTCGCTGGTATGTATCTTGTGTACTCGTTGGTATGTATCTTGTGTACTCGCTTGTATGTATCTTGTATACTCGCTGGTATGTATCTTGTTTACTCGTTGGTATGTATCTTGTTTACTCGTTGGTATGTATCTTGTTTACTCGTTGGTATGTGTCTTGTTTACTCGTTGGTATGTATCTTGTTTACTCGTTGGTATGTATCTTGTTTACTCGCTGGTATGTATCTTGTTTACTCGTTGGTATGTATCTTGTTTACTCGCTGGTATGTATCTTGTGTACTCGTTGGTATGTATCTTGTTTACTCGCTGGTATGTATCTTGTTTACACGCTTGTATGTATCTTGTGTACTCGTTGGTATGTATTTTGTGTACTCTCTGGTATGTATCTTGTTTACTCGTTGGTATGTATCTTGTTTACTCGTTGGTATGTATCTTGTTTACTCGTTAGTATGTATCTTGTTTACTCGTTGGTATGTATCTTGTATACTCGCTGGTATGTATCTTGTTTACTCGTTGGTATGTATCTTGTTTACTCGTTGGTATGTATCTTGTTTACTCGTTGGTATGTATCTTGTTTACTCGTTGGTATGTATCTTGTGTACTCGTTGGTATGTATCTTGTGTACTCGTTGGTATGTATCTTGTTTACTCGCTGGTATGTATCTTGTGTACTCTCTGGTATGTATTTTGTGTACTCTCTGGTATGTATCTTGTTTACACGCTGGTATGTATTTTGTGTACTCGTTGGTATGTATTTTGTGTACTCTCTGGTATGTATCTTGTTTACTCGTTGGTATGTATCTTGTTTACTCGCTGGTATGTATCTTGTGTACTCGCTGGTATGTATCTTGTATACTCGCTGGTATGTATCTTGTGTACTCGCTGGTATGTATCTTGTGTACTCGCTGATACGTGCCTTGTGTACTCGCTTGTATGTATCATTACACATGGAGCTGGCAAGGTATCACACATTTTATGTAATGTACATCTTCCAAAATACATATCAGGATTCAGTCTCGCTGACACGCCCTTTTTTGAAAACTTTTGAGCTCTGATCTCCAGAGCTTTCAGCTTTTGACGCCAGAATGGAAGACTACTCGGGACCACAATAACAACCTTCCATCCCTTGTTCTTCAAGACCACACTACAGCAGTAGAATTTGAACTATCGCAAGTCGAATTTTCAATTATCATAATCTAATGGCACCATCCAACCACAGTTTAGTGAATATCACTCAGGCATAAGTTGGACTTTCAGTCACTGGTTCATAACATACACGCTTCATGGGTATGCATGCATGTATATGCACGCATGTGGGTGTGTACACGCAGTCTCCAGCGGGTAGACATATGTAGCCTACACATGCATATGGTTCGATATAGTTAAAAGCTGATGTTGTTTTAAATGAATTTGACATCAAATTTGCAGGAAGAATAAAGCAAGGCAGATGTCCTGGCCCTATTAGTATCGCTATAGGTCCATGTGTGGATGAGTGTACAGATGATGATTCCTGCCCTGGTAGTGAGAAGTGCTGCCCTGGATGCCCCGCCACGTGCAAACTGCCGGAAGCCTGGCCAGTCTTCCCACTCATAACATGCGAGGTATGTAGGCTACTAAGTAGACCAGACGACTGGCAACATTAACATCGCTTAACACTCAGACTCGCCTAAAATGGCTTCAGCAGTGGTCTTTTGAAATGTTCGTTTGCAGACAAAGAGACTATTTTTGAAAATTTACCACTTGAATGACTGGTTCAGTAAGAGAGCCAGCGATTCCAGTGATAAATTTAAAAAAAAGTAATATTTTCTTGGGCGGAAAATGAACATTTTCTATGAGAGAATTGGAATTTTTTGGAACAAATTTGAGCATTAAAGGGTAACGATATACCATCGTCACTCTGGGATAATAATACATCATTTTAGTTGAATCAACCTCGACACACGCGATAGAACAACTTGTGTACAACCTGCATTACGTTCCGTTGGACGTGCAAAAATAGTTTCAATAGGTACGCTCTATTAGAGTAGAGCGCTCTGAAACAAAACTATTCAATATGGAGTGAAAATTTTTGCCAAGAAAACGGTATCCCAACATCCTCTGCGCGACACGCTTATGACGTAATATATGCCTCTGTGACTTATGACGTTGTTTCGCGTACAATGGACCTTTCCATTTTAGCTATGCCTCGTCCATCTCAAGCTAAGCCCCACTCACACCTCAATCGTGTTGGGATCGATCGGTCTCTGAACTCCCTAGCTCTCAATTTCCATAAAACTATGCAGGTAATCTGTGGAATATTTTGAAACTATGGCAGCAACAGCGCCCAGTCAAATTAGTTTCAAACTATTCAACAGTGAGTTTCTTAAATTGTAGAGGCATACAATTCGTACAGCGTGTCGTACACACACTAAAGAAGCGCACGGTCTCAGTGGGGTCCCTCAGGGTAGTGTTCCGGGCCCACTTCTTTTCATTTGTTATGTAAATGACCTGCATGAAAATATAACCTCACCCGTTCACATGTTTGCAGACGATACAAAAATTCATAGAGAAATACGCTCCATAACAGATTCATCAGAGCTTCAAGATGATCTGAACAAAACAGAAGACTGGTGTTGCACATGGTAAATTCATTTAAATCCAGAAAAGTGTAGTGTAATGCATTTAGGATCAAATAACAAGAAGTATCCATATTATGCAAACAAAGGGAGTACACAAGTCAATCTAAATGATGATATTGTCGTTAAGGATCTCGGTATTAATATTGATAATCAGCTAAAATTTAGTGAACATTGTAAGACACCGGCAAATAAGGCTAACAAGATTTCAGGATCAATCAGACGATCTTATGCCTATTTGGATGAACCAACGTTAGTAAAATTGTATACTTCTCTTGTAAGGCCAATCCTGGAAGATGGCAATGGTGCATGCCCCCCTCCCCCCCCCCCCTATGCTCATTAAAGATTGTGACACCCTCGAAGCTGTACAAAGAAGAGCAGCAAAAACGGTGCCTTATTTGAGATCTCTCAACAATTATCCTGATAGACTGAAACATTTGAAGCTTCCATCATTATATTATCGACGTGCATGAGGGGGGGGGGGGGGGGGGGTTGATATGGTTGAATCATACAAACATCTACATAATATTTATAATATTCAAAGGCAGTATCTTGAATTACATACCAGAGCCAAAACCCGTGGACATAGCGTGAAATTATCCAAAAGGCAGGCAAATAAACCCATAAGACAGCATTTATTTTCAAGTCATATCACCAATAACTGGAATGGGTTACCTGAAACTGTCGAAAATTCCCCAAGCTTAAATAGCTTTAAAAACCAATTAGATATACAGTGGACTACCTTTTGGTATATACAAGAACCTATGCACAAAACGTATCGTTTCGTAGGAGAAACATGTTTTCCGCAGAGGCATTTTAGCAGAACGTTTTGTTGTTTTCCCTATAGAACGCAAGGCTGTTGTATCGCGTACATCGAGTTTTGCTCTTGACAATGTAGCCTAATATCTACTTGTATTTTATTCAATATTTAATGACATAAGCGTGATGAGGTACGGACATTTCTGACAAGATGTGGCGCGTCTATGTGCTATCAAGAGAAATGCGCTCGTCCATATATAAAATTGATTCCAGATAGAGGGATCCGGTTCTAGCTATGCCTCTCCCATTTCTAGCTAAGCTCCGCCCATTTCTAGCTAAGTTCTGGCATCGCTTTACTCGGGTGTTGGGGTCGATCGAAGTATGAATTCCCAGACTCCCAATATTAAGGTAACTATGTAGGTAGGCTGTTGAATATGCTGATACTAATCTGACTGGGTGTTGTTGGTGCATGCGGCATGTGTTGCCTGTAGGCATATTGGTTTTGCTTAGTATAGCGGTTGTTCCACTATGACATCACTGCTGTTTGTAATTTAAGGGAGGTAATTCGTCGCACGACGATGTAATTTATCACCAATAAATATTGCAATATGCTATGTAGGCCCCTACTAGCAAAAAGGTAAGAGTTATAGCATTTGGAAGCACTGAATATATTATGTCTTAAAATACAATCCCTATATATGACCTATAAATGAATGAACTATGCATGTGCCATTCTGTTTCAGACTACGATGTGTGCTCCTAAATATGTCTGCCGCGATGACCCTGTGCCGTGCGAGACGGCGCCGTGTCCGACAAAAGCTGGATGTCACCGTAAGTATTTGATCTATCCACCTCAACAGAAAGATATAACCTATTTCAACAGTGCCTGTGACATAAACACACCTATGTCCTGATAATGTCTGTGAACAACACGCAGAATTCAGGGATATGTGTAATGGGCACTAAATCACCGCATTACGCGCGAACATACGTACGCTCGCACGCTCAGACCAGCAAGCCAGTTCTATTATATGAATATTTTTTTCATATTTCATTCAAATCCATAGGCTAATCATTAATCAATATTAGCCAAGTTCTCACGTATTGTTTGTGCAGTTGCACCTGTTAAGCCGGGTAGCTGTCCAGTCATGGTTGAGGGGACGCCCTGCAGGACTGGACATAGATGTGGTATAGACGATCATTGTGAAGGTGACCAGAAATGTTGCGGGGTATGTGGCATGAGGTGTGTCGATCCTGTTACCACGGAAACGGACATCAGAACAGCTGGTACAAGACAATTACCTCCACCACCAGAACACTTATGTTCGGTAAGTACTCTAGCAATTAGCATGATCTAGCTTGATCTAGTAATACATTCTGAGACACTTAGACCTTTCATGATAACGCAGGTTACTGGGCCGGACCTGGGACAAAACAGTATGCCATACTGGTCCACTAACGGTCGTCCGCCTACATCTCTGAATGGTATTTCTATTCGCACAATCTGTATTGATGACATTGTTAGGACAGACATTAGCGCATGCCATGGAAGATGGGAAAGCACACTCATAATGGATGGATCAGATAAGTAGATCAGGTGTATGACGTCATAATCAAGTTTCAAAATAATCCACAACTTACTTGTTTAGTTATCTTGATATTGAGAGTCTGTGAATGCAGGGTTCGATCGATCCCAACACGGGCAAAGCGTGGTTAGCGCTTAGCTAGAAATGGAGCCCTATAGTGATTTAGCTGGGGGAAGTCCCTCTTCTGTCTAATATCAGTCCATGTATGGTAATCGAGTATTCTCCAGTTCTTGCATTAGAATAGACGGATCCGATCTGTCGCTTAAGTATCTGACGTCATAATCAAAAATGCCTACACCACTTGTTAGATGATGTCACTGACAAAATGATGTAGCTCCGTTACGGAAGTCGAACAGTTCGGCACATAAAGTGCATGGATTGTATGTCGTTGGTGAATTTGCAATTTAGGAGTAACATCCTTTTGGATATTTTTAATCTAATTTGACTGGGATCTCTCCCAATCAAATTACTTTCAAAATATTCAATAACTGATAAGTAGTATAGCGCTATAAATGATTACTAGCACATCAATGATGAGATGCAAGCATAATGAATGTATTTGCAAAACACTGTGATAGACAAGCTTGCAATAACGAATGTTCACTGATCTGAAACACGATGTTATATCATTGATTTCTCATTTTTTAGGCAAAGAGCTGTGCTGGTGGTTACGAATGCAGGTTAGATCCGCCCAAGTGTAAGGTCCCCGGGTGTACTCAAACAGCATACTGCGCAGGTATTTTGACAACAAATAAAATCTGATTTAGTTGCCTGATTGTCTTGTAAGATGCTGATGCTGGTTGTCCGACAGGAACGACAGACACTCAATAGCATTAACCTAAAAATGCCCAGAAGCTCTCGGTCCAGCTAGTCATGCACATTCTATAACAATAGATAGATGATTAATATTAACGCGTGTTCTCATGCGTTGTTCGGCAATAGAGGGATCAGAGCTATCAATCAAGTATCTGACGTCATAGTCAAGGTAGGCCTGCGTCACTTGTTAGTTGACGTCACAATCAAATAACGTAAGTGCGACACAAAGGAGCAAATGCCCGAAAGTAAGCGTCTGAACACACCTTTCCACTTTATCTATCCATCCTATAACGTCATAATCAACTACGCGACGTGTAGAATGACATCATAATGAATGAAGTCATGACTGACGTCAATAAGTACGCCAAGAACGCATATTTGACGACGGGCTATGCGTTGTTGTACGAATTGTATGTCGTTACTATTTAATAAATATTCAACAGCTTACCTGTATAGTTTTTAGGAAATTGATAGTTAGGGCATTCGGGGATCGATCAATCCCAACACTGCGAGGTGAGGGTGGAACTTAGCTAGTAATGGGCAGGGCATAGCTAAAAATCGGAAGGTCCATTATGTGTCTTTGGTGAATTTACAATTTAATAAACATTCTGTGGAATAGGCCGTATTTTGAATTATTTTGATTGGGAGCTGTTGCTGTCATAGGCAGCATCCGTTCTCTGTCAAATTACCTTCAAAATATCCAACTACTCAGCGGTATGCTTAATTTGAAAATGAAGTATTATTACGTGTTTCCCAGCAACGGAACTTCTTACCATAGTAATAGAAGGATCCATTTCTAGCTATGCCCCCACCCCCACCAGCACCTTTCTAGCTACGCTCCAGCTCACCTGTCGTGCGTTTTGGAATTGATTTATATACTTTGAAACCTGAATTCCAAGGATCATAATTTCGAGGGAATTTTACAGGTAAGTTGTTGAATATTTTGAAACTAATTTGACTATGTGATGTTGCTGCCTATCGTAGCAATAACTCCCTGTCAATTTAGTTTCAAAATATTCAACATAATGCTTATTAAATAGTAAATCCATCAAAGACATACAATTCGTACACTTGACTGACATTTCCAGCATTATCACGGAGTAATCTCCGTAAATTATGATTGTGACGTCAGCCCTATATGATGTGACTGATTATGACGTCAGATACTTGAGTGACAGATCGATCCCTACATTTTCCTCTTATATGTGGCATTTAAGTCGGCATAGGTTGACTATTCTGACGTGAGACGCAATGGCAATGTCCGTGGCCACTAACCTGACTAGGGCTATGTGCTAATTGGTCACTGTTTGATTAATGGCATTTGGTGTAAACCGGACTAAGTTCGACGGGTTCCCGGTTTGATGGCTGGTACTATCTCGCTTCTTTGCGATTGAGCAGACCCCCATAAATTGACGTACTGTTTTCGTCAGGGGCGCCGGAAGCACGGGGCAGCGGGGGCTGCTGCCCCCGTTGCCCTTTGGGCAGGGTGTGGGGGTGGGACAGCGGGGGCAGATGTGCCCTTTTCCAATTTCTATGCCAAAAATGAGTAAACATTACTTAAGAACTTTAAAAAAAAGATTATTAGAATATTCAGAGCAGATTGAGATAACTCGTGACTGAGCGGCCTTAGCAACAATTCAAATCATCAATGCAAACGCTATTTATGTAGTGACAGTTGCATGTGACATATTGACTTTTTTTAATCTGTAAACGTTTCATGTATCTTTGCAAGTAAAGGTAAGATACATAGTCATAGGCTAATTCAATGTTGAAGTCCACGCTCCGTTGATTCCCCTGCTGAGTAGGTAGAATAGAATATATGTGCGATGATGGGTGGCTGGGTGCAGCAATGTGGCAACACTATAACAAGGGATATTAGAATTAACAGCAAATCTCAGAATGATGGGTGGCTGGGTGCAGCAATGTGGCAACACTATAACAAGGGATATTAGAATTAACAGCAAATCTCATAATGATGGGTGGCTGGGTGCAGCAATGTGGCAACACTATAACAAGGGATATTAGAATTAACAGCAAATCTCATAATGATGGGTGGCTGGGTGCAGCAATGTGGCAACACTATAACAAGGGATATTAGAATTAACAGCAAATCTCAGAATGATGGGTGGCTGGGTGCAGCAATGTGGCAACACTATAACAAGGGATATTAGAAGTAATAGCAAATCTCAGAATGATGGGTGGCTGGGTGCAGCAATGTGGCAACACTCTAACAAGGGATATTAGAATTAACAGCAAATCTCAGAATGATGGGTGGCTGGGTGCAGCAATGTGGCAACACTATAACAAGGGATATTAGAATTAACAGCAAATCTCAGAATGATGGGTGGCTGGGTGCAGCAATGTACAAACACTATAACAAGGGATATTAGATAACAGCAAATCTCAGAATGATGGGTGGCTGGGTGCAGCAATGTGGCAACACTATAACAAGGAATATTAGATAACAGCAAATCTCAGAATGATGGGTGGCTGGGTGCCTGGGTGCAGCAATGTGGCAACACTATAACATGGGATATTAGATAACAGCAAATCTCAGAATCAAATTTTTCATTGACGTGTGAAGCATATGCAAAGGTAGAAATAATTTGTATACAGACCGAAGTGCGAACTCTGTGGGGGGTATTTGAGGAAGGGGTCTAAGATTTGTTGTCGCCACCCCCCCCCACCTGACCCACACACACACGCACGCACGCACGCACGCATGCACGCTCACACAACACACGCACACGCACGAACGCAGTATGAGGGATCTGTGGTCTCCCTCGGAAGAATGTAAAAAGTAGATGCGCTTAGAAGCCAGCTCCTATATCTCCTACATCTCTAAGTGATAGTGATAAATATCATCCTCTTGGATTTTTTAATACTGTACACTTTACATGAGTATGAGCTCCACGCCCACCCCACTCACTACCAACGGTCGTGATACACAATGTTTATCCATGTCAAGCCGTTTGAGTTCTAACCATAAAAGATGTTGCCACCGTCCACACAAAAATCAGACATTTGAAAGGCTCCTTTGAATAGCCTGGACCAAATGTACCTTTGACACTTACACGTCAATATGGCTAAGTAAGAGGCTGCAAAACCATTATTCCATACACACTAGCTGTTGAATAGTTTGTTACTAATTTGAGGTAACTGTGTTGCTGCCACTTTCATCCATCATCTGTCCGTCGTATTCTTTAAGCGAGTCCATAAGAACTACTGGTCAGGAAGGACCCATAGGGTTAGATCCAAGGTTGGTCCAGGGAAGATGCTTGGTCGATTTTTTGGGTGGCCATCTTGGATTTTGCACTATTTTAACCATTACATTTAAAGACCTGTGAAACCGCTTGACATGAAATTCAAGAAACTTCATAGTCTTCATATAAGACAAGAGCTGAACAAGCCTTGCTCACATGTTCAACATGATTGGTAGATTTGTCTTGGATAACCTGGTTTGAAAAAGCATTTTTTATGGAAATCAGTGTGTACCTTATGAATCTGGTGCAAAAGCACCAGAGAAAAAACCCGCAGCCATATAGGTGGTGCCCGGGAAGGCCCCAGACTAGCCACCAAAAGAGCGTTCAAAAGTTGCACACCTAATGGCTGACTACATGACATGTTCCCTTATTGCATCATACACCTTTAAAACCATTATCCTAGAAGCCAGGTTTTACGACCATCTGCGTATGCAATAAGAGAAATTATTTGTTGAGTTATTCATTTGATTTCCCCAATACACACAGCCTCCCTATACTACTATACTATAACTCAGCCAGTGAGACTTGTGAACAGTTCAACTATGGTGGCTGTGAGGGAAATGCTAATAATTACATAACAGAAGTTCTGTGCTGGCTAAACAGCAAGCCAGGTAATTATTATTATGTTCTTTTCTTCTCCTTTTTCCGACTCCTTCACTTCTACACCGGATCCATTATTTAGTGCTTTAAAGCTATCATGAAGCACCCGACCAGAAAATATTCAGGAAAAATTCAACAACGATCGTTCTCCGAGTCGCCGGCTCAGCCTAATATCAATCAGGGACTCTGCAACCATCAACGCACTAAGTCAAGCCCATTTCTACTGAAGGCATCTTTACTAAAGACTTTTTTGCTTTATATTTAAATATAATGCTTTCATTCAATCATATACTGATTTGATTTCAATATATTTGACTTTTATCAGCTGTGGTAGCCGTGTTAGCGTAATAATAATAATAATAATAATAATAATAATAATAATAATAATAATAATAATAATAATAATAATAATAATAATAAACTAAGTTAGTCTTAAAATCTAATATCTTTGAATCATATTGATATATTTACTTAACCTATTTATTAGTAACAGAAAAAGAAGGACAATGCCCTAAGCCCAATCCAGGCCATATTGGTATTTGTGTCGTCTTGTGCAATGGCGACTCTGAATGCCCGGGCAAACAGAAGTGCTGTAATGCTGGTGGTGGATGTCCCATTCACTGCGTGGATCCAGAACCTGAAATCATTCAGAGCACGATGGCTCTACCAGAAACATCAACAACAACACCAACGCCACCTCATCCATGCCAGGTGGGTTTTATTATAGATTGGATAGATTCTGACTCGCAAGTAAGCATTGCCTGACTACAGTTTTAGTATACGCAATAAAGTATGACACTGTTTGTCCAAATAATTTGTTAATCCTATATACATATATACTAAAAACCTGGCTTACTGCCTATTAATGCCTATTAATGGACCAATACCGGCGTACTATAGGCCGATATTGGTCCATTAATGGGCCAGTAAGCCATGTATACCATGTTCTCAGCGCAGTAGCTTTCCCCCGACCATAGAGAATGTTGACAAAACTGAGATGGTTCACTAAGTGTCTTTCATTGTACACGTCACTGAAAGTCTGGAATCTATGTTTTATTAGGACAGAAGTGAACACTCCCTACAATCTAAAAGATTTTTCATGTCACTGTTGACACGTGACGTGTCGATAATTCCATAGCTTAGTGCTTTAATACTTTCCAAAACGGGTCTCTGCAGTGGTCTTAGGGAATGTCCATTTGTAGTCCAAATGAAACTATTTGACAATTTACCAGTGGGATGACTGGCTTAATAAAGGAACAACCCATTAAAGTGAGAAATTTTCAAGATTAACATTCTCTTGGCATGCAATATAGACATTCAATAAAGAAATACTTTGATGTGCTTGACCCAATTTGGTCATTAGAGCTTTAACTTTGTCCATGTATCAATTCATGCACTTTTTGATTTGTTAATATCCATGGGTCATTTATAAATGTGTTCATTATTTGTTCGGACAGTTGTGTTTGGTTGATAAAAGGATTTGTTTGCATTTATTTAACATTATTTGATCGAGTATTAAAACAATAAGTATCACTTTTGCATATTAATACATTACTTATTACATTTGCATATTAATAGGCTACATTAATTAATACATTTGTATATTAATGCATTAACTATAACATTTACAGATTAATACATTAATTATTACATTTGCATATTGATACATTAATTATTTCATTTGCATATTAATAGGCTACATTAATTATCACATTTGCATATTAATGCATTAATTATAACATGTACATATTGATACATTAATTATTAGATTTGGATATTAATACATTAATTATAACATGTACATATTGATACATTAATTATTACATTTGCATTTTAATGCATTAATTATAACATGTACATATTGATACATTAATTATTAGATTTGCATATTGATACATTAATTATTTCATTTGCATATTAATAGGCTACATTAATTATTACATTTGCATATTAATGCATTAATTATAACATGTACATATTGATACATTAATTATTACATTTGCATATTAATGCATTAATTATAACATGTACATATTGATACATTAATTATTAGATTTGGATATTAATATATTAATTATAACATTTACATATTAAAACAATAATTATTACATTTACATATTAATACACTAATTATAACGTTTACATATTAATACATTAATTATCAGATTCGCATATTAATCCATTAATTACCACATTTGCATATTAATGCATTAATTATTACATTTACATATTAATACACTAATTATATAACATTTATATATTAATACATTAATTATTATATTTGCATATTGATACATTAATTATTACATTTGTATATTAATAGGCTACATTAATTATTACACTTGCATATTAATACATCAATTATTACATCTACATATTAATACATTAATTATAACATTTACATATTAATACATTAATTATAACATTAACATATTAATGCATTAATTATAAAATTTACCTATTAATACATTAATTTTAACATTTACATATTAATACATTAATTATTACATTTGCATATTAATACATTAATTATAACATTTACATATTAATACATTAATTATAACATTTACATATTAATACATTAATTATTACATTTGCATATTAATACATTAATTATTACATTTGCAAATTAAGCCATTATTACGTTTGCAGAGTAATACATTAATTATTACAGTTGCATCTTAATATATTAATTATAGCATTTAAATGTTAATACATTAATTATAACATTTACATATTAATATATTAATTATTATATTTGCATATTAATATAGTAATTATAGCATTTACATGTTAATACATTAATTATTAGCATCTGGACCTGATGGCATGAGCAATGAACTATTCAAATGTGCAAGTGACATTATCTCAAAACCGATCACGCACCTAATTAATTCAGCTTTTATGCACCACCTTCCCAACGACGCTGTAGGTCAAGGCACCCTTATTGCGCTGCCCAAGCCCAAGAAGCCACCTCGTCCCCAGTCAATCTGTGGCCCATTGTGCTCCTCAACTGCATACAGAAAATCCTATCCAATATTACTCTATGCCGCACCCGAAACAAGATCAATGACTTCACTGGATCATGTCAAAGTGGCTTCAAACGTGGACGCAGCTGCGCAGACATTATATGGGCTCAATGCATGCTTGTGTCGGTAGTCATGTCCAAACTCTGCGATTTCCACAAAATGGGCATTGACATGTTACGAGCCTTCGACACAATTAAACGCTCAAAGATCCTAGATGTACTATGCCAGGCCAGTTGCAATGAAGATGAGCTACGACTGGTGAAACTACTGCTTGCAGACACCAAGCTGAGAATACGAGTCAAGTCAGTGAAGTCTGTAGAAGAAACACATTGACGAACTTCTCCCAATAGCTGCAAGCAAACTAAAAATTGAGAATTTCTTTATGAATGAATCCAAAACAGATTTCACCCACATATACTTATCTACAAAGCATGACACTAAAGAAAATGGCGATCCACTTCGTGCCGGCGAACCATGGAGGAAAAGTAAAATCCGGGGCTTACTGCTTTGCAGTACTGCTGGCATTGCTGCACGCTGCATCATAGAGAACATAGCCGTTTGTATCGAGTTTAACACTTTGAACACTGGATTACCAGTATCTCAATTTCAAGATACATATACAGGTAAAATGTTGAAAGTTCCCGAAAGTAAGTTGAGTAGGAGCTGCGGCTGCATATTACTTCCCAGTCACAATAGTTTCAAAATATTCAACAGCATGTTCATTAAATTATAAATTCACAAAAGAAGTGCATTTGTCCCTTTCATGATCGACATATGCTGCGATATCAGCTACAAGTGACATATTTGATGATGGTGTCAGCTACAAGTGACATATTTGATAATGACGTCAGCTACAAGTGAAATATTTGATTATGATGTCAGCTGATTTTCAGTGACAAATCCGTCAGGTGACAAAAGACATGAATATCCCTTGCATTATGGCATTCTTGGTTATTGTGGCTTACTATATAACATTGAAATTGATTTGTAATTGACTTACTACTTATTTAGAAATAACTCTAGCCTATGGTACACAAATACGTTGAATAATATAGTAGAACACTACTTCATGGAAAGTTAAAAATCTGTGTAGATTACACAAAGCCAATCTCTATTTGGCATGACCAGGCTTGGGTACAAGTGCAAACGCATTTGCATTTGAATGCAATTATGAAATTTCTGACTCATTTGCATTTGCACTTGCATTTGAATCTCATGTATTTGCATTTGCATTTGCACAAAAATGGTTGCATTTGCATTTGAGTTTTCAAATGCATTTGAGGTTTGTTTCAAAGGCACTACTTTTTTCATTTTGCATTTCTTTCAAAATAGGATGGAGCCTAGCTGCTGCTGCTGTAAATAGCAGTCACAGCACCCAGTCAAGTTAATTTCAAAACATTCAACTAAATTATTTGTTAAATCATAAAAATGGCATTTCTGTTGCTAGAAATTAGAAATTTAATTCTTTATGATGTATTAACACATTATATATGTATGTATGTGTGCGCGCGTACATGCGTGCCTCTGTGCCTGCGTGCGTGCGTGCGTGTGTGCGTGCGTGCGTGCGTGTGTGTGTGTGTGCAAAATCATGTATATTTTGAAATTAGTCTAGCTTAAGCCGGTTGAATCTTAGCAAGCCATTTTAGTTACTTTGTTTCTGAGATAATCTACAGCAACGTATCTCTAGAGTATAATAAATATGGTCAGCTTCTTAATAGTAAGGAATGGTTGCCTCTATTCTCTTGTCCAATGTATTGACCGTTTAACCCCCGTACATACAAAACCACTCAAATCATTGGCTCAGTGATCCTCTTCTCTCGGTCCGCAAATTGGGCATTTGTAAAGACCACGACAAAGGCTAATCTTTCCGTATAGGCATACACGGGTTAATAAAACAATGGGACTTAAAGTTGTTGGTGCGTTAATCAATATGTTGATTTTCAGGAGAATTCATACAATCATCTATTTTAAAGAACCACAATCTTGTGGCCCTAAGTTACAGGTGGTCACTAGAGCACTTTTGACTGTACAGTCTGTTCAACAAGGACTTGCTATATTTGTTTGTCATGGTCCTTTACAGTAATTAGCATAATATATCTCTGGTTGTTCAATGTATGAATAGAATCTCTTAATCCTTTACTTCTCAAAAGTGGCCTTTTGAATCTCCATTTGCATTACAAGAGAAGACAATTTTTGGAAAATTTATGGCTGATATGACTGGCTTGGTAATCGAGTCAGTAATTCCAGTGGTAAATCTTCAAAGATTATCTTCTTGGAATGCAAATAGACATTTACCAAGATCAATAAATAATAGATGCTGATAATTCTGCATGACATGGGTTAACTTACTGTTCACCCATTGTGATTAGAAGTGCCTGTCACTCAGTCTAACTATACATACACACACTCAGTCATGCGTTATCTCAGCCATAGGAGTTCACATTTAAACATTTGAATCCTGAAATGCGAGAATCTTAATTCAGGTATTGGACAAGCTGATGAATATTTTGAAACAAATTTGACTGGAAACCTTTGCCAACAGCTGTATTTTGCATGTAATTGGACTGGAACCTGTTGATACCACAAGCACAGCAGCAGCTATCAATCATATTACTTTCCAGATATTCAACATTATATTTGATAATTATTTTGAAAGTAATTTGACTGGCACATGTTGTTTCCATGGGCACAATACCGATCAGTGAAATTACTTTCAAAATAGTCAACAGAAATCTGAAAATTAAAGTCTCTAATGGTTACCCCTTAAAGGTGAAATAAGAATTATTTCTTTCATAGAAAGGTGCCATTTGCCGACAAAGAGACTATTTTTTGAAAATTTTACACTTCAATGACTAGTTCGATAAGCGAGCCAGTCATTCCTGTGGTAAAATTTCAAAAATATTGTTTTCTTGGTCTGAAAATTACGATTCTTTAAGATCAATACAGAAGCCGTGTTTGGTCAGTTTGGCCATTCCTGGGTTAATAATAATATGCTATTCCATTAGTCATATTATACATGTACTGTTGTTTATCATGCTTTAATAATCTGTAAATCTAAAAGAAATGGATTATTTTAATTTCCAACAGTGAGTATTAAAAAATCTACAGTCAAATCACTTCTCATACGTTAGAACCCACTACATGATTATGTTACAAAATGTTTTCTTAAAGATAGTCACTCCCAGCAGTAGCATAGTTGACATATGCATACTAGGGTGTTCCAGAATTTCAGTGCCAGAGGTGTGTCCACATTCAAATGCATTTGTAAATGCATTTGCATTTGCACTTGCATCTGAATAAATTGCAAACACTTGCATTTGCATTTAAATGCAATCGAGCTAGGCTGCATTAGCACTTGCTTTTGCATTTGAATCATTTGCAAACATTTGCATTTGCATTTAAATGCAATACCCTGTACTTGTACCCAAGCCTGAGATGATTATGACGTCATATGATTGACTGAAAAGCTGGATTCCTCTAGTGGTTTAAATGTTCTGTAGTGCGAGAGATACAAACGATAGCCTATTCTCTATATGCAATCAACATTATTTGGCTCATTTTTATTTCCTTTAATTAACAATATCGTCTTGAATGTGTCTAACTTAGTGTTTACAAATCGCGAGAGCTTCGGAATTTCTTTAATTGAAATCTTTAGACATATTGTCACAAATTTGTCCATTGACTTGGGTCTTCTTTCTACCCGCACAGCTGGTAAAATGTCGATCTGGTTACAGATGTATTGAAGAGGCAGCGTTTTGTACACAGGCACCGTGTCCACAGCTTGTTCGATGTGTTCGTAAGTATACATATATATATATATATATTATATGTCACAGTAATACCCAGTCCCATATACGTATCTGCAAGGATATGATAGCCGACATAGATAATAGCTACTAAGGACATATACTACTTCTGCATTAATGCACATCTTAATGCTTTTTGATTTTAAATAACCTACATCTTGCATCTAATCATGCATCTAATTATATGCCTGTATTAAATAATATAGGTACTAGGTAGCATCGAGGAAATTCGAATATGCCAACGTAACATGACTATAGAATACACATGGAAATAAACTATAAACAGATATTTTCCTTTTTGTTTCATTCAGCGATGACACTAGATTGTAGCTCAGGAAGAGTAGTTGGGCCGTGTGGAGGCTCTATGCAGCGTTGGAACTATAATCCGCTTAGCCACTCCTGTGAGAGTTTCATGTACAGTGGATGTGGTGGCAATAGCAATAACTATGGCACCGAATCACAATGTCAGCGTGCATGCAAACCAGGTGGGTCACACTATCAAGTGATGAATCCATTGTGATACTTGTAAAACATATGGGTCTTTTGAGGGTGTATATCCCCAAACTGCATCGTGGGACACACAAATGCAGTGATAATGGGTCCCATAGGACGCCTGAAAATCTTGTGAGTTTGCTAAGTTGCAACAAGAGCCATCAGAAGACGACATAATCCCCACACCACCCCCACACCACCCCCACCCCCAACCCGGACCCAAACATTTCAGATAAACATACATCAAGAGTGGACATTGATGTAACGTTAATTGTAAAGGACAATATTTAAAAAAAAAAAATCAATGAAAAATGAAATAGTGACACTGCATCTCGCCTTAAAGAAAGATAGATTTGTTAGTGCAGGTTCAATTCCGTTCAACTATTATTCCCGGACAAGAGAATTTTGGTGAATTTTAAGTTTTCCAAGGAAGATATCTCAGGAAAATACAGATGAATTTCTTCAAAATGGAATCATAGCGCTGCTTCTTCAAGTAATATATTCAGTGACAAAGGAATTGAGAGCATAGGTTCAAAATTCTTCAAGATCTGGCACGAACAAGACAATTTTGATGAATTTTTATTAGTTCAGTGGAGATAACGACCACAGACCCCCCCCCCCCCCCTAATCTTGCATTTAATGCCTTCTAATGCAAGAACCACAACTCTCTACTCTAGTCCAGGTTTCTGGATGGAGTAAACGCCCTTAATGTCAATCGAACATAGACTTCTGGAATCGTAGCTAAACTGTAGTTGTGTTGACATCTTGAAATGATTGTCAGAGATGGACATACCGACAGACTGACATATATACATTCTATGCAGACGCATGTATTTACAGGCATACGGATAGCACATGCACATCTTCAAGTGTTAATGAGAACCCTTACCAAGTTTCAAAAGAATCACAGCTAAATTGTAGGAGTTGTGTTGACAAGAAATGATTGGTACTGCAGTTTATGTATCGGCGTAAAGGTATTTAAAGGGGGATAACTCTGTAACGAAACTGTAAGTTAGTCCATTGATACCTCTAGGAGTTGCGTTGACAAGAAATGGTTGGCAGAGATGGATGGACCGACAGACGGACATCTATACATTTTGGATAGACGGATTGATGTACAGGTATACGCATAGCACGTGCACACCTTCACGTGGTAATGATAAGACTTACCAGGTTTCAAAAGAAACGGAGCTAAACTGTAGGAGGAATTGCGTTTACAAGAAATGATTGGCAATGCAGTTTATGTATCAGCTTAAAGATATTTAAAGGGGGATAACTCTGTAATGAACAATTTTTCGGCCGCGAAAAAGCATGCACATCTGCACATCCTACTGATAATGTGGACGAAATTTGTAGTTAATCCGTTAAGACCTCTAGGAGGAGTTGCGTTGACAAGACGGGGGCAGCGGACGGACACGCTGATCGCTATGTCCCCCCCCCCCCCACCCCCGTCTTCCAGACCGGAAATATAGGCCTAGTGTTTTAAAACTATACCCATAAAACCGTATCGTGAGTCCACAGTAGACTTGTTTTAGCATGGATGAGAAGCTCTGCACATGAAAGCCCAATATTTCAGTTGGAGGCTGTGGCTGAAATTTCAATAATTACCAAAGGAAACGAAACGTCAGTGTATGCAAACCTGCAGTCATGATAAGTAGTAGTAGTAGTAGTAGTAGTAGTTGTTGTTGTTGTTGTTGTTGTTGTTGTTGTTGTTGTTGTTGTTGTTAGATACTACGAGCCACTACGCATCAAGCACGCAGAGGTCGTCGTCGTCATTGTCGTCGTCGTCATCGTCGTTGTCGTCAATTTTATATATATATATATATATATATATATATATATATATATATATATATATATATATATATATATATATATTTATATATAATTCTTTTGTCAATAGACTGTAGTTCGGCGCCCGTATCTGGCATGTGTAAGGCATACATGCCCCGCTGGTATTACAGTGCCGCAAACCATACATGTCAGCGGTTCATCTATGGAGGCTGTGGTGGCAATGGCAACAACTATGACACAGAGTCATTATGTAATCAAGCCTGCCAACAAGGTTATCATTATGTTAAAACATTTATAGTACCAAATATTACTTGCCATCGCTACAAGTTATTTACATCGCCTGAAATTTGAGGTCAGTGCATCGGCTATAAAGTCAACTCTCTTTCAATAAAATCCAGAATGTTTTATTTAAATCAACTATGCCTGGTCACCCCTACGACTGGTCCTGTGTGTTGTACAAGTTGTAATATCGTCGTAGACTCATATGGTATGTGCATAATGTACTGGATTATCTCAGTTTACAGTCAGCCTGATCTCAGTTTACAGTCAGCCTGATCTCAGTTTACAGTCAGCCTGATCTCAGTTTACAGCCAGCCTCATCTCAGTTTACAGTCATCCTGATCTCAGTTTAGAACAACGTGAATTGTCCCCGTTCTGTTCCTAATAACTTGTCTTCGAATGCATCAACACCTTTCCATAGTACGATTGTAACCCTTTAAACTCCACAGGCCAGAAACAACAAATTTGTAATACTAAATTGAGTGGAAGTTGTTACCGTCAAATTAGTTTCAAAATCTTCAACAGCTTTCCTGCATAGTTCTATTGAAATTGAGATACTGAGATTAGATGATCAATGGTTACAAAGCTGTATCTTTAGTTTCATGAGAAAAGATTCAGTATTCTTCAGAAATGCAATGGAGGGATTGAATCTGTGACTCCAGTATCTGACGTCATAATCAAATACGTCACTTGTTCGCTGCCGTCACAATCAAATGGTATAGGTCTGACACCAAAGTGCCAACGGCTCGACAGTAAACGTCTGAATTGTGCGTGTTTGTTGAATTTGCAATTTAGTAAATAGTCTCTTGAATATTGTGAAACCAATTTGATTGGAGATGTTGCAGCTCCCAGTCAAATGAGTTTTCAAAATATTCAATAGCTTACCTGAGTTAAATCTTGAAATTAGGTCAGCCCCTCCCCATCGACCCTCCACACACACACACACCCCTCCCCCCCCCCCACACACACACACCACCCCCCCCCCCCTCCACACACACCCACACGCACGCACGCACGCACGCACGCGCGCGCGCACACACACACCGCCAAAAACCGGAAGAGCTTTTTTTGCAGGAAATTCACTTTTTGACCTTTGACTTCACATACATTTAATAACGCTACGCGTTTGCACGGCGATTCCGTGACAAGTTGGTTCGCTCAACTCGATAGTGTGTGGCTATTAAAATCGCCTTTATACTGTAATGCATATGACTATAGAAAATAGAACAGCGTAATGGGCCTTTCTACTGCCATCAAATGACGTCATGATCGCCTACGTGAGGTAACGCATAGAATGACTTCACAATCAATTACGTCATTATGGCGTCATGAATGACGTAGATAAGTACGACATGAACGCATAGTTGAAGACGGACTATGCTTTGTTGTACGAATTGTATTGCCACCATTTAATAAATATCATGTTGAATATTATGAAACTAATTTGACTGGGCAGTTTAAAAATATTCAACACCTTACCGGTATAGTTTTCTGGAAATTGATAGTCAGGGAGTTCGGGGATCGATCGATCCCAATTCGAGCGTGATGTGGGTGGAGCTTAGCTGGTGATGGGCGGGGCATAGCTAAA
This sequence comes from Chaetoderma sp. LZ-2023a, assembly GCA_034401795.1. Lineage (NCBI taxonomy): Eukaryota > Metazoa > Mollusca > Caudofoveata > Chaetodermatida > Chaetodermatidae > Chaetoderma > Chaetoderma sp. LZ-2023a. The sequence continues at coordinate 116,873,487 of CM067371.1, forward strand.
ACTGGAATGGTCCATTGCATACGGTGATGTGAAAAACGAATATATGGAAAAGAATATTTATATAGCCTTGCATATCTTTCCTTCTTGTTCTATGTTGATGACACGACAACAACAGCAAGTCCTACTGTTCAGACAACTATGGCTCATACTGTACAGTCTACAGCAAGGCCCACAGTACAAACAACCAGAGATTCCACGTGTACGGTTAGTATAATAAGGATGTGTGGTTTATGTGAATAAGCAATCTGTTTTGTGCAACTTCAACAATTTTAGCGATACTTTTAATATTTCTCCAGTATTTAAGTCAATGTACTGTTCAGCCAATACCACGGTAACGTGCGTTGGTGGATCAACGGTTCATATAATAAATGGAAACTGTTTTAGGCTTTTCACAAGAGCAGCTTTTTACTTCTGATTATTCTTGTAGTTGTCTTTTTAAACATACTAAATGCTTCTTACCTGTTGGAACTGTAACCGCTGGGCTGTTACTAGTGAACTTGGTTTGTATTTAATGTCAAATATCGTCCCAATTACCCTTGAATGGGATGATGTATTACATTCATATGCGTGCATGCGCATGTGTGTGAGAGCATGTACGGGCCAGGGTGTTGTAATATGTGAAGTGTCTTGCTGTGTATATATAACTGTAACACTGCCATATTTAGAGTAGAAAAGACATACGCCTGCATTAAAGATGCATATTCACCGCTTCAAAATAAAGTTGTTAAAAAACGAATATGCTTTTAGAAGCTTAAATTGTGTCTAAATGTAACGAAACGAAATAAATCTTAGTATGATGATAGTATATGATGATTTCATTACGTATGAATTAATCTAATTTTGTAAGTTGTGAATTGAATTAGAGACACTTGCAATTGAAAAAGAATATATGAATTTATATGGAAGGAAACTATCATATGTTATGATTTATTTCGTTTCATTATTTTCAGGTACACAATTTAAACCCCTAAAAGTGTACAATTTTAAGAATTTTGTTTTCAAGAAATTGTGTGTGAATATGCACCTTTAAAGAAAGATGGCAGATTTAATAAGAGATCTTAATAATTGCATCAGTCACGTGCTTATAAAGATCTGTTTAGTGTGTAGGAAAATAGTTGAGTATTTATGAAGTAGTTTTGATTACTTGAAAAACGGATTGATCTGTTTGCATCTATCTTGATTTAGTGGGTCTAATATTAATTATTGAATTTGTATGATATCTCCTAGATGGTATGTCTGCGAGAACCATTTTGTTAAAGACACCAGGTATAGAGGGGTCCATTTCTGGCTATGCCCCGCCTATAGGCCTATCTAGCCAAGCTTCGCCCACATGCTGCGCGAGTTGGGATTGATTATATACTTTGCCCTGCATTCTCAGCCTCCGATTTTCAAGGTAACTATACAGGGAGGCTTTTGAATATGGCAGCAACAGCGCCCAGTCAAATTAGTTTTAAAATATTCAACAGAATGTTTACTAAATAGTAAATCCATTAAATATATGCGATTCGTGTACGTGACGTACTTTTCAATGTTCACGACGGAGCTAGACACGTCACTATGTATTGTGACCTCAGCCTACATATAACAAAATTGAGTATGACGTCATATGTTTGAGTAGCAAATCGGATCTCGCCATTGTGTTTGGGCAGATTCGTTCGGTGCCTAACAAGGTTTATTTATATCGCATAGGGTTGTATTATATAGGCAATGAGTCATATTTGAGTCCGTCTCTTCTTGATAAAAAAAATATGCTTATTTGATTTTCAGAAAGTATGTCCAGCAGGCCGTGTGTGTAAGCTACGAAATGTGTTCTGTTTTCGTGGGCCTTGTCCTCCGGTTCAAGTATGCGTAGGTACGATTCACGGTAAGGACTATTCAATTTTACTACGGGTTATAACTTATATTTAGCTGATACGAGAAGATATACAGGTGATAGTCTATGTTCTTTACAGTTAGATTCGTTTATAAAATGCAAAGTTATAAGTTAATAATTTAACCCTCAAATTTGATCTAGAAAATTTCAATTTTCTCATATAAAATGTCAATTTGCAGACCAATTTTTAAATATTTACCACTGGAATAACTGGCTCTGTTATCGAGCCAGTCATTCGAGTGATAAATTTTCAAAAAGTAGTCTTCTTTTGGTCTGCAAATGTGCATTTCTCAAAACCACTGCGGACGCTGTTTTTCGGCGGCTTGAGTGTTTACGGATTAATTTGTGAATTTAAATACAGCGATATATCTTCCGGGTTGTGTATAACATTATATGATCTGTGAGGTCAGAGGTCGTTACCATGTATTAATTCTTCTATTGTAACAAGCTTAAGGTAACGTAAATAACGCTATATGACTAAATATGGGCTGTTTTACAATCCTGAGCACACAATTGTCTCACGAGCATCCAATGATCTATGGCTTTTATTCTACTTTATTGTGATATAGCATAAGATTAAGCATAGGAGAAATCAAACGCCGTTATAAAATCCAATCAGGTTACTGAGAAATTGTAGTTGGGATTTGAACAATTGAAAAATAATGTATTTATTAAAAATAGAAAGAGCTTGTCAATATGCAGTCTAAAATACCACAGTGCATAATTGTGTGTTCTTATTGGCATGCCAATTAGTGGATGATTTTTTTTTTATCGAAAACCATTTTAAAATATGTATTTAAACAATAATTTCATGGAATATCGAGATTCTTGACAAGTAAATCTATAAATGACGTCATGAAGCTATGTGGTAGAGAAAAATATGACATAGTATCTACACACAATCAAATTCACATGCTTATGACATGCCAACTGTTTCATGGCTATGTGTTTAAATTGTGTATTTTGAGTCTACCTTGTGCAATTGGCTGTCAAAATGACACATTGTGTGTCAGAAAGGACTTGAAACCTTGTTGTGTTCTTAGCTAATAACTGAATCAATTTATGTATCTGTTATGCTCTATCAGGGAATGTAAGAGTTGACCATAAGTGATGCATTTATTAACCGATATATACACCCCTGTACAATACTATATAACGGAGCATAGCCGTCCATTATGCACACCATTGGTAAAATGTATCATTCAGAAAATAAACATGGCTTAGCAATAACAAACCAAAGATCTGGTTGCATATCGATCACAATACTGGTAAAGGTCTCCAGATACGCATAAAGCAGTTTCCTACACGTAAACAGCAATCGTGATAATTCAAAGTGTGGCGGAAAGGACATTCATTAGACCCTTACAGCCATTGCAAATGCATAGCAGCTGTTTTGCAAATACATTGTAATGCTATACAAACATTGATCATTTGTCAAATCATGCAAGAAATAGTAAGTCTACAAATAATTCCATATATATTGGCTGCCCAGTCTTACCTGTGGCATTGATGTATGCCACCCCTATAACACATGCAATGTATGGTTGTGTCCAATGAACGACAACTCTGAACCTAGTCTTCATGACGGCAGACATAAATTTCAGAGAAAGGTAGCACGATAACAAAGGATCGGGTGGATGGTGGAGGCACCACTTCATGTGCTTTAGTGTACTGATCGTGATGCAATCTGTAGATTTTGGCCTAGTCTCGAAATATCTTTCGAAAGGTCATATGTCAGGTGAGTGTCAGTCATCTTCGCCTCTTGACTCAGCAAGTTGAATACTTAAGAACCTTTTATTGTGTTCTCTGGGTGTATTTGATTTACTACTTCATGTGTGGTAGATAATATTTCTATTTTCTGGAGATCGCCAAATGTTTGGTATTGATCTTTAAGACTTTCAAAAATGACATGATCTACTGCATGACTGATTCGAGCAAATCTCGCTGCCAGATTTGCTGCACACCTCTCCATGTCAGCAATGTTATTTATTTTCAGACATTGTTTACGGGTGGTGTTGAGTGTATTCAACATTAATTTTGCATTCTTACACACTATGAAGCAACAAATAATTCTTCAATCATTCATATCTGAACGTACAACCATTTGCCGGCTTCACTTTGATGAACGTGCATATTTTATTCACGTTTGTACACGTCATTGTCGATCGTGTATGCATATGTGCTGGAATGGTCCAGCAGGTTTTCCACCGTTCCATTCTTCACCATTTTCTAGAGGCACTATTTTCCTTTAGCTGACGAGAGAGATAGAGAGAGCATCTTTCAACTATTTGTTCTTCGCTTTGATGCCCATGGAGACATTGATAGACCCAATCTGTTAGCAATCCTCTGTTTTGATATATGCCTTGAGTCTTTATCACCAATGCTTTGTTGTACGGCTGTTTCCTTTCTTTATCTGTTATGCTGACTAATGTCTCCACTACGCGGGCATATGATGTCGTGGATGCTGGTGTATGGGTCCTCAGTTATTGAAGCTCTATCTTCCCTGCTTGTTCTCGAGGGATATCTTCCCTCCTGGGATGGATGGGCGTTTTTAAGACTGTATACATGCGGTAATATTTGCAGATGCTGTGCTTGCCTTGTCCAATTCACGTTTACAGAGTACCCACCCAACATATGACGTCATAATCAACTATGTGATGTCTAGAATGACATCATGAATGACGTCGATAAGGACGTGACGAACGCATATTTGAAGACGGGTTATGCGTTGTTGTACAAATTGTATATCTTTACTATTTAATGAATATTCTGTTGAATCTTTTGAAACTAATTTGACTGGGCGCTGTTGCTGCCATAGGCAGCTACAGCACCGTGCCAAATTAGTTACAAAATATTCAACAGCTTCCCTGTATAGTTTTCAGGAAATTGATAGCTAGGGCATTCGTGGATCGATCAATCCCAACACGACGAGGTGTGGGTGTAGCTTAGTCAGTGATGGGCGGGGCATAGCTAAAATGTAAAGATCCATTACTTGTCTCTCCAGAGACATTGTGCAATTTTTCTGCTTCTGCTTTCCCTTTTGTTAGTTTGTTCGTCTGTAATTTCCCCTCATGCCACGTTCCGGATTGTTCTTTTTTTCTTCTCCCTCGTGTCTTTTTCCACATCCTGGTGTTCCAGAGCATCATCATAAAACTAGCTCACTGCTGTATAATATGCTCGTTGCTTTTGTTCATTGTCCTCCTGTTTGCGTCTACTGCAGGACTGTGCGTTCTTACAGTTTTGTCTGTATACCACAAATCTGCTTCTTCCAGATTTCATAGATGCCGTGTTGGCCTGATCGTTTATGAATTTTACTTCTCATTCTTACTGAACATAGACTTTGTCAAGTACAGGCACGTTCACATTTTGCATAATCTTAACATAAAACACATGTTGATCGGTATATTTTATTGGCCAACAATATTTAATACATATTCTTGAACAATAAATCAGATATCGATGACTACCATGAGCAATGAAGTCAACCTGTATTCCAAAGCAAGAGGCATGCAGTTGAATTACACATGACAGGTAGATCAGTTATTGTGCATTAGAATTCTGAAAATACAAAAATCACGAAATTTATTAACCAATGTCAAGAAGGTGACCTTTCCGCGACATATGTTGGGTATATGGGTAACTGGTGTAATGCTGATCTGTTTGTAATATATAATTCTCGGAATGATAGAACAGGTTAAGACTTTGTGACAGTTAGTTGGACTTGTGCACACACTTTGAATATTTGTTGAATCATGTTATTTATAATGTATTGTTATCTTGCAACTAACATTATTGGTTACCAAAGTGTTAATTAAAATAAATTAATCATTAATATATTTGACTCCAGCTTTTGTTTTGAATAGTTAATGCAATACTTTGTAAACCAAAAATCTTATTGCGCCCACATTACTTATAGCTTAGCTGTCGTAAATTGTGCTGTGTCGGAAAGGACATTTTGACACAGTCAATTTAAATACTTTTAAGGCACTAAAACAATAAATAACTAACATGACAGAAATTTGGCTAGTTCTAATATATATTCAGTGCAGCCTAAGGCAACAATCCCAAGCCATAATATTTTTGGTGGTTATATTTATTTGTGATTGGCATGCACAAATCTAATGTGTCGGAAAGGACATCGATTTGACGGAAACATACTTCACTATATTGTATGCGCTGTCACTTGTTAACCAAAGATTAAATTTTATTTTCCTTAGTTTATTTATTGTGACAAATGCCTTCCAATTGCTACAGGAATTGTCTGAATTCTAAATCTATCCAATATAATGGATAAAATCGTGTTGTAGTTTGTGTCAGAAAGGGCATGTTGGTTGACGGAAAAGTCATGTGCAGTATCCCTATTTTATTGTTAAAAACTCTTAACACATTATTCTATGATTTTTATTGTTTACGAAACACACAATTCTAGCTATAAACGACTTAGTTTATGATTAAACGCATGCAGATGTATACACATCTGAGTAGTTTATTTCTCAAATGAGACATCATTTTGGAATTATTTGAGAGGGAAAATAACCATTATTCAGTCACCGGTAAAGATATTTTGATTCCGTTTTAGGTTTTTATTAGAGTTAACAGACCTAGATTTTATGCACTTGCAAATGTCTATTATCATGATAGAGTTATCAAGCAAATCAACAGAAAATGGTCAGATTTCAAATGTGCGCAGCACTGTAAAAATGCCAATATCTGCATTTTGGTTCAATGATTTATATCTTAACTAACGATTCTTAAAGCCGAGTAATCTGTTTTACATAAACCGTATGATTGGGGTTTTCCCCCGAGATTAAATTCTGTTCTTGTCCTTTACCATTCAAAGCTGATGCCACTACAATGACATATCCAATTGACCGACCCAAAATCTCATCGCCAAAATGCCAGGTAAGTATTACAAACGTACAAACAATGGCTTCTGAAGACAAATTGCATAACATAGCCGATATTCGGAATACATCATTTTCTGGCCTCGACATGCACTTCCAAATCTCTCATTGTTATGCGCACTCTCTCTCTCTCTCTCTCTCTCTCTCTCTCTCTCTCTCTCTCTCTCTCTCTCTCTCTCTCTCTCTCTCTCTCTCTCTCTCTCTCTCTCTCTCTCTCTCTCCCTCCCTCCCTCCCTCCCTCCCTCCCTCCCTCCCTCCCTCCCTCCCTCAGCAGAGGCATGTGATATTTGCAGCCCTATGTATCATCTGATGCTTTATATAACTGAACCAATGCAGTTCAGTCTACTAGGTCATCAGGTCTTAAATGGAAATTCATTTATTTAGCAGATAGAAATGTTTCATAAAAGGAATTGTTAATTGAATGTTTTTCTTTGCATGATCACATTATCTAATGCATGTATATGTTGTCATATGTATATCCTTAACCTGATCATTTGTCATCATCCATAATAAATATTTAATAACACTTGCACATAATTGCAAATCGACCTTTAGCTCGATTACTTTGTCATACAGAAGGGAGGAAAACCTCTTGCTGGTGTGTTTTGTGGACTTGGTCCAAATCGACAAGACTGTCCATCAGGCTATGAGTGCAACATTCATCCCACTGATAGATATGCAGTTTGCTGTCCCACAATCGCCAAAACAACGCCTGGTAAGATAGATGATTGGGACCTCAAATGATATATGTATAAGCCATCACGCACGCACGAACCCACGCACGCACGCACGCACGTGCTTGCTGTTACGCAGACACAAACAACCACATGCATGCAAGCACAAACGCCAGCAGGCGCTTGCGCTCGCAGAAGCATGCGCAGACACGCATATTCATTTAAGTACACTAGACAGAAGATGATGCATCAGAAATCAAGAATTACCGCTAATGTGCCACACCTTTCTACAAGTGCGAATGTAATACAGATAGCCATAAAGATTGGAATATCTTTACAAAAAGGTCTATGGTTTTAATGTGGAGCGACATGACGTGTGGTTAACAATGTGTCACATATTACATCGTTGGAAAAGCAGTAGCAGATTAGCAAACAATCTTCTTCCACGCGCGTACAGGTGGTGTATGCACGCGCGCATGGTTGCGTGTATGTAGCGATGTATTAGATAGATAGTCATTCTCAATGTAGTAGTGGAGAGCACACATCTAACATCGTCGTGTCGTG